>CM053791.1:181988247-182588247 GCA_028749045.1 Cupressus sempervirens | reverse complement strand
TTGATAACCTGGTAAACATAAGCAAGAAAAAATGGGTTAAAGGCATTCCAAGCCTGAAGACACCTGATATGGGCATGTGCAAAAACTGCCAAATTGGAAAGATGGGAAAGACATGTTTTACAAGTAAAAACTATCACTCTGAAGAAGTACTGGAACTGGTTCATACAAACCTTTGAGGACCTATTGGCATACAAATCTACAATAGAGATAAGTACATTATTTTGTTTGTTGATGATTATTCTAGGATGATGAAAGTTATGTATTTAAATGATAAACTAGAAGCTTTTCAAAAGTTCAAATGATATTTGGCTAGATCTGAGAAGGAAATAGGAAAGAAATTGAAATTTTTAAGATCATACAAAGGAGGTGAATTCATCTCTAATGAATTTAATAAATTATACAATGAAAGAGGAATTAAAAGACATGTATTTGCACCTGGTAGACCTCAGAAGAATGGTATTGCTAAGAGAAGGAATAGATCAATCATGGATTGTGCAAGGAACCCGATGATAGAAAATAATACTTCTATCAAATATTGAAAGGAAGCAATCAACACTGTAATTACTACCTTGAATCGAGTTCAGTTGATGTAGGATTCAAATCAAACACCTTTTGAATTATGGTATGGTTGTAAGCCTAATGTATGTTACTTCAAAGTAGTGATGAAGGCATATTCTTGGGATATTCCAATAAGAGTAAAACATATAAATGTTTGAATATATCTACTGACAAAGCTATAGAAAGTGCACATGTAAAGATTGATGAGTTTGCAAAAGAGTTTGAAGAACCAAGCAGGAAAGAACCTAAAGAGTACAAAAGCTTTTTTTTTTTACTATGAGCCTAATACCGTACCTAAAGTTCAAGCAAGTGACAATCAATAGTATTCACCACCTGAGTCCCCAAAATACTTGGTTCAACTTGAGTTGCATCTAATGCAACCTGAGTCATAGTTTGATGAACCTGAATCATAGTCAAAAGGACCCAAGTTTCAACAAGTGCAAATTGAGTCATCTGATGGACTTGAGTCACAGATAATGGGATCTAAGAAAGATTTAGAAGTTCATGCGAATCGAGCGAATTTGGAAAGGAGCCTAGACTTGCTGGATATGTTAGAAAGCATCATGCACTTGAGAAAAGCAGTAGAGATTAGTTAGTTGGTACAATGACAAAGAAAAAATTAAAAGGTACATGTTTGCTTACTAAATTTGAACCTAGATTAGTCAAAGATGCATTAGATAATGAAAATTGGCTAGAAGCAATGAATGAAGAGATTGATCAAATAGAGAGGAATACAACTTGGACTCTTGTTCCTACACCCAAGGAAAATAATGTAAATGGAACAAAGTGGGTATTTAGAAATAATACGAATGAGAATGGAGAAGTTTTGAGAAACAAGGAAAGATTAGTTTGCAAGGGTTATGCTCAAGAGGAAGGTATTGACCATGGATAAACTTTTGCTCCTATTGCTAGACTTGAAGGTGTTAGAATAATCCTTGCATATGCAACACACAAATGATTCAAAGTGTATCAGATGGATGTGAAATCAACATTCCCAAATGGAATCTTAGAAGAGGAAGTCTACATAGAGCAACCAGAAGGTTTCATTGATCCTAGCAACAGGGACATGGTTTACAGATTGCACAAAGCTTTGTATGGTCCTAAACAAGCCCCTATAGAATAGTATGAAAGGTTACATAATTATCTCATAAAGATTGGTTTTCAAAGAACTAATGATAAAAATAACCTACACATCAAAGAAGGAATAGATAAGAAGATTGTGTTGGCAAAAATATTTGTGGATGATAGATTATTTATTGGAAATGATGACTTGTATAAATTTTTTCTATGGAAATGAGTAAGGAATTTAAAATGTCAATGTTTGGAGAGATAAAATTCTTTGTTGGCTTACAAATTCAATAGATGAAGGATGTAATCTATATTACTCAATCAAAATATATCAAGGAGATACTGAAGAAATTTGGAATGGAGGATTCTACACCGTTTGGAACACCTGACATAAGATTTCCAAAGATGATGATCCCAAGGAAGTGGATCAGACTACATACAAATCAATGATTGGAAAACTTCAAGTATGTGGTACATACAAGACCAAATATAGTATTAGCAGTTGGTATGGTGGCTAGATTCTTTGCTAATCCTAAAAAAAATCATATGATAGAAATCAAAACAATCATGAGGTATCTGAAAGGTACTAAAGAGTACAGTTTGTGGTATAAGAAAGGAGGAATCTTTGATTTGAAGGCATTCACTAATGCAGATTGGGTAGGAGGTGTTGATAATAGGAAGAGCACTAGTGGTGGAGTACTTTTTTTTGGAAAAAAGATGGTATCTTAAACAAGAAAGAAGCAGGATTATACCTCTCAGTCTACAACAAAAGAAAAATATGTTGTTACAACAGTTAATTGTTTCAACATTGTGTGGTTCAAGCAACTGTTATCGGGTATGAAGGAAGAAATCAAGGGCCCAATTGTTATCCTCTATGATAACACCAATGCAATCAAAATATCCAAGAATCCAATGATGCATACCAAGACCAAGCACATTGCAATCACATATCATTTCTTGATAGACTTGTGCAAGACAATGAGGTGAGGTTAGAATATGTGAATACAAAAGAATAACTTGCAGACATATTCACCAAGTTGTTGCCTAAGGATGCATTTTTGTATCTAAGAGCTAAGCTAGGGGCTATTCCCCTATCTAAAGCTAACTAATAAGATTTTAGTGATGCATCAACCAAGCATTTTGAAGATCAGACAAGTTGATGTAGTATTTCATAGCATATTGCATATGAATCTATACATTAAGGTACATGGAAACTACATTGATTGTTGTCTTTGGCATAGGATGTCAAAGAGGGAAAGTATGTTGTCATACATCAGAGAAATTTAGAAGAGAGTTTTCTATTAAATATCATGTTAGAGAAAAAGATTAATTTAATTGCATTTATTGAATTACCTTTTCTCCCTTCTTAAGATTTCACTTTATGCAACTTTTGCATTCTCATTTAATAATTATTTAGTAATTATTAAATAGCATTTACTTTTTAGGTTACCCTTTTTGGGTTTTGATCTCCTTCTATATGGATAGATTGTTTGTAATTAAATTAAATTTTTTCTCTAACACCCCCCTTAAGATGAGAAATAATGTAGCTACAAACAATGCAAAAAGAGAAAGGAAACTACAATGCAATGGTGAAAGCAAACTTGGGTCCCGGTAATAAGGCTTGATGAGGTACCCAATCACAATCAAATCTCTATGAAATAGTGAACTTGAGAAAACCTAGTTGGAAAAAAATTACTCCAAAAAGAGATAGAAAAAGGATGCACAAATGAAACATCTCAAGAGAATCTCTCAAGACCATAAGTACAATGAAAGCCTCCATAATAGAATCTTGAGACTCCATAGCCCCCTAGAATGGTAGAACTCTTGTGTCAATGAACATACCAATGTGGCTCCAATCTAAAGGAAATAAAGGCAGTGAACAAGGATGATAAAACCCATGTATGTAAGGGTAGTTGGAAGTCCTAGATGATGCTCAAAGGAGAAAGCATGAGAATCCTAAAATATAATCTCCAACAAAGGTGGAATAAAATTTTTCTTGAATCTGTCATCTGAGAGGAGATGTGTGTCCTCTGATATATCCTCAACAACTATAGTAGGTGGCTTGATGACTAGAGCTACAATAGTAGGAAACCCTAAAGAGTAATCCTATGTAAGAGATGGAATTTGAATAGGAGGTGGAGGTGTAGAAGTCACAACACCATTCTTAGGAACAACACACAAGTTCAAGTGACCTGACTTCACCTTAGTAGACTCTCATGAAAAAAGAGAGTGAGTCTCTGATAGTGGAGATGGTGGACCAAAATGTGAGAGGGAATATAGGTGGTAAGCATGATCAAAAATCCCTCTAGCAATAATATTATATATCTCACCATCTCTAATGTGCACTGAATCCTATGCAAACTCAACTGTCTTCCCTACACCATTGTATGTAATTTGATAAATAGAGAGAAGGTTAGAGGAAAAATATGGAACAAAAAGTACATCATGAAATGTACCATCATCAATGTCAATAGAACCTTTCCTACATACAATCATAACAATGTTATTCCCCATCAAAATGTGTGGAGTAGGAGAAGCCTCAAAAGAAGAGAACAAATCTTGAGAAGATGCCATATGGTATGAAGCACCTGAATCTAATAACCAACTAGAAGAATGAGGGATAGTAGTTGCACATAGTACATGACCCTTTCCCATACGCTTACCATTCAACTAAAGTGATGATGATGAAGAATGTCTATGAGAAGTAGAAGGAATATCAATGTTTCTCTTCTGAAGGAGAGCAGTCAAATTTGAAACTTGTTTGGCATAGCCATCTAACTTCTTCTCATAGAAATGTGACTATTATCATTCGACAAATGTCCACAATTTTCTTCTCTCAAAGGCTTTACATTCTATCTATGTAAATTTTGAGGGGGGTTTTTATTCCCACCGAGTTTTCCCTCTTTCCTCATTTCCTCTTTCATTAGTTTTTTGTTCTCCTCAGTTAGAATTAAGGAGGGGTGTTAGAGTTATTAGAGTTAATTCTAACACTTTGATATGTTGCATCCATAATTTGTGAAAGGTTGTTAGTTAAGTGCAAGTTATATGGTGATTGGCATGATTGACATAGAGATTGCTCAATTTTGATCCATAATTTCTAGATCACCACTACTTCTTCTCATTCTTAATTTTTTGTTCACCTATTTTTACCATGGATACATGCAATAATTTCTTTATTATATAAACAATGCACCTATTGCATATTTTATTAAGTTTTCAATATTTTTCATAATGGAATGAGAGATGTGTGTCAATCTCAATACTCCATTTTTCTCTATTTTTTAATCCTACAATTATGGAAGAAATTTTACATATTAGATATGTCAAAGAGGGAGAATGGATTTGGTTGATATCAAAGAGGAAGACTTTGATATCGCAGTCATTGTAATCAAAGATTGATGACAGAGAGAGTTCACACTAATAGAGGGAGTTCTCATGGATAAGAATTAGAATGAAACTAAGGATATTATCCTTACTTATATTTTTCTATAAAATTTCTATGTATCATGACATTTTGTGTTGCCATCAATGCCAAAGAAGGAGATTGTTGGATACAATCATTTAATTGTATTTGTCTTTGATGTTACACAAATGTCAAGTATATACTAAGCAA
This sequence comes from Cupressus sempervirens, assembly GCA_028749045.1. NCBI lineage: Eukaryota > Viridiplantae > Streptophyta > Pinopsida > Cupressales > Cupressaceae > Cupressus > Cupressus sempervirens. The sequence goes on along the minus strand of CM053791.1, from coordinate 182,583,008 downwards.
TCAATGTATTCTGAGCTCACTTGGGAGTCAAAGGAAGTTGTAGTGTATGATGAGCATCTCAATGTTAACCAAGTTTAGAGCAAGAGTTATCCAAGCTCACTCGACTACCAAAGGGAGTTTGCAGGAAGACAATATCTATCAAGTTCACTTGAGAGCCAAGGAAAAGTTGGCATGGAACCAATGTTAACCGATCTTGCTCGGTTACCAAAGTAAGTCTAAAGGAAAATCATTTATGAGTTGGTATTGATCGAGTTGGGTCAACTAACAAAGGATTTTCCTATATCAGTTTTGTTGGTTAGTTCTAGCCCATTCATGGGATGAATTTCATTTATTTGAAATTGTATTCAAGATGACTTGACAAGGTAAAACATATAAGTATAAGGTCAAGTTGAGAATTGAATTTTGAGCAATAGAAGAAGAAGCATAAGATTTGAAAGATAAATCAAGGAAGCAAGTCGACCAAGTTGCAAAGAACATTCTGATCAAGGAGGATCATGTATTCAAGCCAGAACAAAGATCTGAAATTAGAAAATACAATTTGCATCAACAATCAAGTCATATCATTGTTACTCTCTAATAATTATAGCAGTGAATCAAATCTCTTAACAAAGTTAACAACTATTTGCCAAATGCTCTAACAAGGTGGCATTTCTAGATTGAAGTGTCTAAAGTCCTCTAATAAGGCCACTCCTAACAAGGTGAACTAAATCCTTTGATAGGTTGACACCTAATAGTGTGTTTCGTAACCTTTAATAGGGTTGGCTCTTAACAGGGCTTACTTTTGAAGAGTGAAAAACAATAACTAGTTGCAGTTGGTGGTTTTTCTCGAATTGGGTTTCCACATTAAATCTTGGTGTATCTTGTGTTCATATTATTTTCTTTATGATTCTGCAACTAAGTTAATTTAGGTTAATCATACTTAATATCATAAGATCTGCATATTCAGTGTTAATTAGCAACAATGCATATATTCAATATTAACTAAGTGTTTATTGATTGACAGTGATTGTTAGTGTAAACTAAGTTACTGTGTTAACCGAGTGTTTAAGTGCTAACCAAGTTACAATAGTATATTCAATAGAGTTTGATTTTTTTTTGTACTGACATCTTAAGGGATCTGGGATTTGTTTTTGTGGTCACTGATTCACCCCTCCCCTCTCATTACTCCTCTTACATTTCCAACACTTCCCACCTATAATAATGTTCCTCTCCTTCCATTAAACTTCTTAAACAATCGAGTAACTGAAGGGTTTCATTAAGGTAGTCATATTGCTTGCTTCCAAGATTTCCTAAATTTTGGGTTTTTTAATCTCCATGCATCATAGGGCAAGGGTTCCCTCCGCTTTGTGTTTCCCCCATATCACCTCTAACAATGTAACATGATCCTATTCTTAGAGAGAGAACTAGAAAAAGTCTTAGAAATAGATACATAACAAAACTTCTTAAAAATCCAAGCCAAAATAAGGAGAGGAACACCTAGAAATTTTGTAAGGTTGTGTCATAATTACTATTCACTCTGTTAATCAGACTACAACCATTACATATCATGATTTATTTGGTCATTAAGAAGTACATGCATGGTAATTAGTATGAAGGATGCTCAAATCCTCATGTGTCCTATCATAATTTTATATAGTTTGGAATTGTAGGGAAATTCATCTCACTCTTCTAAGTCATAGGTTTGTTAGCTCTTATGGCCACATTAGCAATCCACTTTGCCATATGACTAACCTCTCTAAAACCATAGGAGATAAAAAAAATTCTCAAAGAATTAATGACATTTTGAGCTATATAACCATGCTTGTAATAGCCCAAGAAGGGAGGGAGAACTCCCTTCAAACACCTCATTATGTCATTAGAGTCCCCTTCAAGCCACACCTTTTTGTAATCAATCTTTTGAGAAAAAGGGAATGAAGAACTCCCATAGCCTCAACTAAGTGGTTATTCTAAGATTCCAAGGGCAGTGTTACTACTACAACACAAAATTATACATAAATACACACACACACACACACACACACACACACACACACACACATCGTGGGTTACTTCTATTATTAGTAAATTTATCTTGCACCTATAGAGAGAATATTTTTGAATTTTATATTGTTTGGTTTAATTTTGTTGATATTTGTAGATTTATTTAGATACAAAATCATGGTTGTGTGTGGTCATGAGTTTTTCACTGATAGTGCATGTCTCCCCTTATTTAAACTGCTAGAATATCACCCATCAATAACATTTGAAAATATTTTAGGGTCTACTTGGTTCATGGATTCAAATAAGAATTGGCATTTGTAATTCCTAAAAATTTCTAATCCATTGTTTGTGTGTGCAAAATTGGAATTAGAATTGAAAAAAATAGAATCTTCTATCCCCATTTACTCTTAAATTTAGGATTTGGTCTTCCATCTAAATGTTAGATTAGGTGAAAAACTAATCTCCCAAGAACACCTGCATGCATAAACCTGTCACATGGATGAAGCAAAGAACAGAGGCAAAGAAAAATCAAGGAGGCCAAAAAGCCAGATCCATCTTATGGACATGCAAAGAGCTATATCTCATATAATCCAATAAGTGAATGTTTAAAATACAAAGAGGTGAATCCTTATAAAGGAATCACGAAACCCGAAAAGGGAAACTAAAGCCTAAAAAAGCTAGGGTTGCACAATATAATTAATAAAATATTAATTATATGCACCTAAAAGATAGCTTAAGAAAACTAGAGTAATAGGCAACTTAATTAATTAAATCAAAGTGATTTAATTAATAAGTTAGAACAAATAATTACTCTAACACCCCCCCTTAAGCGAAGCTTGGGAGGAAGCTAACCTAGCACAGCTATGAAAGAGAATTGGGTCCTAGCAACAAGGCCAGATCAGGTACCCAATCACAACAAAATCTCTATAAAGAGGATAAATAGAGAAAACCACATGGGAAAAACCCTACTCCAAAAAGAGATAGAAAAGAATGTTCCAGAAGAAGGAACAAAGAGATCAGAAGAGAATCATTGAAGCATGAAGAACTGCAAAACTTTGTCAAAATGTTGATCTGTAGAACCTCCATGGAAATAGAAGGCACGAACTGAGCGTGTCTATATGGTAGATGATCCATCTCACCGAAATGCATAGGTAGCCAGCCACTGCAATCGCCTAGTATGTAGGATCAGGTACTAAATACATAGCTCACACCAACAAACCATCAACCAAAGAAGCATAGAACAACAATATAACCTCCCCTTAAGGCAGGTGAGGTGACAGGCAGCTGAAAAGATGGGCCAAGAATCTCCTACAACACAGGAGCCAAACACATCGAGAGTGAGGTACAAAACACCAATAAAGGCACGTGTCATCGAAACTGCATGAGGATTTAGAGAAAGAGGGCCTATAAGCGGCAAACAACTATCCCCCCCATGGCACTTTATAAAATAGTGCGAGTACAACGAATCACAATGATGAAAAGGATCTTGAAACGCAAGAGTGGCACTTTATCTCAATGCGTTGCATAAAAATTCTTACAATGAATATCAACAATGATAAAAAAAGACATAAGGCTAAAACAACAAAAGGTAAAGCCCAAAACAAAGCAACTGAAGCAACAAAATCGATCTCCGGACCTGAAACAATCAGGATATCCACCAGAATGCTAAAATGCAAAAGACTGAATAGGATGTGCCTGGAAGAGAAATTTGGAACAACAAACAGTATCACTAGAAAGAGCACAGAAAGATCTTTCCAGCGATATAAAGAAGTCCAAAATCGGAGATCGCAAGCTCAAGATACGCCTCTCGGAGTGCAAAATAAAACATCCAGCTTTGACTGCCAAAACAGGCAACCAAACTGCATCAAAACCAAAAAAAACCTATACCAACATGACGGGCTTGGAAAGTGCTTTCCGATGATATAAGATTCATCAAAAAATACCTCTGTATGACAAAGATATGGCCAAAAAACCACAAACAGCTTTTAAAACAAAACAAATTATAGAAATGATGATTTGAAAGCCGTCAAATTTCAGCCCAAAGATGGATGACGTCAGCACCTGCGGCTGTCAGACCTGCTTCAGTACCTTGCTGATGTCACTTCTCTGTCATACTTTGCTGATGCAGCATCCTTTTTTGGAAGATTTTGAAAATGTTTTTTGTTAAACAAAAAACAAAAAACTTTGAAGAATTTTTGCAAAAAAAGCAAACGCTTTTTTTAATAAAAACTCATGAGCCTTTTTTTAATAAAGCCTTTTGATTTTATGATTTATTTTTTTAATAAAAAAAAAATCTTTTCTTCAGAAAGCATGCCCAAATCTGGTATCAAATTTTTGCATCAAATTTCAACTGTGTCCAAATTGGACAAATTTTATATGGAAACAGGGGTTTTTGGGTGCTACGAATCCAACGGTGAGGTCCATTTGGGCTCAAAATGCACCGAAAAAATGACCCCTCCAAATCCAATACAAAATAACTCTAAAAATTGAAACCCTCTGAAAAATGCAACTTCTGAAATGCTTCAACAAACCACGAACATCGAGCAGCAAGCTTGCTCTGATACCATGTTAGATTAGGTGAAAAACTAATCTCCCAAGAACACCTGCATGCATAAACCTGTCACATGGATGAAGCAAAGAACAGAGGCAAAGAAAAATCAAGGAGGCCAAAAAGCCAGATCCATCTTATGGACATGCAAAGAGCAATATCTAATATAATCCAATAAGTGAATGTTTAAAATACAAAGAGGTGAATCCTTATAAAGGAATCACGAAACCCGAAAAGGGAAACTAAAGCCTAAAAAAGCTAGGGTTGCACAATATAATTAATAAAATATTAATTATATGCACCTACAAGATAGCTTAAGAAAACTAGAGTAATAGGCAACTTAATTAATTAAATCAAAGTGATTTAATTAATAAGTTAGAACAAATAATTACTCTAACACTAAATAGATGAAATTGCTCCAATTTTTGAAAAACTTGGATTACATATGAATTGAAATAGATTTTTTTTGAAATCCTCTTTACATCACAAGTTTTTGGGAGGCTCAACTTTTCTAGTTTGGACCATTTTGTCGTAGACTAGAAATTATGAGAGACTTGTCTCATCATTGATCAACCCTGCAAGCTTAGCCATAATGATAACATAGGGTCCGATCTTAAAATATTTTTTAAGATGCCTATTTCAGGTACAAAAAAGGGGAACATTCACATTATGGAAGGAACAAAGTATGTCATTTATTTATTTGACTTTGAGGAGGATGAGTGCTTTAGGATTCTTCCTAAATGCAACGCCCATTCTTTTCATATAAATTGTATTGGCATGTTGCTTAAATCTCATGCCAATTGCCCTCTCTATCAATCTAATGTTGTGGGTTTTGATATGTCCATATCCATTTATCCACCTCCTACTCCTTCCCCTATTTTAGAACACTCCTCTCTTGTAATTCTCATTGATGGTGTACAAGAGAGGGAAGGCATAAAATGTAATAAAGCGGTGAACTAACTTTGTATTGTTTTGATTTGATTCTTCATTGTATTGGTGGTTTAAAACCTCTCAGGTAGTTTTCCATTTGCATTTAAGGGCTCTTATACATTTTGAAATGTGGAGGAACACACACACACACACACACACACACACACACACACACACACACACACACACACACACACACACACACACATATACATATATATACATATATATACACACATATATATACACATACATATACATACATACATACATACATACATACATACATACATACATACATATATACATATATATTATATATATATAGACACACACACACACACACATAAATCATGGGTCACTTCTATTATTAGTAAATTTATCTTGCGCCTATAGAGAGAATCTTTTTGAATTTTATATTGTTTGGCTTAATTTTGTTCATACTTGTAGATTTATTTAGATATAAAAGCATGGTTGTGTGTGGTCATGAGTTTTTCACTGATAGTGCATATGTCTCCCCTTATTTAAACTCCTAGAATATCACCCATTAATAACATTTGAAAATATTTTAGGGTCTGCTTGGTTCATGGATTCAAATAGGAATTGGCATTTGTAATTCCTAGAAATTTCTAATACATTGTTTGGGTGTGCAAAATTGGAATTAGAATTGAAAAAAATAGAATCTGTTATCACCATTTGCTCTTAAATATAGGATTTTGAAATGTCCCCTTTCTGATTTTATATGATATTTGAAGCCTCTAATCAGATTTTAAAATTCAAACAATCAATATTTCAAAGATCCACTAGTTTCTCAATAAAACCCAAATCGGGTATGCTTGAAATAGTGCCAAAAACTTCACAGCTTCACATACTATTAATAAATATGAAAGTAGAAATTTTTATAGAAATTTCACCAGCATAAAATCCTAAAAAATGAAATTTCCAGATCTATATAGAGTTTACACAACAACTCCCAAATGGAGGACAAAAACAATGCTCATCGGGCTCCCGAAAACAACACAAAATAGCCTGAAAACACCACAAAAACTCTAATAATCTATCACAAAAGTATAACCATGACACAATACATATATTCAGCTCTATTATAATATCTAAATGTCTGAAATATAGCAGCAACCCAAAATGATATGAAATACTCAACCGGAAACACCAAATTCTTACAAAAAACACACCCGAAAACCCACAAATTTGCACTATTCAACACAAGGGCAAACTTTGCATGATCTTGCACATGGAATGGCTTTAAACTCCCATACTTAGCCTTCCTAAAAACTTTCAAACTCCTATCCTTGGGTCTCCTTCTCCACGGGTTTGGCAGCCTCTGAAGAACAACAAAGCAATGAGCAAAAATCAAGTTCTAGAGTGAGCCCAAAATGCCTCCAAATCCTTTTAAAAGAGGGCATAACCCTAACTCATGACCAAAAGGGGTTAATAAAAAATATTTTAATAGTAATTTTTATTTATTAGTCCATTGGTTTTCAAAGATTAGCCCCTTTTGCCAAAACTTCACCTTTTTGAGCCTGCCTGCCTTAACAAAGATTATTATTTTTAATTATTTGAAAAGGGGACATGACAAGTCCTCCCCTCCCAAATATTGCTTTTCCTCAAGAAATGAAGGTTGGAATGCTCAAGAATATGTGCTCCTTCCCAAGTGACATCCCCCAATGGTAATCCTTTCCATTTGACCAAATGCTCTATGATGCTCCTATTTCTCAATCTTTTCTCTCTTGTATTCAAAATCTCTTCTGGTATCAAAACTAATTTCCCTTCATCATCAACAGGTGGTAATTCTGTAGATACTATGGTTTCCTGGCCTAGAACCTTCTTCAAGCAAGATACATGAAAAATATTATGTATTTTGCTATTTGGTGGGAGCTCCAATTCATAAGCTACCTCTCCTACTTTTTTGATGATCTTATAAGGTCCATAGAACCTTGGCTTGAGCTTCTCTACCCCATTCCTCTTCAAGGTGATTTCCTTATATGGCTGCAACCTAAAAAATACCAAATCTCCCACCTCAAAAGATCTTTTAGTCCTTTTCCTATCAGCATACAACTTCTGTTAGTTCTGTGCATGTTGTAGATTATCCTTGAGGGACCTTATTATGTCTTGGCTTTGCTTAACGAAATCACTTGCTGCAGGTACTCTACTATCTAAAAGTACTAGATCAACAAAGGAAAGGGCATCATAACCATAAAGAGCATGAAAAGGAGGCATACCAATAGACATGTGATGAGATGTATTGTAACAATACTCACCTAGGTGCAACCATTTCACCCAGGCATGTTGTTGACTTGAAACATAGTTCCTCAAATATCCCTCTATCCATTTATTAACTATCTTTGTTTGTCCATCTGTTTGAGGGTGATAGCTAGTACTGGGAGTGAGTTCAGTTCCTGCCAAATGAAAGAGCTCCTTCCAAAAAGAGCTAAGGAATCTACTATCCTGATCACTGACAATGTTTCTAGGCAAGCCATGTAATCTAAAAAATTTCCTTAAAGAACAATTCGGCCACTTGTGATGCCTTGAAATAAGATGTGATAGGAAAGAAATGTGCATAGTTAGTCTATCTACCACCACATATATGCAATCCTTACCTTGAACCTTGGGCAACCCAGTGATGAAGTCCATGCAAATACTTTACCATTTTTGTTCAAGGATAGGAAGTGGCTGCAACAATCCTATAGGAAAATTTTGCTCACTCTTGCTTTGTTGGCATACCATGCATTCCTTAATGTGTTTAAGCACATCCTCCTTCATACCCTTCCATGAAAATCACTCTCAAATTTTCCTGTATGTCTTGAAGTATCCTTGATGACTAGCCAAAGGTGTTTCATGAAAGGCCCTCAATATCCTCTCCTTAGTTTTTGATCTTGGCACTAAGAAGATCTTGTTCTTGTAATAAATCAAATTATCAACAACCTTGTACCTATTATCATCCACTAACTTATCCAAAATCTTGGTGGCAAAGGAATCTTTAGCATACTCTGAAATTATGGAGACTTTCCAATTAGCAGAGATAGATGTTAAGGAACACAAAGTGGGCTTTCTTGAGAGAGCATCAGCAACCACATTATTCTTTCCTTTCATGTATTCAATATCAAAATCATAAGCTTGCAATTTGCTTACCCATTTTTGTTGACAATCATTCAAATCCCTTTGGTTCAAGAAGAACTTGAGGCTATTATGGTCTATCTTTACAATGAATCTCCCACATACCAAATATTGTCTAAACTTATGAAGTGCATGCATGATTGCCAACATTTCCTTATCATTGATGGAGTAACCTTTCTCTGATTGATTTAATTTTCTACTCTCAAATTCTATTGGATGTCCCCTTTGAGTTAGGACAGCCCCTATACCTTCTCCAAAAGCATCACATTCAACAACAAAAGGTAAAGAGAAATCTGGAATTGCAAGCACAGGGCATGAACTCATTACCTCCTTAAGCTTATCAAATGTTTTTTGTGCCTCTTCTATCCAAAAAAAAGCTCCTTTCTTTGTCAAATTAGTCAAGGGGGCAACAAGCTAAGAAAATCCCTTGGCAAATCTCCTATAGTAGCTACACAACCCAAAGAAACCTCTCAGCTGTGTAAGATTAGTGGGTGGAGGCCAATCCAAAATTGCCTAGATTTTTTGGTTGATCAACCTATACTCCTTTAGAACTTATAATATGTACCAAATATAGGATCTCCATCAAACCAAACTCACATTTAGATAGCTTAACATAGAAGGATTTCTGCTCCAAGATTCCCAAAACAGTGTCTATGTGCTTTAGATGCTCTTCCCATGTTTTACTGTAAATCAAGATATCATCAAAAAATACCAAAAAAAATTTCGAAGATGCTAGCTAAATACCTTATTCATACAAGATTGGAATGTTGCAGGTGCATTAGTGAGGCCAAATGGCATAACAAGAAATTCAAAGTGCCCATAGTGACATCTGAAAGTAGTCTTTTCCACATCTTCACTCTTCATTTGGATATGATGGTACCCTGATCTTAAGTCAATTTTTGAGAAGTATACAGCACCATGTAACTCATCAATGAGTTCATCTATACGTGGTATAGGATACCTATTTTTTATGGTCTTCTTGTTTAGAGCCCTGTAGTCTATACAAATTCTCATTGTACCATCCTTTTTCTTGACAAGTACCATAGATGATGCAAAGGGACTAGAGCTAGGCCTTATGAATCCCATGTCCAGGAGTTCCTTAATAGTTTTTTCAATTTCTTCCTTATAACCTCTTGGATGGCAGTATGGGGTTGTTATAACTAGTTTGGCACCCTATTCTAACTCTATAACATGCTCAAAACCTCTATCTGGTGGTAATCTTAGAGGCAAGTCATTGAAAACTATACTATGCTTATCAAGAATATTTTGAATTTCAAAATGGAAATTACCTTGATTCTTTGGAGAGCTTGTTGGATGGATTATGACTCCTACTGCCCATGCTACTTGTCCTCTTCAAAAAGTCCTCTCCATCCTCTTTGCAGAGACCACCTTAGGTGCTCCATTCGATAAGCCTCTCAATAAGACTTCTTTCCCATTGGAATGAAATTTAAAATCCATAGTTTGATGGTTCATGTAATATCCTCCAATACAATGGAACCATTGAACACCCAATACAAGATCTGTCTCCCCAATGCCAACAATATAGAAGTCATCACATAACTCATAATCTCCTAAGGTCACCTTGAGTTGTTTCACCACCCGTGTGCAAGGCATAGTGAATCCATCAGCTACAGTAAGATTGAATCCCTCAAAATATTCTACTTTTAGCCCTCTTTTCATGACAAATCCCTCATCAATAAGATTGTGAGTTGCCCCACTATCAAGAAGAACTGTCAACCTTTTCCCTACTAGTACCCCTCGAATTCGAAAGGGATCGTATCTTGTGACTCCTGATAATGCTACTAAAGTGCCATCCTTTCTGGTTTCTTTTTCTTTCTCTTCTTCTTCCTCCTCCTTAGTGTCATGAAATTCCTCATGCTCGTCTAAATCAGATTCTGAAGCAACTTCAATATAGTGCACTTGACCTTTCCCCAAACATCTGTGTCCTAGAACCCATGGTTCTCTACAAGTGAAACAAATCTTTTTCCTTCGTAATTCACTCCTAGTCTCTTCATCTACCTTCGTTTTTGCCACATTTATCACATCTTTTAGTGGTAGTGTTGGAAAAGTCTTTTTTTGAAAATTCCCCTTATGTTGCCAAAGATTTGGGGGTTTTTGATTAGTGACTAGTTTCATAGGCACACAAGTTTCAAGTTGCAAGCTTCTTTTGATAGCTTCCTATAAGGTTGAGGGTGAGAAAGCCTTAACCAAACCCTTAACAGAATCTTCCAAACTATCAAGAAAAAGATAAACAATCCTCTTTTCACTCATATCAGGTACCATAACAGCCACATTCTGAAACTCTTCTATATACTCATTAACTGATTTGGTTTGCTTCAACTTTGACAATTCTTTAAAATACTCTTCATCATCCTTGAGGTCAAATATATCTATCACTCTTTGACCAAAATCATCAAATGTAGTTACCTCATCATGACCTTGAGTAGTCATTCCATGATGCCACCAATCATAGGCTGCATCTTCCAAGTGTAGACTTGAAAATTGAACATCACCACTCTCCTTCATGGGGTTAAATGTGAAGAAGGTATGTAATTTTTGTAGCCATGCTCTAGCTGAAATTTTATTTGTTCCATCAAAAGTAGGTGATGTAAACTTGCTTATTTTATTTTTGAACTCTCTTCCACTTATGTCATGCTCCATCCTATACTCTTTCTTTGGCATCAAAGTGTTCATCATATCCACATATTCTCTAAAAGGAACCGAACTATGAAAGTCATCATCTAAGCCATTATAAGTAGCTCTTAATGCAATCAAGTTACTTGTAACCTCTTCCATGGGATTAAGGGTTGGATTTGGTACTAGTGGCTCATCTACATGTAGGAAAATAGTTTTTGTTGATTTAGAGGGTGTGGGTTTTAGATTTCTTGGCTCCTCTGAAGTGCTCCCTTTCTCACTAGTAGATGCAACTCCTTGCAATTTTTTTGTCAATATTCACAAAGCCTCTCTAGTTTTTGCCAAACTATCCACTATTTGCTTCTGAGTATTCTAGATGTCTTGGAAGAATTTCTTTGCCATCTCCTCTGGGTCAGCCATACTTTTTCCTTTCTTGGATTTTGTACTTTTACTTTTAACTAGAGGTTTGATCAAAATTTCTTTATTCTTTTCTCGCTATGAATATCTCTTTTCTCTTTCACTTAGTTGCATGCAAACTTCTACAAACCCTTAGGCTGGCAAGATCATAGCTCTGATACCACTGAAATGTCCCCTTTCTAATTTTATATGATATTTAAAGCCTCTAATCAGATTTTAAAAATTAAACAATCAATATTTCAAAGATCCACCAGTTTCTCAATAAAACCCAAATCAGGTATGCCCGAAATAGTGCCAAAAACTTCACAGCTTCACATACTATTAATAATTCTAAAAGTAGACATTTTTACAGAAATTTCACCAGCATAATAGCCTAAAAAATGACATTTCTAGATCTATATAGAATTTACACAACAACTCCCAAATGGAGGACAAAAACAATGCTCATCAGGCTCCCGAAAATAACACAAAATAGCCCGAAAACACCACAAAAAAATTAATGATCTATCATAGAAGTATAACCATGACCCAATACATATATTCAGCTCTATTATAATATCTAAATGTCTGAAATATAGAAGCAACCCAAACTGATATGAAATACTCAACCGAAAACACCAAATTCTTACAAAAAACACACCCAAAAACTCACAAATTTGCACTGTTTAGCACAAGGGAAAACTCTGCATGAGCTTGCACATGGAATGTCTTTAAACTCTCATCCTTAGCCTTCTTGGAAACCTGCAAACTCCTGTCCTTGGGTCTCCTTCTCCACAGGTTTGGCAGCCTCTGAAGAACAACAAAGTAATGAGCAAAAATCAAGTTCTGGAGTGAGCCCAAAATGCCTCCAAATCCCTTTAAAAGAGGGCATAACCCTAACTCATGACCAAGAGGGGTTAATAAAACATATTTTAATAATAATTTTCATTTATTAGTCCATTGGTTTCCAAATATTAGCCCCTTTTGCCAAAACTTCACCTTTTTGAGCCTGCCTACCTTATCAAAGATTATTAATTTTAATTATTTGAAAAGGGGACATGACAAGGTCTTCCATCTAAATAGATGGAATTGCTCCAATTTTCTATTTTAATTCCAATTTTCCAAAAACTTTGACTACATATGAATTGAAATAGAGTTTTTTTTTTGAAATCCTCTTTACATTACAAGATTTTGGGAGGCTCAACTTTACTAGTTTGGACCATTTTTTTGTACACTACAAATTATGAGAGACTTGTCTCATCATTGATCAACCTTGCAAGCTTAGCCATAATGAAAACATATGGTCCGATCTTAAAATATTTTTTAAGAATCCTATTTTAGGTATAGAAAAGGGGAACATTCACCTCATGGAAGGAACAAAGTATGCCATTTATTTATTTGACTTTGTGGAGGATGAGTACTTTAGGATTCTTCCCAAATGCAACCATGCTTTTCATATAAATTGTATTAGCATGTTGCTTAAATCTCATGCCAATTGCCCTCTCTATCGATCTAATGTTGTGGGTTTTGATATGTCCATTACCATTTCTCCACCTCTCGCTCCTTCCCCTACTTTAGAACACTCCTCTCTTATAATTCTCATCAATAGTGTACAAGAAGTTGTTGGACTAATAACCGACATTTACCTTTGAGATTTGTGACATGGATTAACCTGCTCTTGTGTTCCATAAGTCGTGTGGTTGTATCAAATGTAAATAGGTCGATATTTTAGCACAATGAAAAACATGATGGCTTTCAAGTTTCTATCAATTGGTATCAAAGCTTGGTCAAAGGTTCAAATCTCCTCAGGTAATGTTGAGGGGGGATTGTTGAACTAAAAAATGATGTTTCCCTTTGAGATTCACAACCTTGATTAACCTCATGTGTTCTATAAGTCATGTGGTTGTATCAAACATTAATAGGTCAATCTTCTAGTGCAACGACAAACATGATGGCTTTCAAGTTTCTAAAAAAAGCCCCACAAGCCCTTAAAAAAATGTAGCTAAAGAGAAGAGGGAGACTGTTGAAGAAAACAATGGACTACCAAAGGTCAAGAGTTCCAATCTAGAGAAAGAATTAGAAGCAATTGGAAAACATTGTAGTGCCATGACCGATAATTCATTTAGAAGCTCTTGAGCATGAACCAATGCAATTGAGGCCTTTGAGAAGAGAAGGGCTCCCTGGATTGGAAAATTACCATGGATCATTATTCACTAGCAATACTACCTTCAAGTGCCACATGGAGCATTTGAATGATGGTTATTTGTATAACCTTGATCTACTTTGTCCAAATAAAACAATGAAACTCCAACCTAATAAGTCCATTGTGCATTAAAACATTAGCAGACCAAGTGAGGATGTTCTTTTGATTGAAATAGGAGCATTGACAATGGCAATGGAGGTTCATACAGACAAGTGCATTATCAAAGATGCAAGTCCACTTTGGTAGGATTTTGGAGTGTTGTTTCACATCTGTTGGCAAATAATGCATGATGAGTGTCATTTCTATAGACTGTAGGTCTAAATAGTGACAACAAATTCATAGGAACATCCATTTGAATAGAACAAGTGATGTTAAAATTGTAGGCCTCTCATATATTCAACTATTCTGGATATAAAAAGTCAAATTTTTGGGTTTGAACCAAATAGGTTTGGAATAACAAATTTAGAAAATCTAATATTTTTGGGTTTGAACCAAATGGTCCCAAACTGAATTCTAAAAACCATACTATGGATTTCAATTTCCAGAATGCCAATTCCAAAATTTCAAATTCCAATTCCTAAAATATAGTCCAACAACCAAATGGGCCCTTAATATAGTAGCAAAGAGTGCAAGAAGAAGATGATGCTAAAATATTTGGTACTTTGATTCAATAAACAACTAGTTGACGAAGGGATAGATCAACCCTAAATTTGGAAGTTAAAATCTTCAAATCTATTTCTATAAATAATATAACTTAATTGTTTGAGCACAATTCTCAAGGATGATGGCAGGAGATATAGAAATCATCCACAAAGGTTCACCCTCTAGAGGTGTATTTGGGCTAGGTTTGACCCCTGGATGATTTTGATAGACATGGTCCACATGCATGTGACTACTTAGCCAAAGAAGACTTATAGTTTAAATGCATGCTTACTCATATATCACTAAAATCTACTAATAAAGATAAAGATTTTAACATTTATCTGTCATGTTTTCTTAAAATTTATTTTATATAATTGACTTAAATAACCTATGAATATTATTTATTTAAACCTAAACATAAGAATGAATAATGTTACAATTAATGATAACTTTTAATAATAAAAAGTATACCACTTAGACAATTTGCACCACTTGTTACCTAAACTGATCAATCAAATCTTGGTTGTTTTCCTTAAACATGAAGCAATTTTTCCACAACAAAATGTGGCACGTTTTGTCTGCCAGCCAATAGATTTCCCCACTCAAGATGTGGGCCAGCTAGCTACTCCTAATTTGAGGGAAACTGAAGATGGACCTGCCCCATGCTTTCAAAACCATGCAACATGAGCCACGTTCAATGCTTCACCTGAACTTACCCCAAATGGCATGGAATCATGCATTCAATATTGATTAAAATAATCTTTCACGGAAGGCACTTTGCATGTATTTCAACCACACCTTCCTCTCTCTCTCGACTTCCTCCAAGTGATAATAATAAAAAATCCATGGAGATTTTATTCTTCAATTTATAAAGCAGAAATCAGTCCCTCATCATCACATGAAGCTCCTGTTTAGGGCTATAATTGTCATCTGTTCATATTGTGGAGGCATTGACTTGACATAGAATGTTTGGAGACAAAATCCAAGACTCAATCTTTTATCTAAAAATCTTAATAAATGTCTGATTTTTATGTGGCACACCGTCATGTTGTAAACTGGATAATGTCCCAAAACTTCTATTAGTTAAATCAACTGAAGAATACAGGAAAAAAAGGAAAGCGAGAGGAAGATTCAGGTAATGGCAGTTGGATAAGGCGGTGGGCAACCAAATTCAATGAAAGTGAAAGCTCCGAAATGAAATGAAATGATTCTTTCTACGTGTTGCCGTTATGCAAAACCTTTGCATGGAACTGACAAAACCCACACAAAGAGTTATTATAATTACCCCGAAGCGTTGACACACAAATGCCGGGCATACAGCTGTTGCAGAAAACGCGTAGGAATTAATTAGTCCTGCAAGAGGTTTGCCCCACCATACATCTGTTTGTACGCGGTGCTTATGTTGTTTTAGAGATTGAGGGGAAAACCCCATTCAACGCTTTTGAAGCTTCATGCATCCATGGATATATTAAGATCGTACGACTGCATGAATTTTCAGAATTAAATCCCCACGTTGCAGATAAACAGTAAAATAAATTGGCGGTCAGGAGAGAATTTAAGAGTGCAGGAAACTTCCATGATGCTGCTCAGCCTTGCCATACAGCTGTAGATATGGGCTCTGTACAAATGTGTATAAATATGTTAATTGTGGATACAATCTTAATTATATCCACTCGCACTTGTCCCAAGAAAGTGGTTTCAGAGAAGAGTGTACTATTATAGTTAGAAATTGTATTTTTCGTCTGGGAAGCCGTTAAAAATTGCATCTTTAGCTTAGGATTCCATTAAAGATTGGATTTTTAGCGTAGGATCCATTAAAGATTGGATTTTTAGCCTGGGATTCTGTTCAAGATTGGATTTTTAGTCATGGAGCGTGAATCTCAGAGCCCTTCAACGGCGCCCATGTACAGAGGCGTGCGGCAGAGGACCTGGGGGAAATGGGTGTCTGAAATTAGAGAGCCCGGGAAGAAGACCAGAATATGGCTTGGATCGTTTGATACGCCTGAAATGGCGGCTAGAGCTTATGACGTGGCGGCTGTTACTCTCAAGGGGAAGTGTGCACTTCCTAATTTTCCACACTTAGTTCATACTCTCCCTCGCCCTGCTTCAACATCTCCCAGAGACATTCAGTATGCTGCCGCTCAAGCCGCCATTCAATTCCAACCCCATGAACAAAATATTGGATCCAGTTGTTCATCCGTTGTTCCAGAGCAGCAGAATGGGCAGACCCAAATGCTCGAGAACGACCAAGAAGAATTTGCGGGCGTTTCTGAAGCATTGAGTTCAGGAACGAAGGATTCAGTCATGGCGGAATTCTCTTCCCACGAGGAATTGATGACCAATATGGCGGAAGCTCCCCTTCACACGCCCCCTCATTCGATTCAGCATTACATGGACGAAGATGGTATTTACAGTTTTTCTTATTTCGAAGAAAAGGATCAGCAAGAACTTCTCTGGGGTGATTTTTGAAGCCCCCCTTTTATCAATTCTTTCTCCTAGTATAGATTCATAGTGTGTCAGTATGCGTCTGTTTGGTACTGTTTTTTCATTCATGCAGATGAACTTGCTGACTGGTATTGTATTGTTATAGAGTATACTGCTAATTTGGGTACAGTAATGGAGGATAGATTCATAGTGTGTCAGTGTGCATCTGCTTGGTATTATTTTTCATTCATGCGGATGAACTTACTGACTGGTATTGTATTATTATAGATTATACCCACTAATTTGGGTATAGTAATGGCGGACAGATTGTTGTCATATGTAAGCTTAACTTCTGATATGGCTTATTCGTTATGGAGTATTAGATTATGTATAGTCGGTCCATTGGAGGCTGGGCACAGATTGTTTGTAATACAGTGGACATTGTAACTGTGAGGGAAGCTCTGGTTTTGGATGAAGCTTCCTTCCTCCATTCATGTAAATATCAAATATCTATATATTTTAACTGATATAGATATTTTTTAACTGGCATATATTGTCTTGTCTTCTTTCTTTATTGTACAAAAGTTGCAAAAGTGGCACTTGTTCTAATTTGAATGGAGTTGTTGTAATCGTGAGGGAAGCTCAGATTTTGGATAAAGAAAGCTTCCTTCCTTGTTGATGTAAATACCTTTACAACTTTAACTGATGTAGATATTTTTTAACTGTCACATATTGTCTTGTCTGTTTTTTTTAATTGTACAAAAGTGGCACCTGTTCTAATTTGAATGGAATTGTCTTCCTACTTTGGACTGCAAATTTGGATTGGCCTTCTCAAAGAAGACAAAACCGATGTAAAAGTATATATAACTAACTTGAAAATATCAATGTTGTCACAAAATGTTTCGTACACGTTTTGTAATGTTGCTTCTGGATATTCTGTTTTAGACTTTTTGAATGCCATTTCTTCCAATCCTGGATATGAGACTGTCCTTTTTGACAGATGTTTTGTATTTCGATGTTACATTTGTCAGAATCAGATAACTCGTCAAATTTCAGTCATGGTAGATAACCAATTTGGTCCACAGGAAGCTTCGAAGCACCTCGATTCCAACTAATAAATGGATATAATATTTTACCTGTTTTTCAATGGATGCACTTTTGTAGAATATTATAAACTTGCGAGCGTCTTTCTTATGCGGGATTCAACATCAGTTTCGTTTTGCTATTTAATATGAGGGCGTGGGTGAACTTACAGATCAGGATGACACTGAGGGAATGGGTGAACTTACATATCAGTATGAGCGTGTTTCTTTGATTTAGAGAAAATGTAAAGAATTGAGGGATATCTATTATATTAAAATAGTCGTTCTTTTTGGGGTGACTCAAGGAACATAATAAGAAATAAAAGTAGATAATTTAATTTATGATGAATTTTGGGATTAATAATATTATTAAAACAAATGTTAGATAAAAGATAGTATGTTGAATAGCGGTTTCATTGTTGTGAATGATATTTATTAATTTATTAATGTAATTATACAAGTAATAGAGTTTTATCATTAATATGATAAATTTAATGATGAATTAATGGCAAATAAATATTATTTATTAGAAAAAAACTTAGTTATATATAGTAGTCTATAGGTCTTTCCAAAGGGGAAAAAATTCTATTTGGTAAGCTTTAAGGAACATCTAGGTGCCTTTTACGTTTGTTGGTTAACATTTTCCATCTCATGCATGATGCATAATCATCTCCTATATGAAAGCGAAAAATATGTTTGACACTATGGTATGGCAAATTTTCCAATAGATATTGATGAAGTGTTTGGTTGGTATAATAATATCTAAGCAACACTTCTTAAAGAGGATCTTTCATGACTGTAATAATACTTGTTAAGCTTTTGGAAAAGTTTTAACCCTTTGGAAAGGAAACCATATGCAAGGGAAAAGTCGTCAACAATGTAAGGGTATGTGCACCAAGATGGTGTGAAAAAAAGGGGTGTATAAGTGGACACCTTTTTGTTGATCTGTGGTGACTGATTAGGAATATACTATACACTTTTCATAATTCTTGGGGTAATTGTTGATAATTCTTTATGGTACCCTATTTTATTGGTAATTTTGGGCCAACATGTTGTAATTAATTATAACACTAAAGTGGCAAAAATCTTATATAAAAAAGGGTTAGGGTTAGGGAATTCAAAAAGTTGTGATGTGATAATTGCTTCTTGCGGTGATATTGAGCTGTAAGGGGTTGTTCATATTGTAATTAGGTTGTAATAACTAGATAGTAATGATTTTGAACTCTCCGTTTGGTGGATGTAGCTTAGGGATTGAGTGAACCACGTTAGATCTTGGTGTCTTATGTTATCTTCTGTGCAATTTATTATTTTATGATATTGGTTATATTTGCATGTAATTATTATTTATGTCTGTGGTTAATCCTCAAGTGGTATCAAAGAAAGGTTGTTTAAAAAAAAAAAAAAAAAAATTTAATTTAATTTAATTTTTTTTTCAGTTATTCTCTGCAAGAAAGTCTTAGAATTGAGTGGGAGCAATGATAAACGAGGGTAAGCTGAAGGTGGAGAAGTTTAATGGGTAGAACTTTTAGTTATGGAGGATGCAAATGGAGGACTATCTTTATCATAAGGATTTATGGAAGCCATTGGAAGGAAAAACCAAGAAACAAGAAACTATGATAGATGAGGACTAGGAGATTTTAGATAGAAAGGCACTTAGAAGCATTCGATTATGCCTAGCACCATTGGTGACATTTAACATTACAAAGGCAAAGACAAAAGAAGAGTTGATGGAAACCCTAGCAAAATTTTATGAAAAGCCCTCCACTTCAAATAAGGTATTTCTCATGAAGCATTTATTTAATATGAAGATGGAAGAAGGTGGATCTGTTGGAGATTATTTAAATGAGTTTAATACTATTACTAGTTAGTTATCTTCTATGAATGTCAATTTTGATGAAGAATTTAGGGATCTCTTGATTTTGCGTTCATTGCTAGAAAGCTAGAATGACTTGGTAATGGCTATGAGTAATTATGTTTTTGGATCTATTAGCCTAAAATTTGATGATGCGATTGGTGTTATTCTGAGTGAGGAAACTCTTAGGAAAATGCCAGGTGGATCTACACTAGGAAGTGCTTTGAACACACAAACTAGAGGCAGAACAACTAAGAGAGGAAGTAATTCTGAAAATTGTGGGAAAGCAAGAGGAAAGTTAAAGAGAAAGAGGTCTCAATCCAGAGGATCAAGAGATTGCTAGTATTGTGGGAAATTAGGGCATAAGAAGAAAGATTGCTGGACTCAAAAGAACAATGAAGGAGATAAACTAGAAGGGAACAAGGAGGCAAATGTGGTAAGTAACAAATTTGAAGAGAATGCTTTGCTTCTTTCTTTAGAAAGTGTTGATGATTCTTGGGTTTTAGATTCCAAGGCTTCATTTCATGCTACACCTCATAGAGGTTATTTTATTAATTATGACCAAGGGGATTTTGGGATTGTTTATTTGGGGGATAATAAACCCTATTAGATTGTTGGAAAGGGAAAAGTTAAGATTAAGTTGTAGAATGGGAATCATTGGCTACTACATGAGGTAAGACATGTTCCAAGGCTAAGTAGGAATTTAATTTCAATAGGGCAACTCAATGATGACTATTGTGTAGCTACTTTTAATGATAAAAATTGGAAGGTTTCAAAAGGTTCCCTTGTAGTAGAAAGAAGTGTGAAAGTGGGCACCTTATATCTCTGTATAGGTGATACTATTGCTTCTACTTTAATTATTTCAGAGAAAAATGAATATTCAGGAACAATTGTTGTAGATTTTGGTACAACTCTATGATACAATTGTCTTGGGAACATGAGTGAGAAAGGTATTGTTCACTATTTTTTACCCCTTCCTAAATATTGAATGTCTAGGGTGACATCCATGTATACGTTCATTTGATTGGTTTGTTAATTGCCATGCAAGAATGAATAGGAATTCACCATACTTTGGCTTTCCTTATATCTGTAAGTCTTAATCCCTTTACATCATATGAAAATATTTGAGTCATGATGATGTGAAATAATTTGTTTGCACGGTCACAAGAAGTTAAAGATTAACTATTAAAGGGGTCACGATGGCACGACACTGTCATCTCAACAGTCTGCAAGGCTTTGTAGCTCATGAGGTTGCATCTAACCATTCATCACATAATCATAAGCAATTTCAAGTTCAAGAAGATTTAAGTTGCAACTATGTGAAGTTAACCACAGTAATCTATTTCACGTACTTTCAAATCATTGGGAAGGGTCAAGGCTAACCTGAGGTTAGAATGACAATGTTGTGGTTGCCTTGTTTCACTCATTCACATTAGTTAGTGAAAAGGCTAGCTAGCATTTCTGATGAAATGATCAAACAATTTACTACTGTTTTCGTAGCTTCATAGGTCAATACAGTTAGTGGAGGAATGAAGTGGCGAAATTGCAAACAAAGAACCAAGCAATCAAGAAGGCAATCTTCACACCATCACAAGTATCTAAGCTACAGTCCATGCCTTAGTCACAACTACGCGAATGATCAATGCTAGTAGTTAAGTTCAAGTACTCGCATCTTCACATGCATTCCTTGTTAGCTAGAGGATAGATAGTGAAGGTGTGACCAAGGAAAGTTAGCTATCTCGCAACCTTGCATGGTTAAATTGCAATAAATCCCTCACCACAATGATGATGCGAATATGTCATTTCCATGTTGAGCACAATATTGCTATAGTTAAAGAGATAAAATAGAAGTAGATTACGAAGTTGTGAACATATATGAAGAAATAGGTCAATGATACAAAGTTGAGTATTAGGCGAGGTAGAGAAATGCTTCAGGGAAATAGGACCAAATGGAAAATGGAATGATCAACTTTA
Organism: Cupressus sempervirens; assembly: GCA_028749045.1. NCBI lineage: Eukaryota > Viridiplantae > Streptophyta > Pinopsida > Cupressales > Cupressaceae > Cupressus > Cupressus sempervirens. Next base: position 182,561,208 of record CM053791.1, on the reverse strand, counting down.
GTTGACTTGTTCAAATGGTTGATCTAGCATGATGTAAATACATTTCATGCAATAGTTGGAAGGGTTAAGTAGAAGAATGATTTGTTTGATTGCAACCATTTCTTCATATCCTCAATGATGCTGCACTCCATGCCTCTTAAATGCATATCATGATTTTTCTAGCTTTGATTGGATCTCTTGCAGCTGAGTGCACACTTTCCCTTGTTCTTTCTATCATTTCTTGTGAGCAGTTGCACTTCATGATCAAAATTTCTTGTGATTCTTAGTTATTGCTCTCATTTGTAGTCCAATCTATGAATTGAGGGAGTTCAAACTCAAGGTTGTATCTGGTTTATGCCTACACCCTATAAAGAAATGTTTTTCTATTGAGAAAAGGATCTCTCTTTTTCTAGTCTTCCATAGATATTCTTTGTAAATGCTCTTGCCTCTTATTCAATATAAATCATTGCTGTTACATCCATTCTCAGTCAATTAGATTTGTGTCATCTAGTTATACCTAATCTTCCTAAATGTATTCTACCAAATTTAATACCCTATGATTATGTCCATCTCAATCAACTAATCTATTAAGTGAATTTTTTGTATTCCTTGTATGGTGATGTTATCTTCTTAGATTTTCAATGGTAATAAGATTGAAGGAATATATATAATGGTATGTCTTGTGAAGTCTATTGGATTCTAGTGCACTTATTAGAAGGAAGTGGATCAAAATACTATCTGGTGTATGGATATGTGTAGGATCATGGTGTACCAAAAAGTGGCAATGTGAAAAAATGAAGTTTGAAAATGTGGGTATGTACAAGATCATGATCAACCAAACTATGGCCTTAAGTGGTAGTGAAAAACCAACAAATTAGGGTTATGTCAACTTGACACACAATTTTAAAGTGGTTTTGGACTTTATATCAAAAAGTTGTAAGAAAATAATCTATAGGAAATTGAATTTAGTTTCCAATCTACTAGGCCTTATTTGGAGAAAAAAATATTTGATTGGTCAAAAGTTTGGATTTTAACGCAATACTACAAAAATTTCAAGGTGAAAATAAAAAGAAGGTATATGTCTGATCACCTTTATCAAAATCAAATGATAATATTTTTTAATATAATTATAGATATAAAAAGTAGACTCATGCTCGGATGTGACGCATATTTTTGGGTATTTTTATTGCAAACAAATAATTAAATATGAATTTCCTACTAAATTTTTTTGGAAAAAAACCTTCTGTGTTTGACCACTTTAAGTAATTGAAAACTTCACCAAATTATTATTAATTTTTGCTTATACTAGGCGAAGCATAGAATGTGACACAACTTTTGGATTTAAAAAATGTTATACCATTTGAAAGTTATAGCTATTTTTCAATCAGTATGTTAATCAACACTTTACAATCATCTTCCTTGAAAATTAACTAATAAATACTTATCAAACTCAAAATTTGATAGGAATTACATTGATGGAATCTCGAGAGTGTTATTAAAAAACCCTTTTTGTTTCATTCAATTTCGATGAAAATAACATTGTCAGATGACTACGTGAAGTCTAAGTGTCAGTCAAACCCTTCTCAAACATGTTTTTTGGGTTGACCAAATAGGCTTGGTAAATACCAAGCCTAATTGGATACCCAAAGTCAAATCGGGTATCTGGTTACTGCGAATTTTCAATTGGGAATTTTGGAGGGAAATTTGAGAGGAAAGTTTTAGAGGGAAACTTTAGATGGTTTTAGAGGGAAATTTATTTTTGGGAAGTGTGGGCATTAATATTATTATTACATATGATTATGATTATGATTATTAACTATTATTATTATAAATGATTATAAATATTATTATATATAGTAATATGTATGATTATTATTATTAAATATAATATAGTTATAAATATATTAATAATTATTATAACTAAATATAATATAGTAATATATATGATAAATATTATTAGTAATATTATATGATTATTACTATATATAATAATAAATATGGTTATTATTATTATTAAATATATAATCTAGTAATATATATGATTATTAGTCATATAATCTAATAATATATTATTATTATATTAAACTATATAGTATTATATTATTATTATATTAAAATATATAGTATTATATTATTATTAAATATAATATTGTCATGAAATGCATCGAAAGGGGTCATAGGTTAACCTATGACCCCTCTTGACGCATTTCATGACAACATATGTCCCTAGGGCCCCTAGTGACCCCTTTCGATGTATTAGGAATGTGTAGAAAGGGGTCACTAGGAGCCCTAGGGACATATCTTGTCATGAAATGCATCAAGAGGGGTCATAGGATAACCTATGACACCTGCCGATGCATTGGAACCAACCAAATGGGTCCCTAGGGACATATGTTGTCATGAAATGCATCTAGAGGGGTCATAGGTTAACCTATGACCCCTCTCAACGCATTGGAACCAACCAAATGCGTCCCTAGGGGCCTTAGGGCCCCTAGGAACATACGTTGTCATGAAATGCATCGATAACCTATGACCCCTCTCTATGCATTATAAACAACCAAATGCATCCATAGGAGTCCTAGGGCCCCTAGGGACATACGTTGTTATGAAATGTGTCGATAGGGGTCATAGGCTAACGTATGACCCCTCCCAACGCATTGGAACCAACCAAATATATCCCTAGGGGCCCTATGGACCCTAAGGACATATGTTGTCATGAAATGCATCGAGAAGGGTCATAGGTTAACCTATGACCCCTTTCAACACATTGGAACCAACCAAATGCATCCCTAGGGGTCCTAGGGCCCCTAGGGATATATGTTGTCATGAAATGCATCGATAGGCATCATAGGCTAACCTATGACCCCTGCCGACACATTGGAACCAACCAAATGTGTCCCTAGGGGCCTTAGGACCCCTAGGGACATACGTTGTCATAAAATGCATTGAGAGGGGTCATAGGTTAACCTATGACCCCTCTCAACACATTGGAATCAACCAAATGTGTTATGTTGTCATGACCCCTAGGGATAACCTATGACCCCTATTGATGCATTGGAACCAACCAAATGCGTCTTTAGGGGCCCTAGGACCCCTAGGGACATACGTTGTCATAAAATTGATGATAGGCATCATAGGTTAACCTATGACCCCTCTCGATGCATTGGAACCAACCAAATGCATCCCTAGGGGTCTTAGGGCCCTTAGGCACATACGTTGTCATGAAATGCATTAATTGATGCATTAGAACCAACTAAATGTGTCCCTAGGGGTCCTAGGGCTCCTAGGGACATATGTTGTCATGAAATTCGTTGATAGGGGTCGTAGGTTAACCTATGACCCCTCTCAATGCATTGGAACCAACTGAATACATCCCTAGGGGTCCTAGGGCCCTTAGGGTCATACATTATCATGAAATGCATTGAGAGGGGTCAACCTATGACCCTTCCTGATGCATTAGAACACCAAATGCATCCCTAGGGGTTGTAGGGCCCCTAGGGACATACATTGACATGAAATGTGTCGATCTTGAACTATTGGAACCAACCAAATGTGTCCCTAGGGGCACTAGGACCCCTAGGGACATACGTTGTCATGAAATATGTTGATAAGCGTCATAGGTTAACCTATGACCCCTATTGACGCATTGGAACCAACCAAATGCATCCCTAGGGGGCCTAAGACCCCTAGGGACATACATTGTCATTAAATGCATTGAGAGGGGTCATATGTTAACCTATGACCCCTCTCGACACATTGGAACCAACCAAATGTGTCTCTAGGTGTCCTAGGGCCCCTAGGGACATACGTTGTCATGAAATGCGTCGATAGGGCTCATAGGTTAACCTATGACCCCTCTCAATGCATTGGAACCAATTAAATGCATCTATAGGGTGCCTAGGACCCTTAGTGACATACATTGTCCTAAAATGCATCGAGAGGGGTTATAGGTTAACCTATGACCCCTCTCAATGCATTATAACTAACCAAATGAGTCCCTAGGGGCCCTAGGACCCCTAGAAACATATGTTGTCATGAAATGTATCAATAGGGGTCATAGTTTAACCTATGACCCCTATCGACACATTAGAACCAACCAAATGCATCCATAGGGGTCCTAGGACCCCTAAGGACATACGTTGTCATGAAATGCATTGATATGGGTCATAGGTTAACCTATGACCCCTCTTGATGCATTGGAACCAACCTAATGTGTCCCTAGGGGTCCTAGGGCCGCTAGGCACATACGTTGTCATGAAATGTGTCAATAGGGGTCATAAGTTAACCTATGTCCCCTCTCAATGCATTGGAACCAACCAAATGCATCCCGAGGGAGCCTAGGACCTTTAGGGACATACGTTTTCATTAAATTCATCGAGAGGGATCATAGGTTAACCTATGACCCCTCTCAACGCATTAGAATCGACCAAATGGGCCCCTAGGGGTCCTAGTGTTAGGATTAAACCATGGATAGAAAATAAAAATTATATGCAAATATGACCAATAACAGACATAATAGATCACACAAAAAGGAACACAAGGCACCAAGATTTAACGTGGTTCACCCAATTCTTGGGCTATGTCCACCAAATAACAAGTTCAATATTATTACGATCTAGTTATTATAACCTGATTACAATCTGTAATCCCTTACAACTCAATACTGTCGCAAGAACTAATTTTGCATCACAACTTAATGAAAATACCTAACCCTAAGCCCTTTTATAAAATTTTTTTATGCCATTTTAGGGTTACAACATGTCAGCCATATGATAGCCATATGTTGGCTATAATGTCAGCCACGACCAAAGAATTTTTTTGGGGTGCTGCCCCAAACCCCAAAGAATTTATAAAGTATGTATAGTGCTTTCCTGATTAGTCACCACAATCTAACAATCTCCCAATTGGGGAATGATCAAGCTCCACATTCAACAACAATCTCCCACTTGGAGACTGATCCTATAGCAATACCACTACCACATGGGGCTCCCACTGAATCAAACCACCCTGGTCTCTACTATTCTTTTATTCATATTCAATGTAGAAGACCAACTGAAGCTGAAGAAGAGTTTAGCTTCTCTCTTGTTATTGCCTTTGTCAACATATCTGCTAGATTGTCATTTGTATGTATCTTCTCCAAGTTTAACTCTCCATCCTCCAAAACTGACCGAATGAAATGGTACCACAACTATATATGTTTGGTCTTTGAATGCAGAGCTGAATTCTTTACAAGATGAATGGCACTTTGACTATCTATAAAAAAATAATTATCCCTCTAAGGGTGTCCCAATTCTACCAAGAAGAACTGAAGCCATATCATCTCCTTGGCTGCCTCTATAGCAGCTACATACTCTGCCTCTGTAGTGGATAAAGCATTAACCTTATGTAACCTAGAACCTAGCTCATGGCTGCCCCACCAAAAATAAAGACATAACATATAGGACTTTTCCTGGTATCAATATCTCCTACCAAATTTGAGTCAACATAGCCCTGTAAATCAGTAGTAGAGCCCCCAAAGTGTAAACACTTATTGGATGTTCCTTCAAATATTTGAGAATCCATTTGACTGCATTCCAATTCTCAATTCTGGGATGACTCATATACCTGCTAAGGACTTCCACTACATGTGCAATATTTGGCCTAGTACATACCATAGCATACATTAAGCTTCCTATAGTTGAAGCATAGGGTACCTTGGAAATCTTATCCTCCTCTTCTTGTGTGTTAGGACATATCTCCTTAGTCAACCTCAAATGACCAGGTAAAGGTGTGCTTACAACTTTAGCATTCTGCATAGAGAAATGTTGCAATACATTCTCCACATAATCAACATAAGATAGCATCAATGTTTTGTTCTTCCTATTTCTACATATCTTCATACCAAGGATTTATTTTGCTGTCCCCAAATCCTTCATAGGAAATGCATGTGCTAATTGACTTTTCAGCCCCTTAATGTGATCCATGTTAGACCCAGATACAAGCATATCATCAACATATAAAAATAAAATAATGTAGTTATCATCAACCAACCTCTTAAAATAAACACAATGATCTGAATGACACCTATTGTAACTGTGCTCATGCATAAAACTATCAAATTCTAGATGCCATTTTCGAGGTGCTTGCTTCAAGCCATATAAACTTTTCTTCAATTTGCACACTAAGTTCTCCTTACCATTGATCTCAAATCCCTGTGGCCGAGCCATATATATTTCTTCATCGAAATCACATGAAGGAAGGTTTTTTTAACATCAAGTTGCTATAAATGAAAATCTTTAGTAGCCACAAGACTTAAAACAGTATGGATAGAAGTCATTTTAACAACAGGAGAAAATATCTCATCAAAATCAATTCCCTTTTTCTGTGCAAATCCTTTTACAACTAACCTGGATTTAAATATTTTCTTACCCCCTTCCTCTTCTTTCAACCTGTAAACCCACTTATTCTATAAAGATCTTTTACCTACAGGCAACTTGCAAAAATACTATTTCTTATTCTTTAGCAAAGAGTCCATTTCATCTTTCATTGCAGACTCCCACTGAATCTTAGTATCCACCTACACAACTTCATCATAACTTTTAGGTTCACTAGCATTAGTAAGTAAAATAGAATACAAAGAGGGAGAGAATCTTTTTGGGGGTCTAATTTGCCTTGTTGACCATCTAACATTCACTGGTGTGTGTGGTATTTGTTGTTGTGGTTGTTGCACATCATGAGGAATGGCTGGAACATTAGCTTTTGGAGTATCATCCAACACTACATAATCATCTTCTTTCTTCTCATGTTGCTACAAAAAATCTTTGTACAAAACTTTCTCATTGAATATGACATGCCTACTTCTTAAAATTTTATGATTTTCAAAATCCCAAAGCTTATAACCAAATTGATTAATGCCATATCCAACAAATACATATTTCTTTGACTTAGCTTCCAGGTTGGTTCTATTTTCAGAATCTATGTGAGCAAATACTTCACAGCAAAAGGTTTTGAGAAAAGAATAACTCACCTTCTTACCAATCCACATTTCCTCTAGAATACCACAACCCAAAGGAGTAGAGAGACCTCTATTAATCAAATGTATAGTAGTATTGATATCCTTTGCCCATATGTGTAAGGGAAACCCAACATGAAACCTCATGCTCCTTGCGCGCTCCATTATAGTCTGGTTCATGCGTTCAGCCACTTCATTTTCCTGTGGAGTCCTTGGAATATTTTTCTATCTATGAATACCATTAGTGGAGCAATAATGTTCAAATTCATGACTGCAATACTCACCACCATTATCGGATCTAAGACATTTTAATTTCTTACCAGTTTCATTTTCAACCAAGCATTTCCATTTCTTAAAATTTTGAAATACATCAAATTTCTATCTAAGGAAATAAACCCATACTTTTCTAGTTGTGTCATCAATAAATGTAACATAATAATGAGAGCCACCAAGGGAAGATACTTGAGCTAGTCCCCATACATCAGTATGCACAAGCTCTAACTTCTCCTTTTTGTTTTCCTTCCTAGTCTTTACAAAGCTCACTCTCTTTTGTTTTCCATACACACAACTTTCATAGAAATTCATATTAACTCATTTCAGACCTGGTAAAATTTTCTTTGAATGAAGTACTTGCATACCTTTCTCATTCATGTGCCTAAGTCTGTTGTGCCACAACGCTGTATTAGAATCTACAATAGCTATTTGTTCTCCCTGCTCAACTGCAACAATTGTTCCTGAACATTCATTTTTCTCTAAAACAATCAAAGTAGAAGGAGCAATATGACCTGTACAAAGATATATGGTGCCTACTTTCACACCTTTTGCTACTACAAGGGAACCTTTTGAAAGCTTCTAATTTTTATAATTAAAAGTAACTACATAACCCTCATCACCGAGTTGTCCTATCAAGATTAAATTTCTACTTAGCCTTGGAACAAGTCTTACCTCATGTAGTAGCCAATGATTCCCATTTTGCAACTTAATCTTAATTTTTCTCTTTCCAACAATCTGACAAGGTTCATTATTCCCCAAATAAACAAGCCCAAAATCCCCTTGGACATAATCAATGAAATAACCTCTATGAGGTGTAGCATGAAATGGAGCACCATAATCTAAAACCCATGAATCATCAACACTTTCTAAAGGCAGAAGCAAAGAATCCTCTTTGGATTTGTTACTTATCACATTTGCCTCCTTGTCTCCATATGGTTTATCTCCTTCATTTTTCTTTCGATTCCAGAAATCTTTCTTTTTATGACTTGGTTTCCCATAGTACTAGTAGTTGTTCAATCCTCTTGATTGAGACCTCCTCCCCTTTGACTTTCTTGTTGATTTCCCATGATTTCTAGAGTTACTTCCTCTCTCAGTCGTTCAGCCCCTGCCTTGTGCATTCAAAACACTTCCTAATGTAGATCCACCTGAGGATTTCCTACGAGTTTCCTCACTCAAAATGACACCGATCACATCTTCACATTTTAGGGTACTATATCCAGGAATAGAATTACTTACAACCATTCTAGCTTTTAGGCAAAGAACATAAAATCAAGAGAGCCCTAATTTTTTCATCAAAATTGATACTCACAGAAGATAAGTGACTAGTAATAGTATTAAACTCATTTAAATGATCTACAACAGATCCACCTTTTACCATTTTCATATTAAATAAATGCTTCATGAGAAGTACCTTGTTTGAAGCAGAGGGCTTTTCATATAGTGTCGCTAGGGTTTTCATCAACTCTTCTATTGTCTTTGCTTTTGTAATATTAAATGCCACCGATGGTGTTAGGCATAATCGAATGCTTCCAAGTGCCTTTTTGGCCAAAAGATCCCATTCATCATTTGACATAGATCCTTGATTCTTGGCTTTGCCTTCAAATGACTTCCATAAATCCTTCTAATAAAGATAATCTTCCATTTGCATCTTCCATAACTGGAAGTTCTGCCCATTAAACCTGTCAACCCTCAACTTAAACAAGAGATGGTGATATGAAAGAATCAGAAGCACTTGAGTCAAATAAAACTAAAGATGAAATTTACCATACAACATATCTTTAGCCTCGACTACTGTACCTTGATGATCCACTTGAATATTTTCAACTACCACAAAGATACTATGATTCCTACCAACATCTCCTACAACAGGCTTAGATCTCACTGTGCCCTTACCAAGTCTTGAAGATGGTTTACTAGAGTACTCAAAAGATTTATGGCTAGGTTGGCCACAAGAGTAATAGTTTCCTGCAAAGTTGGAACCTATTCCACGACCACCCTAAGTAGTACTAGGATAAGGTGCACTAGCCTTGATAGAATTGTACTGAACACTTTGAGGAGGATGATCCTACATGGATTTCTATTATTAGTTCTAGTTATCTCCCTTCTTTCTAAGGTACCATAAGATTGTCCAGTCTTCCCCAAAAGATTATCTTAACCTTACTATGATAACCACCCTAAGAGGGTTCTAATTGAACTTGGCCCTTTCCAAAAGACTCAGTGAACTATGCATCCTACCCTAAATTTTGTACACTTTGGTTTAGAGAACCAGATCTACTATTGAAACCTCTAGCCATATTTTCCTTTGCAACATATTCCTTCTCTATAGTAAGAACAAGAGTCCTAGGTTGATGCATACAAACTTATCCAGTAAGGGCATCCTTAAGGTCCCAGATGAAATGATGAGCTAGGAGTAAATTGTCATGATTGTAGCAAGAATACTGCCTAAGCTCAAAGAAATAGATTTCATACTAATCCACAATCATGTTCCCTTACCAGATCACATGGAACTCATCAACATGGGCTTCCCTAAACTAAGGAGATAAGAATCTCTCTTAGAACCTCTCCTCAAAGATATCCTAGGTGAGATCTACAACAATGATCTAGAGCTTTTAACTCTCAATATTCCACCATATAGATGCATGGTCTCTCAACTGCATAATTACACAACATGCCCTTAAATTGGTTGCATATGGGTACATGGTGAAGCAATGCTCCATGTCCAATAACCAAGTTTCTACCTTGAGACCACCTCGCTTACCATCATATAGTGGTGGTTTGGATTGATGGAGAGACTTTATGATATCCAACCTGATGGAATCTTCACTATTGTGGTCTCTACCACCTTGACGGTGCCCTTGACCACCTAGTGGAGTACGGGAACATTCATGTTCACATTCCTCCTCTCTATGCTCTGAGTGATGGGAATCCCCATGATGGGACCCCTTCTCCTAGTTATGATCCTACTGACATTCCTCTACATGAGGGCCCAATTGGGTAAGAATCTCCTAAAGTATTGGCATCAATGCCCGCATGCCATTTTGATTAGCATTATTACCCTATTCTCCCTCTCCTTCCTAATTTCCCTCTTCCTAGTTTTCTTCTCCATGGTTACCACTATAGGTACCATCCTAATCACCAGGTCTATGTGTAGGAGGCATCACTATGGGAATAACAAGACAATATTAGAATAATTGGGTCATGAGCATAAGAGTCAAAACCATAAACCAACAAGATAACAAAGTAGCAACCATAATACAACAATACACAATGGAAAAAAAAACCATAGTGGAAGCATAACACAAAGATCCCAATGTTGCAACATGGGCTAATACTAGATGTAATGCCCTGCCCAGAGATCCTTGGGGAAAGGATAAAATACAACCAAGATTTTTTTTTGAACAAGTATGAGTGCACATGACAACATCATACATGGATCACATAGATTGCAATAGATGACTTAACTACCATCCCGACAACCAACAAATCTCCAAATGCCACTACCCAAAATGACACTATTACAATTGGAAACTAAAAGAAAAAATGAGAACAATAAAAAGAATCTAAGATCTATCAGAGCATGGTAAATTAAGTAAACTCAAAGGGTACTAGAATCACCAAAAATCAATCCTCAAAAAACTACTGGAGATGCCCCATGTTTTCTTTGCAACGACCACAAATTGACAAATTTTTGCACGAAAATGTGCAACATGCCACACAAGGAAGTACCTTGTTCATGAGCATGTACACCGATTAGTGTGAGAAGGTACTTGGCTAAATAACCAAGACACCCAAAATTGGTGTTGGGTTTTGCATGAGAAAGTGCCAAATTCCACGTGAAGAAACCCAACACACCATGTGAGATCCTTCATTCTTGTGCAAAGAAGCATGATTTTGTGCAAGATCTGAAGACAACAAGCCAAAGAATAAAAGGTAAAAATTTAAGGAATCAAGTTCCTCCACACCGAGTGTAATGCCCCAAAATTGGCACATTGCCATGTTAATGAATTCTGGTCTATTCAATCGTTTCTAAGTCCTATTTTACTAGGCAATTCTAATAATCACTACTTGACCTAGGTGTCAAATGTAGAAAACCCTTATCTGCATTAATCACACTATTTATTTAATTCCTAAGTATCAACTCAAATCAGCTATAATAAACCTATTGAAATAATTTAATTTAATTGTAAGGGTTCATATTTTAATTAAATAAAAATTACCTCTTTAGCTAATGCACAAAGGAATTAAATATATTTGAATTAATAAGATATCTCCTCTTTTTAATTATTGAATTTAATTATTCAATTAATTAAATTTTATCCATTTATGAGGTCATATTCTATTTTATTAAATAAAATATTCTTCCCAAATCTCTTCAGTTCAGAAATGGAAACTCTTTGTGGACTAAAATTAGAAAAGGAATTAAATTAGTTAACTCCTTATTCCACTCAAAATTAAATCAGTTAACTCCTTTTTCCACTCAAAATCAATCAATCAACTCCCTTTTTATAATGAATTTTCCATTATGACCAAGTCTCATCTTAAATCTTGATCATCCATTCCAATTAATCCTAACTCTTGATCAATTCTAGGGTTCTATTTAAGCTCATTTGATTCCTCATTAGGGAGATGAATTGAATTTGAATTGAATTTATGTTGGAATATTTACTCATCTTGCTCACATTTTTATAGCTTTTATATCTTGCATTATAATATCATCTAGATTTTAAAAATGCATTCATTTAGCAGATTATGCTCTTTTGTTTCTTAGCTTTATTGAATTTCATCTAGTATAATTTTCATTCTCATTTAGCTATAAATCCTTCTTACTAGAGGTCTAGTTGCTAGCTTCTCATTCTGAGAGTAAAGGGAAAATCCTTCCAGTTAGAAGGCAATAGGTCAAACTATTGGATTACTAGGATGAATAATCTCATATTCATCCTAAGATGATCTTTCATATAATGACTATATTGAAGTGTGTTTGAGGATATGAGACCCACATTCCACATACACATTTCTGGAGCACATCGTGGGGCTGAGAAATCAATTTTTTTGATGTCAATTACTCTATTTTCTGCATTTTTAATGATTCTATCAAGGTCCTCCATACGATTTTCTAGTTTTTCACATGAGAAATCTCATTTCCACATGAATAACTAAGATTTTTTCCCCTTTCATTACACTTCCTCATGTGAAAATGTGCATAAATGCATTTTTTCTTGTGCAGTGCACATCATTTTCTCATGTGGGCTTGTGTGTGATCTCGCATAAAATTTTGCAATAATAGATACAATTATTGTTTCCAAAATTTAGATTTATCATTATGCATATGACTAATTGTATTTTCTAAAGCATTCTCTTTCTAATTTTTGGTTTTCAAATAGCTTAATAGTGGTTTGTAGGATGCATGTCGAAGACACCTTATTAAAACTCTTGGAACATGTACTAATTGTGTGATTGTAGGACATTTATCAAAGATACACACGCCAAAGACTCATTTCAAACAAAATTAAATGTATGTTTTCTTTTATTTCTTTCCACACATAGTATAAATAGGGCTTGTGAACTTCATAGGATGAAAGACAAGGGAATAGGCTACTATACTCTTTGCTACTTAGAAGTGATGCCCAAGTGTAAATCAAAAACCTAGAAGCCTCTAAAAGATGGTACCCAATGGAGGCAAGTAAGTTAGTGGTTCTCCCAAATGAAGCCTCAATGAAGAGATGATGATTTCCTTTTATGGGATCGAAGTCTCAAAATAGGAGAAGGTGGGATCAATAAGCTAACTTAGTGATGAACATGTCTTGCATTTTTGGGCAAGGTGACAAGATAGAGGAGTATGCTCTTTCCCCTTGAGGGTAATTAGAAACTTGGACCCTTAGATTTGAACCACTAGTTTGAGTCAACCTTTATAGGGCCTGTTGGAGTGCTCCAACCTCTAGGAATGACCAAAGTGAAAACACTCCTTTCACCAGAGATTCCAACACACTATAATAAAGAAGCTTTGTAGAGTGAAAGACTCAAAAGCCATATTAATTTCCTCCCCTTCATTCTAATATCACATATCAAGAAGAGGCTCTTTAAACTACATTGGCCAACACTAGCCCTAGTCTTGCTAGTCAAGTGTGTGCACTTATAGATGCTAGTGTGGTTTGCTAGCCTCAACTTGACTTGTGAAGCCATTGGGTGTTGATATGAACAAAAGCCAAGTAAAAAATTCTTAGTTAGTTGCTACCTAGTTCATCTCTAAAAGGGGGCATAATATTTGTGCAAGGAGGGGGAGGAATCTCTCCTATAGATACTCAACATAGGCATGTTCCTGGGCATTGGAAGGTGGTATATGTGGTTGACCACTGCCACAAGGGTGTTCATTTAGCATATATGTTATTGAGCCATTGGAATACACCAAAAACATGAGTGCCCTCTAGTGGGGTGACATAGCTAAGTGAGGTGTGTGCATTCACATAAGTTGTGGGACACAGGTTTTTCCTTCTCTACCATTTTTGGTTATAGGGATAAAGCGTGTTTATTTTTGAGTCTTTTAACTTGTCCAAACCTATCAAACAAACAAAAGGTCAAGACTCACCTATCCCTCCAAGTTGCTTTGCCCTCGTGTGGATTGTTTGTGACTACTGTTTGGTTCTTGTGTTTATCTGAAAACAAACTATCTTTTTGAAACCAAAATGCTCTTCAAAAACTTGAAAATCATCTTGCTACCTATCTAAAATCTATCAAAACAATAATTTTTTTTTCCAGAACTATCTAAAACTTGAAAAATCTCTTCAAAATTCCATCATAGTTGTTAGTCTAGTTCACATTTTTACGCCTAGTTTTGCAAAATTTCACACAAGAGCCTTTTTAGTCAACACTTCTTCACATAGCTCTATCCAGGTCCTCACATGGTCCTTTGCAAATCTCCACATGAGATCTTGCCAATACTACCTTTTTATGCCAAAATCCTGCCCTTTTGTTAAAAAATCATCTTCTTACGTGGCTCTGTGCAAGTCCTTAGCAAGAAAATTGGTCCAAAATTTCTATTTTGAATCTTCACATCCTCTTTTGAGTTTCCTTGCGTGGTTCCTTGTGAATCTTCACACAAGATCTTGTCCTAAAATTTTCAAACTATTTTTTCAAAGCTACCTACACTCTAAGTTTGTTTTGTACCTATAAATAGTGTTAGACAATGACTTCTTGCTTAGCTAACAACTTGTGATCTATACATGGACCAGTCTTGTTGCTTAGTTATCTTTTCTTTGTCCCCTCTTGTTTGTCATACTTTGTGTCATGACTATCATAATATTTGGTTGTTCTAGCCATTACTGAAGCAACTCATACCCTAGTATACAACACTCTTATCTTTCTTTTTTGAGACTACATTTTGGTGTGGTCCTTGTCTAGGCTTTCACTTTTTGTCATTGTCTATGACTGTGGCAACAAGAAGAAAAAATGTGTTTTATCCTTCTAGATTTAGATGAGGTAGAGCTAGAGGTTGTAGTCATAGTAGAGGTCACTCTTGGTTTATACATGGTTTGTGTCCAATTCATCTAGTGAGGATTTTTCATGATCTCCTTCACCTGTCAGATCTCCTTGTGTTTAGAGAATGTTTTCTATAAACTTACAACAAACCAGGAACCCCTTATACCAAGAGGATCTCAAAACTAGCAAAGTTCATACATCTACAATTAAATTCTTATTCAAACAACCTTTTCAACCAACATACGCTGAAAATTATCACATCCCTAAAATGGCTGGTTAGGAACTAGAACATGGAGAACATAGTAGAGACCAAGATCAACATAGGAATGAAATACGTAGGGAACCATTTACTAATGAGAATGAAGAAGAGGTAGAAGTACTCTGTGAGCATATCAAATTTTTTTTGTAAGGAAAAAAACTTCTAGAAAGTCATGGAGGTCTTTCTTAACGAAGAGAAAGAGAAATACTTTCTCAAACTTGCTTAAGAGGGAGCCAAGCTACCTCATCAATTTAATGTTGAAACTATCATTACACCTAAAGAGGAAACTAAAACATCTAAATTGAAAAAATAACTTAAGATCATGCAAGACCAACTAGCCCAAATGATGTGTGATGAAGACAAACCTGCAAAAATATACACTATAGACACTCTTTGTCCATTTCTTTTTGACAAAAGTATAGAGATGCCTCCTTTTCCAAGAGGAGTTGAGTTACCTAAGTAGAATAAATACTTTGGAACTATGGATTCTGAACATCATTTGTAGGAATTTTCTACCTTTTATATGGAATTTATGCATAATCAGACATATCTCATGCATTTATTTCCAAGAATTATATGTGGTCAGGCTATGGAGTGGTTTTCACACTTGCCTACAGATATCAAAACATTTGATGAGATTGCAAACTTGTTTTTCCAACAATACTCTCACAAAATACAACACCTAGTTAACCTTCAAGACTTGTGTAACTTTAAATAGAGAGTTGGAGTACCTTTCCTCACATTCCTTCAGAGATGGAGAAAACTTTATACCAAATACTCATGTGAAATCCCTGAAATGGAAAATCTTGATATCTTTATGGATAATCTTTTACGTAATTTTGGGTATAAAGTTCAACTTCAAGGTCTATGCATCTTCAAAGATATGGTCACACAAGCTATTTAGATAGAGGAATTTATGGTCAAAAAGGGTTGTGTATGTGAACAAAAATTGAGAGTTTGTGCATGACAAAGTTGTTGATAAAATTACTCCTAAATTTGCTAAGGTAGCTTTCAATCTTATAGACAATCTCGAAGCATCTAAGAATGTCAAGAAACCTTCTTCTAACAAAAAGACATTTGAAAACAAACTAAAGAGCTCATCTTGGGTTACAGGCCTAAAACAAGAATTTACACCTCTTGGTGGACCTTTGGATATGGTCTACAAATTTTTTCTACAAAATAAGCCCATTTCTGCATTGGATAACTCTTGTCCTTCCAATCCACAACCATGACCATCATGGTGGAATGAAATTGGATTTTGTGAATATCACCAAAACAAAAGTCACAAATCAAGAAATTGTATCAACTTGCATCGAAATATCCAAGACCTTATTGACGATGGTGACATTTTTGTAGATGGACATAACAAGAACATAGATCACAAGGCTTTCAAAGAGCCATTCCCATCTTATGAAAAAGGAGAAAACTCAAAACAAAAATCTCATAACAAGATCAACTATATGTACTTTAATGATGATGATGAGATAGTTGACAGGGTTGAACTATGGATGTTGAGTATTGTGACATTATTACCATCAAGGAAAAATAAGACAAAACTAACCTAAGACACCATTTTTCTTAAGTGGTCCTACCTTTAGCACATCTAACAATGAACCATCACAATCTTGTGCCAATGTTGTTACACATTCTTGCACTAAGTTTGTTCTCACCTTCTGCTTCTGAGCTAGAACAACACAAAGACAATCCTCTTGTTGATCCATCTGGCAAAGGAACAAAACTAGCAAAAAATTTTGTGGCTACTAGCTACAATATCCTTGATTAATTACAACAAACAAATGCTCAAATTACAACCTTTGAACTATTCAAAATATCACTTGCTCATATGAAAATTCTTGACAAAGCTATCATCGAGGCAAGTTACCTCAAGATCTAGATCTTGAGAGTTTCCAATCTATGGTAGGTCATTTGAATTTATCTTACTATATTTCTTTCTCTGAGGAGGATGAGAATTTGTTAAGTCATTCACATAATCAACCTCTACACATTGAGGTCATGATAAACCAAGAACACATCCACTGTGTGCTCATTGATAATGAAGCTAGTTTAGATATTATCTTTGCTACTCTATTTTGACAATTGAACTATTGTAAAGAGTCCATTGATCCCTATCTTAAGATAACTATCAAAGCATATGATGAAGTTGAGAAAAAATCTTTAGGTCTTGTGGTGTTGCCTCTTTGCATTGGTCCTATAGAAAGGGATGTCACTTGTTACGTCCTTGACATTCTCTTGGCTCACAATATCTTGCTAGGAAGACCATGGATACATGAGATGCGAGCTGCACCCTCAGCTTATCATCAATGTGTAAAATTCCCATTTCATGGATTTGAAGTCACCATACCTACGAGTACTAGCTATACCTGTAACATGCTAAAATTTGCTAAAAAAATTGTACCTATTAATAGAGAATCTACAGACTATTATGACAACAAGATGAAGAAAATAGAGTAATCATTCAAGCTAAAAAAATTGCAATGGATGAATATCATATAGAACCAGTTCTATTTTTGACATCTCTTTCTAAGTCTCCTCATCATTATGGGAGACCATTTGAAGCGAAGAGACCTTTTGTGGTGACACCTCAAACTAAATACGATGATAGCTTTGTCAAAGCTACTGTAACTCTTGAGGAGAAAACTGAAAACAGAGCTATTACTACATGGATATACAAAGAGGAGACTCCAATTGACCTCACAAAATAGTCTCATGAAATTACTCCTAAAAAGTATGGTTGAGGTCTTAAATGTATGAAACATTTTGTCTACAAGGGGATTGGTCCTATTGGTTGCAACAAAAATGGTCTGATTGATCCTGTCAAAGAAATAGTTAGAAGGAATCGAGACACATCTGGTCTAGGTTTCAAGAAGATTCTCTTCCATTTAGGGATTAGAAAAATTTATACCAGAACTTGATAATTCATTTGAAAATGAGTCACAAGCTAATTCTAATGACCATGAAGATAATGTTGCTAATGAGGATGCTTATCCTTATCCAATTTCTGATGATCTTGCTAAATTCTTTGCAAAACTACATGATTTTGTACCATGTGTCAGTACATTGGATGGTGATAGTGATTCTTCTAATGACACTATTGATTCTCCCCATATTCAACAAGAACAAGAAGAATCTAGTCATGTTCTACACATTGAGTACCTTTGCAAAAATCTAGAGGATCAAGTAGAGTTTTTCCCTATCAGTGTTGGTGAATTCTATAGTGTATCTCCATGTAGCACAGATTCCTGGGAGTATGAATTTGAGACTCTCTCAGAGGAAACTACAGATAGACATAGATCAAGTTTATGTCTATGAAAACCTCCTTGAAGTAGGTGAATCTTCTAGGGTTAGGTTGGATGAGTCCCATCCAACTAGTGTCCTCAAGTCTTCGATTAATGACATTAGTGCTCAAAAGAATTTGAACACACTTGTGGACAAAGTTTCTCTAGGCCTCAAATTTCTTGTCCAAGCATTTAATGATTATGCCATGAATGCAATCAAACCTATCACATCTTTTTCACTCACTTATCCCAAGCTCATAGACTAGAATTCTAACGCATCTAGTGAAGTCCCTACATTCTAGAATGACTATGCTCTTGCCTTCTACTTAAACATTGTCAAACCAATAATGTATTCCACCAGCAAAAAAAGTGTCAACATGGCTAAAGCTAACATCAAATATCTCAGCCATACAATAAAAAAGAAAAGAAATATAAGGTCTAATGGTGAAAACCACATTGTGACAGAGTTAGAATGTAAAATAGTAAAAATAAAAGATGTATCCAAGGGTGAAAACCTCTCTAAGGCACCTGTGAATGAGATATTTGATGCACTTCCTAGTTATTTTCAAGAAAGATAATTAGTGCCAAACAACACAACTGTTCAACTTGGGAATAGAGGAACAACCTCACATGATACATCTTGCATAGTGACTATCCTTAGAAGAATGGAATCCATTGCTTTCTTCCAAGAGAAAAAGATAAAGTTTGCATGGACATACATAGACATGCTAGGATTAGATCTTGATCTCATAATGCATCACTTGTGTATTGCACTAGGGGTTAAACCAATAAAACAAAAACTTAGGAAAATGCATCCTCATGTTTAATTACTGGTCAAAGCTAAACTGGAAAAGCTTTTGAAAGCTGGATTCATATGTGCTATTGAATATGCTGAATGGATATCAAACATTGTTCTAGTCTCCAATCATGACAAATCTATCAGAGTCCATAAATTTTTTTGAGATCTAAACTTAGCATGTCTGAAGGATGATTTTCCACTCCCTAACATTGATATGATAGTGGACATGATAGTAGGATATGAAATGTACTCAATCATGGACAAATTTTTTGGTTATATAGCTAGATCAAAATTACACTAGAAGATCAAGAAAATACTACCTTCACTTGTGCATGGGGAACATTCTATTGGAATGTGATGCCATTTGGCTTGAAAAATGCTAGTGCTACATATCAGAGAGTAGTTACTACAATTTTTCATGACATGATGGATAAAAAAATGGAAGACTATGTAGATGATACTCTAGTTAAGAGCACAAAATGTAACACTCACCTTCAAGATTTGGGATCTATCTTGGATCATATGGAGAAATTCAGTCTGAGACTTAATCCCAAGAAATGTGCATTTGGTGTAACATTTGGGAAACTACTTGGTTACATTGTGTCTACTAAAGGTATCGAGGTTGATCCCAAGAAAGTTAAAGCAATCATGGATATGCCTCCACCTCATAATATTAGTTAGATGGGGGGCTTACAAGGAAGAATTCAATCCATTCATAGATTCATCTCACGACTGGTAGATAGGTTGCAACCTTTTACCAAAACTTTGTATAAAGGTGTGAAATATAACTAGAGCCAAGATTGCAAATAGAGTGTAACACAAATAAATAAGTACCTTTCTCATCCACTGATCTTGACACCTCCTATTCATGGGAAGCCTCTTATTCTATACATCTTAGATAAAAAATATCTCTGGGTATCTTGCTAGCTCAAGAAGAAAATGATAATAAGGAAAGAGCTATTTATTATCTAAGTTGCACACTGATCTCCTATGAAATGAATTACAATATTATCAAGAAAGCTTGCCTGACAATCATCTTCACTTCCCAAAAGTTGAGACACTACATGGTTGCTCATACTACACAACTAGTTGCTAAAATTGATCCACTGAAATACTTACTCAACAAGGCACCTCTAACAGGGAGTTTGGCTAATTGGCAGAGGCACCAATGCAAAGTCTTCTTTTGCAACACATTAACTTTCCTGATGAATCAAATCTAATGCTTACACACCAAACTTGGGTGATGTTCTTTAATGTTTCCTTCACACAATAGGGATCCAGTGCTGGGATACTATTCATAACACCTTAGAAGTATTCACTACCTAAAGCATAAAAGATTTTGTTTCCTTATACAAATAACATCACATAATATGAAGCTCTCATTAATGGTATGAAGATGGCAGTTGAATGGAAAGTAGATCAATTTAACATATTTGGTGATTCATAGCTTATAATCAACCAGGTCAATGACATATAGCCAAAAAAGGATGAGAAGTTTATCCCATATAAACGTATGGTAGATACCTGAAGAAATGCTTTGCTCATATCACTTTTCAGAAAATTCCTTGAGTAAACAAAAAAGTGGCTAATGCCATGGCTACTCTTGCTTCCATGTTACAGATGCCAAACAATGATCTTTGGCATGAGTTCCTAGTGGAAACATTACTCCACCTTGCCTATAACTCGCCTGAATCTTGGATGATCTATTCTATTGTAGGACATGATTCATCTTGATATCACCATATATACTCCTATTTGCATGACCAAACAATTTTGGACAATCTAACTCAGAATGAAAAATGTCACCTTATCCTCAATTCTTCATGGTATGTTATTATTGCTGACAACTTGTTTAGGAGAGGTATTGATAGAATACTCCTTAGGTTCCTAGAACCCCATAAGTGTACATGCACATTAATTGATGTCGACAAGGTCATTTGAGGATCTCACTCTAAAGGCTTGACACTAGCTCATAAAATTATTAGAGTTGGTTACTATTGGCCGAATATAGAGCGAGAGGCAATCTAATATGCCAAGTCTTGTAAAAAATGCTAGCTCTATGGGAATCTGATTCATGCTCAAACTAGGGAGGTAATTCCATCTATCCTACTATGGCCATTCCAACAATGGGCCTTTGATCTTGTGGGTCAGATTCACTCATCTTCTCAAAATGGACACAAGTTCATTATTACTGCTATAGACTACTTCACAAAGTGGGTAGAGACAGTCCCTCTCTCTATTGAAAATGGACAAACTGTAGCTCTATTCATCATGAATTACATCATATGTAGGTATGGCATACCTTTCTCCATTATTATTGACAATGGGGGACAATTTAAAAACAAGGACCTTAAGGAGTTATGCAAAAAGTTTAGAATTACACAACATTGGTCTTCTATCTATTATACTTAGGGTAATGGTCAAGAAAAGGCATCCAACAATGTGAACCTTAAGATCCTTCATCACATAGTTAACAAATCTAGAAGGGATTGGCACCTCTAGATTACTTCAACTTTATGGACAAGTATCATAACTCCAACGGGTATAATGCCCTTTGCTTTAGTATATAGAGCAAATGTTGTGCTTCCAATTGAAGTTGAGATTCCTACTTTAAGAATCTCCATGAAAGGCCTCATTACTCATGATGACTATAGAATATCTTGGCTTTAAGAGATAGAATTGTTAGATGAACATCGATAAGTGGCATGTGATCATCTTCGAGCTTATTAGCAACGTATGTCTAGAAGCTACAATAAGAAAGTTAAGCCACATGACTTCCAATTGGGTGATCTCATTTTGAGAGAAAATCCTAAGAATCAACAATAATGGCTACAAAAAGGGAAGTTAAAACCTAACTAGCTTGGTCCTTACATAATCACTATAGTATTTGGATTCGGTGCTTACCAACCTTCTATAGCTGATGGAGAGTTTCTCAAGGAGCCCATCAACACTTTCCACCTAAAATAGTTCCACAACTCATTAGATTTTAGAAGCTCTCTGTATATATCTAAATGTCCTAAAAAAAATCTAAAAATTTCAAAAAGTCCTGAAAAAAGTTACTATCTTGGTAAAAACCTAGCAATAGGTACGTTGATAGTGCCAAAAAAAAAGAATTCCTACCAAGAAGGTGAAAACACGGTAAATAGGCGCCTCTTGTTCCAAATGCTATATCTTGTTGTGCATCTTTTGGATTCATTTACAATTTTTTTCTTGCTTTATTTTGTTGCTATATCCATCGATTGAATCTTGTCATGACTTGGGGGAAACACCCTATAGTGTCATAGGAATCTCTTAAGTGTCAGTCACTAGTTGTTCTAACTGCATCTGCCTACTATTGCTAGTGTCACTTTTTGAGTTTCCTCTCATAGATAGTCTCTTATGTGTCACTCACCAATTGTTCTAACTATGTCTACCTACTGTCGCTAGTGTCACTTTTTGAGATTCCTCTCAAAGACAATCTCTTAAGAATCAATCACTAGTTGTTCTAACTATATCTGCCTACTGTCACTAGTGTCACTTATTGAGACTCCTCTCATAGATAATCTCTTAAGTGTTAGTCACTAGTTGTTCTAATTACCTCTTTCTATTGTAACTTATTTTTCAACCAAGATTCTTCTTTGTGAAGATTCCTCTTTGATTTCAATCACCAGTTGTTCTAACTGCATCTATTTACTATTGTTACTCTATTGAAGAGATTTCTTTCACACATGTTCTAAACATTGACACTTGACATCAATCCTAAAACATAAAAACTTAACTCAAAATGATAAATTTGTTTCGGATATGTTGAGCTTTTCTTTGGTTGTTTTTCTTTTTCTTTATCATTTCTTTTCCAGTGACTTGATGATGTCTCTTTTGACTAGAGAAGCAAGGACTGGGGGCATGATCTTTTCTTTGCTTTCTATTTGTGGTTTAGTTCCAATGATCTGAAGCATCCATATCAAGAGGGGTGTATACTATAAGAGCCTCCATCTCGTATTGGATGGCCATGTGTACCTCAAATCCTTTTATATGGAACTCTTTATGCTACACTAAATATTGATACTCATCCTACTAAGTGAACGTATGGGTCACTGCAAGTATACTTAGCACACTTCTCTCTCAGGTTATGAATGGAAGGGTCATTGTGGATAGAATACTTACTAATTGCTTAGCATAAGAAGGATCTCTCATGTGTTTGGTGTGTCTTCATGCAAGAAACATTCTAGTCAACCTATCATTTATGCTCTGATGCTTATGTTAGCTTGCTACATTAAAAGGGACAAATATTCTCATCTTTTTGGGTTCTTGTGCCTCAAATGCTTACATTTAATCATTAAAAAACTAGAATAGATATCATATTCATATTCCCATGATTGCAATGTCAATGGGGATTGTATGACGTTTAGGGTTTCGATAAATGCTCAGTGATGATAATTATTGAAGCTTGGTAACTAGACCTAGGGTTGCATCTAATTTAAGGTTGCATCTAGCATAAGGTTGCATTGCATAAGTACATGGTTCAATTTTAGATTTAATTACATCCTTTGTGATGAGGAATTTTTGGCTTCTTGAAAGTATCATGTTTCTTCATGACTGCACAAGCATTCAATTCTTTGGTTCATCCTTTCAATCTTCATGGAATACTTGTCACTATCAAGAACAAAAATAGAACACTACATAAGATGTTAGTTCATTCACATTTTTCATCTCACATATAATTTCATGATTCATCTCATCTGTACTACATTCATAGATCAAATCATATTTGTATTCATAATCATAAGCATAAACATCTCATGTACACCAAACTAAAAAGAGAGAAAGTGACACATGTGAATGCTACTCGAATCAAAATCTCATATATATATATATATATATATATATATATATATATATATATATATCATAAGTGCACATCAATGCAAAGCTGGATGCTACTCAAGTGGTATCAATATATAAAATGATACAAAATGGTGTTGGCACACCAATTGCTATATAGCTAGATCAAAATCATAGAAAATAAGAATCTAAATCTCTCCCTCCCTCTCACCTCCCACTGGAAATAGAGGAGGAGGAGGCATGTTTGGTCTCACGGTAGGATGTGCACCTCCCAACTCTTGGGCATACTATGAAAATTGAGGCACTTGATTAGCCTCATCTAGTACAACTATTGCATAACCTACAAAGTAATACACTACCCCAGTTGACTATAGTCAGATCTTGTCCTACTACTACTCTCACTTTAACTACTCTCGTAGCCCATAGATCTCACGCTCCCATTCCACACTCTGAGAGTCTCTCACCATGCTCCTCACAACATCCTAGCTCTATGCTAAGTCATCTCCACTCTGGGTACCTACAACAAGATGGTCCTACATCTCCTTGTCTCCTTGCTCAACTGGCTACTTGGCTGGCCACTACTCCTCGGTGCATGCTCTTAGTGTGTCTCCTCCAATGGGTCCTAGAGATCCCTTCTCCCCTCTTGGTCTCCTCTACCCTATTCCACTCCCACCAACACTTGGGTCCACTCTTATCTTATGAGGTGGAATATGCACCTGGCATGTCTTGTGTCTCACTCCCTCCTACTAGGGCTATTGTGGTGGTCCCTAGGGTGCATGTACTGGCTGTCTAGGTGTGGCCATCCCCACTAGATCTATAAAACTAGGGAATAGATGAATCACAAAGCAAGCCTGATATGAAAGAGTCATTGCCCCATCTACTACTACTGGTATGTAGTCCCACTATGTCACAACCAAGTTGCACACATCTATCATTGATCTCTTGAGGTCTAACCTCAGTAACCACCCACAGTCTAAATGTGTTGCTATCTGCGCATAGGAAAAGTACTCCTCCGATATGTCCTATGACTGCCCATACTGTCACCATACATGAGTCACTGATAATCTTTCCATAATCTATACTAAATGACCAATTAGTGGTCGCAATGTGAGCATATGTCCTAGCTCTTGGGGTGCATCATCCCAATCCTTAGTCTCTCTCTAGGGCCACCATACTACTACCACCAAGTCATCAAGATGGCCTCTCCACTACTTAGTCTTCTCCAGAGCTATCTAGGTAAGCTAGCCTCTATATCGACAAATATATCTCTCCATCGGCTATTGTTCATCAATAAAAATGGGTCTAGTCACTGGCATTTGGTCCCATGCCCATATTTGAAGAACATAGACTCCAACAACCATACTCTTCCTCTCATGGTACATAATCTTGTGCATCTCATGGAACATGTGTGCGAGTATGCACTGACCCCATCCATATCTCTTTGGGGTCTCCAACATCATCTAAAGCATCCAACCCCATCAACAGTCTAGGCCATGCTAGCCTCTATCAGGCATCAAGAAACAACTAATGAATATCCCCAACACTACTAGCAATTTGTGTGTGTGTCTGTAGGTGTGTACCAGCTCCTCCCACATAATGGCTCTTCCCATGATCAACTCCTCCTCAAACATGGCTCTCAGTGCCTCTGTGCCCATCCATGATACTATGTCATAAACTACTCTAAGTCCATGGAAGGGTATTCATAGTATCCAATAGATGTCTTCAGGTGTGATCATCATCTCCCCCTATAGAAGATGAAAGGTTTTCATCATCGAATGAAAATGCACAACTAGTGCTATCAAAAGGACATAATTCGCCGACACTAGTGGAATTTGGCAAAGATAAGCTAATCCAAGTCTATCAATATGAGCCATATTAGCATCATCAAGCTATTGCAACAAAGCTTCGTATGATGGGTAATGGGTTCATAATATGACATCGAAAAATGTAACCTATACACATAAACACAACATGCAAATGATCAGTCTCAACTAAACAAACATGATGAAAGAAAATGCAAAAGTGCAATGAAAGCTTAAATTTCAAAATTTTAAACTTGCATATAACACCAAAATTTTGAGCAAAATATCATGTTCTCGTACAAGATTGCACATCTTCGTGCAAGGACACACTAGTTCAAATGAAAAGTGATCAAACATTAGGCGAGAAAATAATATTTTTTAGGGCTTTTCATATGATACATGGGTATCTCTCATGTGAGAAAGCCCATTACCATAGTGAAGAAGTACATGTTTCGTGATTCTTCACATGAGATCCGATTAGGTTCATGCAAGGAGAACAGGCTACAACTCAGTGTGAATCTTATGTCCTCATCACTCAAGGCATCTCATCACTTGGGGCATCTTGTTCCCCTCTATCTAGAATCTATCTCATCTATCTCATCTTTTCATCAGCTGATCACACCTTATAGGAGTTCTTGGCAGAGTTCGATGGACAAGTAGTAGGATAGTCGAAACCCTAAGTCCTGAGGATCAAGGCTTGTTCTAGGGATGATTCTATGACTCACAATTAGATCTTTTTATCTTTTATGGACTAGTATTCAAGTTTTTTTATCTAGACTCTAGAGGATTAAGCTTCACACTGGAGATAATTCCAAATTCTTGCTAAGGATTGAGCTTTGTTCTGGAGACAATCTTATCTTTTTGTTGAGAATTAAGCCTCATTCTAGGGATAATTCTATGAATCTTGATTAATCTCATAATATTTTAATGGATAAGTATTAGGACAATCTAAACCTAAACTCCTAAGAATTGAGTCTCATTTTGGGAACAATTCTACCAAATTTGAAAATATTTGTTCTATCAATCTTAGTATTTAGATGTTCTACCTAGATCCCCTAAGGTTAAGCTTCGTACCAAAGATAACCTTTAAAAGATTATCATCTTAGTATCTAGGTGTTCTAACTAGATCCCCTAAGGTTAAGCTTTGTGCTCGAGATAACCTTTAAAAGCTTATCAACTTTAGTATCTAGGTGTTCTATCTAGATCCCCTAAGGTTAAGCTTCATTCTAGAGATAATCTTTAAAATCTTATCAATTGGTCTTCATGTCATCAATTTTGGAACCAATCTCATTTCTTGATCTATGCTTCATACTTTTGATTTCTTTGAATTGAATGTGCAACTCATACATTCATTCAATGAGGGGCAAATGCAATACCCAAAATTGGCACATTGCCATGTTAACTAATTTTGGTCTATTCAATCATTTCTAAGTCCTATTTTACTAGGAAATTCTAATAATCACTACTTGACCTAGGTGTCAAATTTAGAAAACCCTAATATGCATTAATCACACAATTTATTTGATTCCTAAGTATTGACTAAAAGTAGCTATAATGAACTTATTGATTTAATTTAATTTAATTGTAAGTGTTCATACTTTAATTAAATTAAAATTACCTCTTTAGCTAATGTACACATGAATTAATAAGATATCTCCTCTTTTTAATTATTGAATTTAATTATTCAATTAGTTAAAGTTTATCCATTTATGAGGTCATATTATATTTTATTAAATTAAATTTTCTTTCCAAATCTTCTCTTCAGTTCAGAAATGGAAACTTTGGGTTGACTAAAATCTTAAAAGGAATTAAATTAGTTAACTCTTATTCCACTCAAAATTAAGTCAGTTAACTCCTTTTTCCACTCAAAAGAAATCAGTTAACTCCTTTTTTATAAGAAATTTTCCATTATGACCGAGTCTCATCTTTAATCTTGACTGTTGATTCTGATTAATCTTGACCGTCAATCAATTCTAGGGTTCTTTTAAAGAAGCCTTCGATTCCTCATTAGGGAGGTTGAACTAAATTTGCATCAAACTTATGCTAGAATATTTAATCATCTTACTCACATTTTATAGCTTTTATTTATTGCATTGTAATATCATCTAGATTTTAAAAATGCATTCATTTAGCATAGTATGCTCTTTTATTTCTTAGCTTAATTTCATTTCATCTAGTATAATTTGCATTCTCATTTAGCTATAAATCTTTTGTACTAGAGGTCTAGTTGCTAGCTTCTCATTCTAAAAGCAAAGGCAAAACCCTTCTAGTTAGAAGGCAATAGGTCAAACTATTTGATTACTCGAATGAATAATCTCATATGCATTTTGAGATGATCTTTTAGATAATGACCATGTTGAAGTATGATTTAGGATCAGAGGCCCGCATTCCATACATACACCAGGGAGTATTAGATCCATAATTTAGGGCATAAAGACTCAAACACAATATTGAAAGATGAAAATAACATCAAACCATGTAACAAGAAGTGAAGGGAAAGTACAGAAGGAAACATCGTAGTGTACTAAAACAACATCACAATAAATAGAAATAACATCATAATGAGTAGTACAACCAAACTAAGTATGTGGTTCCTCCCAACCATAATAGCATCATAAGACCATCATGGGCCCTAGCCATCCCCTATGCGTAATATCCCAAGCTACCAAATAGATTGTCAATACTATCATAAAAGAGATATTACTAGTAAAATGGGCTACAACATAAATTTAAGGAAATCTAACATGCTAGGAGTAAGGCATAAGTTAATCCTACAAAACTAGATAACATCATCTATCATATGCTAATCATCACAATAAGGAAATGCATCAATAACTAACATCATCTAAATATGATAGAAAAACATTCCAATGAAAGTAGAAATCACAAGAAAGCATACTCTAGAGCTTGAAGTACCAAGTGAAAACATCTAGCAATGGTTGCACTAGGACAAAAGACCATTTTTATACACTAGTACCTAGTAATGGTATAGGTAGCTATGCCTACCAACCACATGGAACCCGTAGGCCCACTCCCACCGTGATAATGGAGATAGTGACCCAACCACAAACACACATAAACCACAACGTCCATGGCTAACACTCACGCCAAAAAATATAATGACTGAAACTAAGTGATGAGGCTAATTATTGCCTCTATTTTATGATAATTTTAATGCTCTATTTTAATACTGCCAAGATATTTGTGAACTTATGTTTACCTAAATTGATAATTAAAGTCCAGAATAGTACCATTAACCTATGGGTAGATAGTATGTCATATTTTTTCAATCTTATATCTATAATGTAGTATTTCATACAAACATCAGAATGTGTATTCTAATATTTGGATTTAATTTGATTATGCTTATGTGCAAATATCTCTGCATTATAACTAACTTGTTAGCAAAGGAAATTGAAGATGGTTAGAAGCATTCTAGGGGGAATGTTGAAGATGGCCGAAAAAATTAAAGGAGAAAATGTTAAGGTTTAGCCACAGTGGAGTAGAAGAAGTCATAACGGTACCAAGAGACATGGCCTCTACCAATGAGGAGCTATGAAGAATTGCTGTATTTTCCCTGCATTTACTATTGTGTCAAATCAGTTGTCCAAAATTTATTACTCATACCATGAACTATTATCTTTCCTTCATTTTCTCTGATAGATTTGTAGTCAGTTTGTTTGCTTTCCTATTTTAGAATAACTGTTGATCCTTTATTTATAGGAAATAGATCAATAGTGTTAGGAGGTTAAAAGAAAGTTTATGAAAAGAAACTATTGACTCTTGTAGTTAGTTGTTTTTATAGTTTTACATATTGTTCTCATGTAAGGAATTTTTGGAACATAATGAAATAGCTCTTTGTTTATATTATGTGTTAGTAGGTTAGTAGAACCCAACCAAGTGGGCCCACTTGGGAGGTGGATTAGATTATAGTAGTATAGATTTGTTTTTAGTATTTCTAGTATTGTAGGTAGAAGTTATAAGTTCCTTCTTGTAGCATCATACTTTGTGAGTGTTCTTGTAGCATTTGTAAGAATAGTTATAGTAGATCAATTGAGTTAGAATATAAGTTAGTATTTAATTGTATTTACAACATTTGTTTCAATGAAGAGTTAAGTGTATTAGTTTCCTGCAACACTAGTGTAGGTTCTTTCCTTGCATTTTAATTTCTTGTAGCATAAGCATAATGACTCATTAAGAAACTTAGTGCACATACTGTGCCGACCACTTCAAGTATACATCCCTAGATTGACAACTTAATTAACCTCATGGTGGGGAGAATAATCCTTAGATTGAATATTCTATTCCTAAGTACAACCTTGGGCATGATTATTATAAACCTATTGTGAGGCAGATCATTTTTGGTGTTGTTGCTAGGGATGGTGTCAAGCTAGGAGCATTCTTGAGTAATAGTTCTTAATTTTTTTTAGAAATTTGCACTCCTAAAACTTTCTTTACTAGTGTGAAGAATTCAATTGCATGCATTGAAGAGGAAGACAACAAGATGAATATGGAAAATTTCTTCCATGAGAGTTTGTTAATTTGAACGAATAAATTGAAGAAGAAGAAGTTGAGTTTCCTTTTTAAGATGCAAGCCTTGTTTTTCCTATAGAATCATCCTCAAGAGCAAAACTAATAGATACGAGTGGTCTTCAACCTTTTGCTAAAATTTTGGCTAGTTTCCTTGATAGTATGACTCCAAATCCACCAATTTTTAACAATCTAGTACCCAATGTTCCTTTTCAGCAGCAACTTTAAAATCTAATACCTCCAATAATGGCACAACCTACTTTTCCATTTCCTCTTCCAAGCCTCATAAATAATGCTAATCTCAAGAATATACTTGTAGCTACTCTTCTAAAGTTCTATGGCCTTGCAACTATAGACCCTAATATTTTCTTGTTTGAGTTTGACATAATTTTTTGTAGCTTTAAGCTCAAGTTGTTCCTAGCAACACTAAAAGAATCAGCTCTATGATGGTTCATGGGCTTAGGAGCTAACATAGTAGGAACTTGGGATGAAATGCAAACTCTATTTTTGGAAAAATACAAAGAGTATTGCAAAGCATCTGGTTCAAGAGGAGATGACATCTTCAGGATATCACAAAAGGAGGAAGAAACAATGGAAGACTATGTTTCACATTTTTTATATACACTGTAGAAGGACCCTCAACATGTGTTGTCTCAGGATTCATAGAAGCTAGTCTTTTTGAGAGGTGTGCATGATAATTTTCTAGAAGCACTAGACTTGATGGCTAGTGGTGATGTATATCAATCTTCCTAGGATGACCCCAAGAAATTCTATTTAAACTATTCAAGGTCAACTATGAAGAAAGCCCCAAAACCTCATTCCATAGTCACTAAAGGAATCAATCAAGGTATTTCAAAGCTCAAGATATCTAGCCTACTGATAGATTTCAAGCAGAACATCATAAATGATGTCACTACACATCTCAACATAATTACTGCAAAGAAGAAGCATGTAGAAGTTGAGTCATGATTGGCTGAGTACTATCCTCATTGCCTCAAACAGAAGCAAGACTATGCATGTAAACTGGTAGCCAACCTAGAGAACCAACATTTTCCAACTAAGTACATGAAGATAGATGGGGACAATGATTAGGTGTTCTTCATTGCTCAACATCGACCAGGGGCCTTGAGACAAGGTATGCCTCAAGATCCTCTACAATTTTCAAATCCTTACAATAATCAATGGAAAAACTAAAGCTATTAAAATCCCTCCCAGTACTCCCAACCTTCTTGGCCAAACTAGTATAATAACCAATGGCCAAACCAATAAAATCACCAGTGGCAAAACCAACAAAACAATCAATGGCAAAATCAATAGAACAATTGGCAACCACCACAAGGAAATTGGCAACCTAATAATCAATGGAGGGGGCCTTCACAATGGCCTAACCAAAATCTTGGTAACCCACAACTACCACATCTAGTTCAACAACCTACAATAATGCCACCTCCTACAACAGATAATGTTTAACCTAAGTCAACTTAGTTGCCTGATCAGCCTTAGCCAAATCCAAAAAACAAGCAACCACAATAACAAATGTACACTACAAATACTCATAGATCCCTTGCATATTCCTTAGAAGTATCTGATATACATTTAAGGTCAAGTAAAACTTTGCCTACACTAGAATACCCTATTATAATAGAAGTTTTAGATATTCCCATAGCACCCCTTCCAGAAGTGATACTGCTAGATATCAACCTGCCAACTGATGTATCTAGCAAGACTATTGACCATACCATAGTGAATCCTCCTTTTCCACATAGGCTAGATAAAGAGAAATCTAAACCCCAAAAGGAAGAGACATTTGACATTATTGAGCAGCTGAAAAATATGCATGTTCAAATTCCTCTATTTCAAGCTATCAAGGATGTCCCTCTTTATGTAAAGGCTATTAAGGAAGCATGTTTTAAGAAGCCAAGATGGAAGCAAAAAGACCCTCAAATAGTTCATGTTGTTAGGAAACTAGTAGATATCATGTTAGGGAAGGTAGTAACACCAAAATATTCAAACCCTAGTAGTCCAATGGTTAACTTGATCATAAATAGATAGGCTATGAAAAATGCTTTAGTTGATCTTGGAGAAG
Organism: Cupressus sempervirens; assembly: GCA_028749045.1. Taxonomy (NCBI): domain Eukaryota; kingdom Viridiplantae; phylum Streptophyta; class Pinopsida; order Cupressales; family Cupressaceae; genus Cupressus; species Cupressus sempervirens. Next base: position 182,528,899 of record CM053791.1, on the reverse strand, counting down.
TAATCAATGTAATGAGAAAAGATACAATGCATAGGTTATGCATGGAGGGCTTAAGGAAAAGTCCCACAATGTTACAACTTGCAAACAGTTCAATTGTCACTCGAAATGTTCTCATAGAAGATGTGATAGTGACTTTAGATTCATGGGAGTACCATGCTAATTTTCTTATCTTATCACCCAAAGTCAAATATACTGGCTATCCTATCATATTAGGAAGACCTTGATTAGCCACTACTGATGCCAAAATTAGTTGTAGATTAGGAAATATGATAATTTAAAATGATCAAAACATAAGGAAGCTAGATCTATATCCCCTTGCCCAACCTCAACCAAATTTAGGAGATGAAGAGGAAGAACTAAATTCTATAGCTCAGCTCATGATGTTGCATAAACAATATTTTTTGAAAATATAGGAAGAGGATGATATAATACAAAGTATTCTCACCAATGAGTGTATAGTGGCAGAAGATATTGATGAAAGTTCTGCCTTACAACTATGTACCTATGAAGACTATGTTTACCTAGCAACTTCTAAAATAATTGACCAGTTATTGCTAAGACCAGTACCAAACATTTCAATGGTAGAATTAACAACTATTGTGAAACTTTCCCCTGGTCATAATCTTCATGTAAACAATAAGTTGTCCATATCCCAATTGGAACTATTAACCAAGCTCCTTAATCAACATGAAAAAGCCTTTTCTTTGGATTATAAGGATATGGTAGGATTGAGTCCTAAAATTTGCACCCATAGGATATACATCAATGAAGAAAGCTTGCCACTTTGGCAACCTCAAAGGAGAATAAACCAAGCATTGCGTGAAATAGTTAACACAGAGTTGCATAAATTGTTGGATGCTAGATTTATCTATCCAATCTCTGATAGAAAATGGGTATCACCCTTAGTTATTATACCTATGAGAGGAGGGAAGTGGTAGATCTATTTATACTACAAAGAATTAAATAATGCCACAAAGAAGGATGACTTTCCTTTACCTTTTATTGATCAGGTTTTGGATACTTTGGTTGGAAAGAAATACTTTTCATTTCTAGATGGATACAGTGGATACAACCAAATAAGAATTGCTCCAAAAACTTAGGAGAAGACCAAATTTACATGTCCTTGGGGTTCTTATGCTTATTTTTTATTACCATTTGGTTTATGTAATCCGCATGCTACTTCCCAGAGAGTTGTAATCAACATCTTGACTGATATATCGCATGACTGCATGGAGATATACATGGATGACTTCACTAAATTTGGTGACACATTTGAGGAAGCTTTGAAGAACCTGGAGAAGGTACTCATCCGATGTGAAGAGCACAATCTATCTCTCAATAGTGAAAAATGCTTCCTAATGATGCAGGAAGGAGTACTATTGGGATATTTTATCTCTGAAGCTGGTATCCAAGTAGACCTTGCAAAAGTAGAGGTAATTCTCACACTCCCCACTCCTACAAAATAGAAAGAGGTTAGATTTTTCTTAGGAAATGCTAGTTATTATAGAGGATTGATTAAGGATTTTAGTTAGATAGCTAGTCCTATTTATACCTTTCTTACCAAAGAGATTGAATTTACCTAGACAAAGGAATGTGACAACTCATTTCAAAAGCTTAAAACATTGTTGACCACTGCACCAATACTTAGGGGTCCTGATTGGACTTTTACTTTTCACATACATATAGATGCTTCTGACTATGCCATAGGTGTAGTTCTAGGACAAAAATCTCAACATCTTGAAAATGCAATCTACTATATTAGCAAGAGCCTTCATGGACTAGAATTAAACTACATAGTGACTAAAAAGGAACTATTAGCAATAGTTTATGCTCTGAACATATTCTAGAATTACATAAATGGCTATCCCATATTTGTTCATACTAATCATGTAGGAATTAAATACCTCATGAACAAACCTACTATTGTAGGCATGTTAGCAAGATGACTATGATTGTTGTAGGAATTTGATATCACCATCATTGATAAGCCTAGGAGAGCCAATGCAGTAGCTAATTATCTATCAAGAATCCACCATGATGAGAATGACACTACTCTGATAGATGATGTATTTTTAGATGAGCATTTATTTCATATTGCTGTCCAAACTCCATGGTATGCAAACATTGCTAACTATATTGTAGCTAATAAAATACCAACACATTTCTCTTACAAGGAAAAGAAGCTGCTTGTAGAGAAAAGTTTCCATTTCTCTTGGATTGATAATATCTTATTTTACACTGGACCTAATCAATTTATGAGGAGATGTGTGAGAGAGGATGAGACATATGACATTCTACATGCATGTCATAATGAACCATATGGAGGACACTTTGCAAAAAAAAGAATAGCATTGAAGATTTTAACAACTTGTTACTATTGGCCTATGCTTTACAAAGATGCAACCAACTCTACACAAAAGTGTGATAAATGTCAAAGGATGGGCAGACCAACAAGAATAGATGAAATGCCTCTCGATCCACAACTATTGTTAACACCATTTGACAAATGGGGCATGGATTTCATTGGTCCAATTGATCCTCCATCCAATGGGAAATCATATATCTTTGTGTGCACTAACTACCTAAAAAAATGGGTTGAAGTTAAAGCCATGAAGCATGCTCATGATCATAAAGCTATATAATTTTTGGATGAAGAAATCTTTACTCACTATGGTGTACCCAAAGATCTTGACATTGACCAAGGTGCTCAATTCACTTCTAACTTGATCATAGAACTTATGAAACAATATAATATTAGACACCAGAAATCAAGCCTCTATCACCCTCAAACTAATGGACAAGAAGTCACAAATTGGGAGATAGAGGCCATCTTAACAAAAACAATTCATTTACACTGAAGGGATTGGAATAGTAGACTACCAAAAGTTGTTTGGGCCTACAGAACAACATGAAAGACTACTATAGGGTTCACACCATTTGAGATATTGTATGAGAAGTAACAATGCTCTCCATTGATTTTGAACATAAAACTTTAAGAACAACATTGGAATTGAACATTGAACTTCCTACAACATAGGGAGAATGTCTTCTGCATCCTAGTTCTTTGGATGAAATGCGCAAGGCTACTTTGGAGTGCACCAAAATCATATAGAAGCAAATGAAACAATGGCATGACTCCCACATTAAGAAAAAAAATTCAAATTGGTGATTGGGCATTACTTTATGATTCTAGATTTAAAGATATGCCAAGAAAATTGCAAACACGATGGCTAGGTCCCTAAGAAATAAACCATGTATTTGTAAATGGTGTCATCAAATTAACTACCATTGATCTAGTGTCTTCTATCAATGGCAATAGACTCAAGTTATATAAATTCCTCCAAATGAAAGAGGACTTCCTGCATTAATTTCAATGGCCAACTTCAAATGAACAATAGGTAACCCTATTAGATTGTGGTGACTGATTAGGAAAGTACTGTACATACTCCATAAATTTTTTGGCCCTATTTTATCGAGATTTTGGGCTGACATGTAATTATTAATTATAACCCTAAAAAAACATAAAATACTTGTATAAAGGGGTTTAGGATTAGGTATTTTTCATTATGATGTGATGCAAAATTGGTTCTTGTAGCGGTATTGAGCTGTAAGGGATTATAGATTGTAATCACTAGATTGTAATAAGATCGAACTTGATGTTTGGTGGACGTAGCCCAGGGATTCGGTGAACCATGTTAAATCTTGGTGCCTTGTGTTAATTTTTGTGTGATCTATTATTTTTTGTTATTGGTTATATTTTCATGTAGTTATTATTTATGTCCATGGTTTAGTCCTAACAAACCCTTCCTGTAGTAGAAGGTGCTAACCTCCTGCCTGCAACTCTTCAATGCTAATTTCTTCATGCATGCCCATAATAAAAGCTTTATGTCTACATAAAGTTTAAAAATTCTCCATTCACTTTCTAATTTCTTCTTGTCCAACTCATCTCATTTCTTTACCTACCACCCACCCACCTTCCACTTCATCATTTTACAATGCTTTCAATAAATATCACTAGTTTGTTGACGTATGTTATCAATGATGATGTATTTTTCACCACCTTTTGGTATGTTCAATGATCAAATAAAAAGTATAAGATTTTCAAATGTTTATTCATTTATAGTATATAGATTTTTTTGCTTATATCTAGTACTGCATTATTTATATTATTGCAGTGTTATGGCAGTTCCATACCCCGCGCTAAGTATGACAAGTGTGGACACTTGTCCATGTTTTATAGGGGGTAGGGAAGGTTACTAATTCCCAATGACATTTGCATTTATTCATTACAATTTTTCAAATCTTTATACTCCCTTTTATTGATTAAAACTCAATCGCTATAAGTACACAAGTGTCTAGTTGTTGTACTCTTATTCCTAAATGATTCCTTACTATCAGGCTATGATGTGACCCAAATTTAATTTTCAAGTGATCTAAATTCAATTCTAGGACAATTTTCACATATCTATGATTTACTCTCATTAAACTACATTATTACTGCTCATGACAAATTTTTATGACATTAATTAGTTGAAAAGTGTGTGAAATGTGAAAATGGGTCTATAAAAAAAAGACAAAAGAAATCCTGAATTCGTAGAGGGAAGAGGGAAATAGGTCAAGAAGAACAAAGAGTAAGATTGTCAAGTAGAAATGGGTGGAAAATTTCAATGACAAGAACTAGTGGAGCATATTTTTTTACTCTCAGACGTAGACGTAGTGAGAAGATTTAATCCATGTGGTTGGGTAGGGTATTTCTTAAGTCTAACAATGTTTGATGAAGAAGTAGTCACAAAATTTAAAATAACATTTAATGAGGGAGAAGCTACTATATGGGGATTGGCAGTTGTCACTACAAAAGAGCGAATAGAAAAAGTAACTTGGTTACCAACAATAGGAGAACATTACCCTAATACGCATAATGTAAGATTAGCTAGGGCTCAGCTTATCACGCCAACTGATCCTTAGCTGGATATAACCAAGCAGGGTTGCAAAAGCATGTCTCTTTTGCAACCATACAATGAGCTAGTTATGCACATTATCATGTACCTCACTTGTGAAGGAACATTTTCATATTTTCATGGACATCATTTTAAACTGCTCACTTACATTAGACATAATTATCCAGTAAATGTTCCCAATTTATTTTATAACATGTTACGCATTAGTGCTAAAGAAACTCAAAAGGGGAAGAACAACTCTATCACCCATCATGTCCTAATCGAATTGCTCATAGAGAGATCACTTAGGGATGCCTCTCTCATGTCATGGGCAGAATTTTTCCAAGCTAAAACCCTACAACCTCAGGCTGTCCTTAATAAACAACCCAGTGAAGAAAATGTAGCTCCCATTAATGAAGCTATTGAGCAAGGCACTCAAGATGCTGAAGTTGGAAATGTGCAAGAGAATGTGCAAGAGAATGTGTTGTTACCTATTCAAGAGACTAAAATACCTACCTTTTCCTGAGCAAAGAGAAAATGGAAATTACAAGAAGAGACCTCGGCTCTGGTAGTAGAAAAAAAAAACCCTATAGTTGCAAAACAAAACAAAAGTAAGACAGGTCTTGCAACAGTCACTCCTGCAGCAAAGAAATCGAAAGGAAGTACTAGAAAGAAGGTTGTGATACCTAAGGAGACCCCTATGAGAAGTAGTCCTAGAATGAGGGGACAAACTTCTAAAGTGTTAGTAGAAGCTCAGTCTACTTCATCTAAACCATCCACTAAAGAATCCCCTTTACAAATTATTCCAGATGACTCTCCTCCTCACCCTAAAAATTCAAACATTCCTAAAAACCATAATGAGGAATGTAGGGTTGAAGTAAATGAAAATAAAAATGATTCCCCAATAGGCCAGCAAGGTACTCCAAGCTATAAAGACATTAGCCTAGTTCCCTACAAGCCAACATGGTTTACAAATTTCTTAGAGTAGTCATGGAGGGAACAAAGGAAAAAGAAAAATAACTATGAAGATGACAGTGGTTCCACTACCCTGCAAAAATTTCTTTTCCAGTTGTATGGAAAACATTTGCTTGCTGTAGCCCTATGGGAAGAGGAGAGGAAGAAGATGAAGAAAGGCATAGTGTCCCAAGGTGATAAAATTATAGTTTTGAAAGAGCAATTGGCAAACCAAAAACAAAGGATGGATTATGCCCTTAAATTTGTTGATCAAGCACTTCCTTGTGGGCCGCCTCCTCAGATTTATGCTATGTATTTAAGGGAAAAATTCCTTTTATTCCAACTTATGCTAACCTTCAAGAACATAAATTCATAATTCAAATCAACTCAAGAATTTTATGGTTTATACTAGACTCTATGATCTTAGTAGCAAAACTTGCTCCGCGAGTTATTTGTGCACAATTTTATCATCCCAGTAGAAACCCAATGGAATCCTTTACTCTACATAGCGGATATACATCCGAGGGCTTTGATTTCCTAGATATATAGTGAAGCTAATTAAGATAGATAATTGAATAATTATAGAGATGAGGAAAGATAGAGCCCCTGTTATTGAGAGCTGAGAGCTGTAAACTAGAGGAAATTATTAGGGATTGGTTTAGATTGACTTATGGGGATAAGCACAAGGAGATAAGTGACAAAATCTTCACTACTAAAACCAAGGTCTATGATGAATATGAAAACCTACCTTAGTTTACCTTTTAGAGAGCCATGGTTGGTGTTAAAAGTAGGTGGGGTAGATTACCTGAGACACTCAAAAGATCAGAACCACATAGTCCTATCAATTTAGAGGCTTCCCTTCACTGAGTTCCAAAGTATATGTAGTTGGGAAAATAGGCTAGGCCACAACTGTGGTGTCCACTCACAATGCAACCTCCAATGCTCTTATGGCCCCTATATGATATTAATGCTAATAGACTTCATAAGCTACAGGAGGACAATAGAAGGGAAGTTTGGGAGAGAACATGAGGATTTTACTACACCTTCAAAAGTAATAGGAGAGGAAGGAATGAAGATGGAGAATTCAAATCAGTGACCAGGAAATGCCATGCTTGAGGACAAGCATCAGTTTACAAGGGGGTAGATGATGAGGCTAATTATTGCCTCTATTTTATGATAATTTTAATACTCTATTTTAATACCACCAAGACATTTGTGAACTTATGTTTACATGAACTAATGATTAAAGTCTAGAATATAACCATTAGCCTATGGGTAGATAGTATGCCATATTTTTCCAATATATATATATATATATATATCCAAAGAATTAACCTAAAGTTTCACTAATTTTGGTAGCATTTTTTTAATAAAAAAAACATGAAAGTAAATACCACTTATAACTTATACACAATAACAGAAGCAATAGCAACAATGCAAGTGAAAGTAAACATACACAACAAGTTTCATTCTTCATGGATCCCTTAATGTTGAGTTACAACTAAATTAACTATTATTAATGATTTCATCTAATACTACATCCACATAAAATAATAATGAAAAGTCCAACATTCATACGTTAAATTTTTGATTGCTCAATCATCCACTGTACATGCCACAGGGTATGAAAGGCTTAAAAGAATATACATAAAGTACATCATCATACTAAATCTAATCCATGATGCAATAACATAAATGAAACCACAAACCATACATGATACATCATCATAACCATAAATCATCAAACATAATTAACTATGTGCACAGTTCCTCCCAACCGTAAATAGCATCATTAGACCATCATGGATCTTAGTCATCCCTCCATACGTAACATTCCAAATCACTGAAGAGATCATCGGTATTAACATAGTAGGAATGTCACTCCTAAATCATACTACATCATATGCAGAAAGTAATCTAACATGCAAAGTAAAGCATAAGATAACATCATCTAACATATGCAAATCATCAATATAAGAAACATAACAGTAAAACATCCATCATAAGGTATATAATCAATCATAATGATCCAAGAACAGAATGAAGATAAATACCAACCAAGAATGCTCCAACCATGGTGTCTATAGACAGATCTCAAATGGTAAGAGTGAAAAAGCACTACCACCCGACCGCGTGGAACCTAAATGGTCCACTCCCACTGCGCTGAGGAGATAATCTCAAGTCCCAAACAACTTATCAAAACCACATAGCATAAATACTCTCTAAGTCCAGGAATCCTAAAAGTATACTAACTCAAAGGTTCCAATCAAAAAACCGACATCTAATCCCAGAGGCACACAATGACATGTAGGAAACCTACTCTATAAGCGGGCAAGTGTCATCGCATAAATCATGTAGAAGTTACCCTAGTAGTTAGCTTAGGACTCCAGGGTCCATACTAATACTTATGCGGCCACTAGTATCCTCTCATACTGATGAGGCATACTACAAAATGTAAGGTCGCAACCAAGTGTTCTCTCTACTCCCATCCTAGTCTGTATAAGCACTCGAGGCATGGGCGAGAACATACAATTATCTTATTAGGTTCATTTAATCCCCATTTAGTGTAAATGTTTTCACTTATTAAAACAACTTACAATGAGTTACCCTAGTAGCCACTTAGGGCCCCGACCTCCATTGCAAGCCACTTTCTGACACTACAAGTTGATAACCTATCCTAAGCTCATGGAATCACAAATCACAAAATCACCACAGTCCTATACAAGTGACTGGAAAGAAATACCAAAAGAATAATCCATAATAAGAGCATCAAATCTCCATTAGCAAATGAAAAGCATCCATAGATAATCATGACCACAACAACTCTCTATTGGCAACTGAAGGTATCACTGATAATCACAATAATCATTGGTTCTTAACAAGCAATCAAAAAATATCTCAAAATAATACTGATTGGAGACTCCAAAATGGTTAAGTCAAACATGTCACAACATGACATCATCAAGAAATAAATCAACATTTTTGTCCCGTCATGGCAACTGAAAATTAATTCAAGGATAATTGATCAATGACTCAAAAATGGTTAAGTCAAGTGTCTCAGATACATATAACTTTGTGGGGCCCATTTGCCATTGCACCAAAAGCCATGATTGTTAGTGAACATGGAACACCATATAATTAACCACCTATGGGCAGGAGAGCGCGTCGCATCACCCAACAAACTTAGCTTCACCCACGAAGACTGATGAGCAATAACAATTATCAAATACATACATCTCATAGAGCATGCCATCACATTACCATGGTTGGGTTTATAAAGATCAAATTCAAGACATCATCATGACATCACACTCACAACCCCCGAGCCTCTAGTAGACATCCTATAACTGGTCAACACTAGTCAACCCAAAAACCCAAAACAAGAAGCATAGAGAAGACACAATGCAAGCACATATTTTGGTTTGCTAAAATTTCATAGTTGATTAAGTATGGAGATTTCAGTTTCTATTTGCAAGTATACTTCAAGTATATAAGGTTCTATCATTTGACCTACAAGTCAACCCATTTGTTCCCTCAATGGCATTATCCTTCCATTATTTAAAATTACATTCTAGGAATAATTGAAGGATAAATATTTACTCATTAAATCATTTGACACTTAATAAAATCATTCACTTTATTAATTAATCTTAATTAAATCAATTAATAATGAACATAGGTATGACTCTTTACCACTCTAACAATACTTAATTAAAACTCAACTAAATATCACTAAAACTTAAGTCTCTTGATTAAATCATTACTAACAACCATTAAAATATCTAAAGTCATTAGAATAAGACTTATCAACTTCGCTGTAGATACTTTACAACTTTGTTTAGGAGAATCAATATTAGCATATCAATTAAAACTCCATAACTTAATTATTAATTAAATTTAATTAACTCTAATTAATTAATTTAATTAATAATTACATATCCATATTAACGAGCCAATTAATATCAGTTGATTAATAACTAACTATAATTGGCAAGTTAAAGGTCAACCATAACCCAATTCTCTAATATTAATAGTTCAATAATGACTTGTTAATATTTAATAACAAGTTATATTGGAAATCTTATTAATAAATCTATAATGATCATGTTCGTCACTCTTTCAATGAATACAAATTCGTATTATCGATAATCATTTCAATTAAAATCTCCATTTTTATAACTTAGTCATCAAATAATTTACAATTATTTAAATTATCTAATAATTTCATTACTATATTATTAGCTCAATGAATATTATCAAGTGAGAAGACTCTTTTCTAAAATCGGCTAAGGTAAGCATTTGAATAACTTAAATGTTAAAATATCTCAATAAATTATAATAATTATTTATATATAATAATAATATAATGTAATTTATATAATTAAATTACAATAATAAACATATTATTAATAATCTAATAATTATATTATTAAAACATAATTAACATAATTGTAACATAATGTTATATATTAATTATATGTTTAATATATTATTATAATATATTATATTATATGTTAATATTATATAATTAATTTATAATATAAACATAATTAATAATATGTTTCTTTAATGATTATCGATAATACAAAATTGTATTCATTGAAAGAGTGACGAACGTGATCATTATAGATTTATTAATAAGATTTCCAATATAACTTGTTATTAAATAATAACAAGTCATTATTGAACTATTAATATGAATATTAGAGAATTGGATCATAGTTGACTTTTAACTTATAAAACCATTGTTAGTTATTAGTCAACTGATATTCATTGGCTCGTTCATATGGATATGTAATTATTAATTAAATTAATTAATTAGAGTTAATTAAATTTAATTAATAATTAGTTATGGAGTTTTAATTGATATGCTAATAACGATTCTTTTAAACGAAGTTGTAAAATATCTACATCAAAGTTGATAAGTCTTATTTTAATGACTTGAATAATGACTTTAGATATTTTAATGGTTGTTAGTAATGATTTAATCAAGAGACTTAAGTTTTAGTAATATTTAATTAAGTTTTAATTAAGTATTATTAGAATGATAAAAGTCATGGATTGTGTACCTATGTTAATTGATTGATTTAATTGATCATTTTAATAAAGTTATAATCTTCTTATTTGAAGACTAGTAATTGGCTTTCTTACAATTTAAACAAATAATGATCCTTTGATTATGTTGAAAAATTGAATTAATGATAAGGAAGAGTTATTTAATTAATAACATTGATCTTAGCAAAATAAAGCAAATGATTTTATTAAGATAGAACAAGTGGATTTACAAAAATTAATAAATTAAATTGAAGAGAGTAAAGTGAATATTAAATTAATTAATGTGCATTATTCATTCACAAAGGAGTTTGCGAATTCTTGGGAGTTGTCATGTAGACAACATAGGAGTTTGCACTCTAATTATGTACGTGTTGTCAACAATATAGGGGTTAGCACACAAATTAAGCACATGGTGTTTACAACTTTATGACTCATCTAGAAGGTTGGAAAAAGCTCGTGCTTAGTTGTCAACACCTTTTGGCTGTTTCTAGAGACATTCTAGGCGCTTCTTGAGAATTCTTTATAAGGAGGCACTTTTAGAAGCTTAGGGGGAGCATTTGGAGCATGGTTGGAAGACCGGGAAGATGGGGAAAGGAAGGAGCTTGCTTTGTGGATTCTGAGGAGAAGGGAATTAGCATCAGTATCTAGGTGCACTCATGATTTTTGCATATTCCCTTTTTGCACACTTTCTCTTCTTGTCTTCATCGTGTCTACTAGATGATTGCTTGGATAATTCTTGTGATGAATGTTTAATTCAGATTTGCATGTTGATTCTCTCCTTGTGTGAAGAAATCAATAGAGAACTCAATTAGAAAACCCTAGCTTCCATTCATGAAAAGAAATTAGTTTTAAATCAGGTTTGGATTTGAATTGTAATAGAATTGAGGATTTGATTATACAAGGGTTTGTATTTTAATGAAGAATTCTAAGTTAAATTTATAGTCAAACCTATTAGTAGAATTAATGGGTAAATTTAGAGAACAAATGTGTTATAGAAAAAAATTCTCATAATTGAAAGCCTTTAAAAATTGCGTATATGTTCTCTGTGAAAATATACATGTTATATATTTTTAGATCTGCATACATACACACACACACACACACACACACACACACACACACACACACATGTTTATGCTGTAGTACAAAACTGTGTGTGTGTATATATATATATATATATATATATATATATATATATATATATATATATATATATATATATATATATATATATATATATATATATACATACATATGTATATATATACATACACACATATGTATGTATATATATATATACATATGTATGTATATATATATATATACATATGTATGTATATATATATATATATACATAATATGTATATATATATACATATGTATGTATATATATATACATAATATTTATATATATATATATATATATATATAAAATTGAAAAAATCGAATGATATATCGCAGTAAGAAACTTTGTTAAAAATTTTGAATAGCATATGAGAGTAACGTTTTTGGAAAACATTATAAAAATAATAATAATAGTTACAAACATTGTGGGGGGGAGGGGGGGGGGGGGTCGGTTTAACTACTGCACCCCCATCTTACTCGATGACGTACCTGCACGGGTTGTAGTGTACCCACGTGTCCGCAGGGTACCTACAACTATTTTTTTTTTTTTTTTTTAAACATGAAAATAACACCACTTATAACTTATACACAATAACAGAAGCAATAGCAACAATCCAAATGAAAGTAAACATAAACCTACATAACAAGTTTCATTCTTTATGGATCCCTCAACATTGAATTACATCCAAATTAACTATTCATCTAACACCACATCCACATACGTATGACCTCTATTGTTGCAGGCTTGCTGACGCAGGTACCTGTGCAACAGACACCCATCGGCACCGTAGAGACATTGGGGTACGGAGGGGGGGTGGTGTAATCCGCCCTCCCCATAACATATATATATTATAATGTGTTTTAAAATTCACTTTTCGCAAATGTGAATTGCAATTTGATTTTTTCAATAAGGATTTTCCTCTGTGAAATATGCAACATTTAATTATGTGTGTGTGTGTGTGTGTGTGTGTGTGTGTGTGTGTGTGTGTGTGTGTGTATGTATATATATATTTATATATATGTATAGATATATATATATATATATATATATATATATATATATATATATATATATACTTGTAGATCGATAAACAATACTTCAACGTTTTATATATATATATGTATATATGTATATATGTATATATATATACATATATATATATATATATATATATGTATGTATATATATATGTATATATGTATATATGTACATACATACATACATACATACATACATACATACATACACACACACACACACACATATATATATATATATATACTTGCAGATCGATAAACAGTACTTCAACGTTTTATATCTATATGGGTGCAGATTTAAAACTTATATGTAATTTAAGAAAACATATAATAATTTTCTTAAACAAGAAGGGCTTCCCAAATCTTTAAGTTAAGAATTTTTTATTTCAACCTTCTTTCTATTTTACAAATATGAATACTTGCATATATATATTTATAAATTCTAAAATGTATGTGGAAAACATTTATTGAAAACATTTAAATATAAATAAATAAATAAATAAATAAATATATATATATATATATATATATATATATCTATATATTGAAATGCATTCAGAAAACATTTATGGAAAACGTTTAATATATAAAAAAAAAAAATTTAGTAAGTTTTGGGAGGGCACAGCCCGTGCCCCATCGGCATTGAGTGCCAAGTGCCTGCGTCGCAAGTATTGTGACGACAGGCGGTACTCTGTACCGCTATCACTGTAGGCCCTACAACCACAGGGTACGACGGACCGCGTCAGCGGTATTTTTAATTATATGGGTTCAGTGGGAGTTATGTGGTTGAAAATCGATTTTGACATTTCAATTTTTTTTTTATAATGTTTATAAATGTTATTATTAAATGATTATTATATATATATGTATATATATAGAAGTATATATGTTATTAATAATAAATAATAATTATATTGTTATAAAGATTTAATATTATAAATGTTATAAGATATATATGTGTTAATAATGAATATCATTTAAAATGTATATAATCATGACTAAACAATAATGTTTGTTATTTTATAAAAATGATATGTTATTAATGTTAATGTATCATATTTATTTTATTAACAATGTTAAATATGAATAATCAATTTAATAATAATTTGTCAACTATTATTAAATTGAGAAGAGAGATATTAGTTGTCTATATATAGTGATGAATCTGGTATAGTCAATTTATTAATAAGATTTTTAATATAACTTGTTATGACTAACAAGTTATTATTAAATTATTAATATTAATGGATTTGGAGTATGGCTGATTTTAATCAACTGATATTTAATGAATTGTAAATATAGTTATGATATTAATTAATTTGTGCAATAGAGTCTTAATCGAAATAATTATCGATAATACAGATTTGTTAAGAAAATATTAGTATTCATTGAAAAGAGTGATGAGTGTGGTCATTATAGATTTATTAATAAGATTTCCAATATAACTTATTATTGAATATTAACAAGTCATTATTAATATTAGAGAATTGGATTATGGTTGGCCTTTAACTTACAAATTATGGCTAGTTATTAATTGGTTCATTGATATGGATATGTAATTATTAATTAAATTAATTACTTAGAGTTAATTAAATTTAATTAATAATTAAGTTATGTAATAAAGTTTTAATTGATATGCTAATATCGATTCTTCTAGCAAAGTTGTAAAGTATTTACATCGAAGTTGATAAGTCTTATTCTAATGACTTGAATAATGGCTTTAGATATTTTTAGTGATGATTTAATCAAGAGACTTAAGTTTTAGTGATATTTAATTGAGCTTTAATTAAGAACTATTAGAATGGTATATAGTCATGGATTGTGTATGTTATTAGTTAATTTAATTAGATGATTTAATTAAGATTAATTAATAAAGCATGGCATTAAAGTAAGACTAGTTAATTTTTTTGTTATAATCTTCTTATTCGAAGATTGATAACTGGCTTTCTTATAATTTAAAAGAATATAATTCTTTGGATCTCTTGGCAGGGCATTACATTATATATATATCCAAAGAATTAACCTAAAGTTTCACTAAGTTTGGTAGCATTTTTTTTTTTTTAAAAAACATGAAAGTAAATACCACTTATAACTTATACACAATAATGGAAGCAATAGGAACAATACAAGTAAAAGTAAACATACACAACAAGTTTCATTCTTCATGGATCCCTTAACATTGAGTTACAACTAAATTAACTATTATTAATGATTCCATCTAATACTACATCCACATAAAATAATAATGAAAAGTCCAACATTTATATGTTACATTTTCGATTGCTCAATCATCCACTGTACATGCCATAGGGTATGAAAGGTTTAAAAGAATATACATAAAGTAGATCATCATATTAAATCTAATCCATGATGCAATAACATAAATGAAACCACAAACCATACATGATACATAATCATGACCATAAATCATCAAACATAATTAACTAAGTGCACAGTTCCTCCCAACTATAAATAGCATCATTAGACCATCATGGATCCTAGCCATTCCTCTATGCATAACATTCCAACTCTCTCATTCCTACTATGTTAATACCAATGATCTCTTCGATGATTTGGAATGTTACGTATGGAGGGATGGCTAGGATCTATGATGGTCTAATGATGCTATTTACGGTTGGGAGGAACCGTGCACTTAGTTAATTATGTTTGATGATTTATGGTTATGATGATGTATCATGTATGGTTTGTGGTTTCACTTATGTTATTGTACCATGGATTAGATTTAGTATGATGATGTACTTTATGTATATTCCTTTAAGCATTTATACCCTATGGCATGTATAGTGGATGATTGAGCAATAAAAAATGTAACGTATGAACGTGGGAATTTTCATTGTTATTTTATGTGGATGTAGTATTAGATGGAATCATTAATAATAGTTAATTTAGTTGTAACTGAACGTTAAGGGATCCATGAAGAATGAAAACTATTGTGTATGTTTACTTTCACTTGTATTGTTGCTATTGCTTCCATTATTGTGTATAAGTTATAAGTGGTATTTACTTTCTTGTTTTAACAAAAAAAAAAAAAAAATGCTACCAAACTTAGTGAAACTTTAGGTTAATTCTTTGGATATATATATATATATATATATATATATATATATATATATATATATATATATATATATATATATATATAATGCAGTATTTCATATAACCATTAGAATGTGTGTTCTAATATTTGAATTTAATTTGATTATGCGTATTTGCAAATGTCTCTACATTATAACTAACTTGTTAGCAAAGGAAACTGAAGATGGTCGGAAGCATTCAAGGAGGAACATTGAAGATGGCCGATGAGATTCAAGGGGAAAACATTAAGATTCAGCCACAGTGGAGTGGAAGAAGTCATAATGGTACCAAGAGACATGACTGCTACCAAGGAGCTATCAAGAATTGCTATATTTTCTTTGCTTTTACTATTATGTCAAATCAGTTGTCTAGATTTTATTACTCATACCGTGAACTATTATTTTTCCTTCTTTTTCTGTAACATATTTGTAGTCAGTTTGTTTTGCTTTCCTATTTTACAATAAGTGTTGATCCTCTATTTATAGGGATCAGATTAATAGTATTCGGAGGTTAGAAGAAAGTTTATGAAAAGTAACTATTGACTCTTGAAGTGACTTGTTTTTAAAATTTTATGTATCATTCTCATGTAAGGAATTTTTGGAACATAATGAAATAGCTCTTGGTTTATATTCCATGTTAGTAGATTTGCAGAAGCTGACGAAGGGTGCCCACTTGGGAGGTGGATTAGATTAGAGTAGTATAGATTTGTTTTCAGTATTTCTAGTATTGCAGGTAGAAGTTATAAGTTCCTTCCTTTAGCATCACACTTTGTAAGTGTTCTTGTAGTATTTGTAAGAATAGTTATAGTAGATGAATTGAGTTGGAATATAAGTTAGTATTTAATTGTATTTCCAACATTTGTTTCATTAAAGAGTTAAGTGTGTTAGTTTCCTAGAACACTAGCATAGTTTCTTTCCTTGCATTTTACTTTCCTACAACATAAGCATGATGACTCATTAATAAACCTAGTGCACATACCATGCCGACCATTTCAAGTATACATCCCTAGGTTGGTAAATTAAATGCACCTCATGATGGTGAAAATAGTCATTAGATTGAATATAATATTCCTAAGTATGACCTTGGGCATGATTATTATACACCTATTGTGAGGCAGATCACTAAGAACATAGACAATGCATAAACTATAGGTCCTAGTTAGACACTCAATGGGCTACTAAGTAGGGTCTGGCATCATGGAGAGTTTCTTGACATTGACAAGACCAAGCTTAGATCCTGCAGATTCAACTCCCTCAATAGAAGGCTCAAACACAATTTTTTTTTCATTATCCTAAGTTTTATTACCACCTAGTTTTTTATTTAGTTATCACTTAATTAAAGCTCCCTCTGCCAACTTGTTGGGACTTAGAATTGAAGCCCCAATTTTGAGTACCATTGAAAATCAAGCCCCATAAAAACTCTTTAATGCATATGTACTTGGCTGTACTTTTGAAGAATAAGAGGTGTTTAATGTTTCTAAAAACTTTCATTTAGTATGTCTACTCATCCCATGAAGATAAATTACCATTTTGAACTATTTCGTGAAGTCTCAGTTTGAGCAATTTCTAATTCTACATTTTTGCCTAAGTGTCAAACAACAATAGGAGGGAATATTTTTATCTGAATATATTACACCCAATAATGTTTCATGACTTGCCACTATGGGAGTGTTTATTGTCCATACCAAAGAGCCTATGTTTCAGATTTTGAGTCGTTTCAAATTTGTTTGACTAAGTTTTGAATCCCTCAAAATTGGTCATTTATTGTTGTCATGCTGATGCAATTTATTTTGAATTTTAGGAAGCCCTACTTGACTTATTATAACTTTTACCTAGTTGATCAAAATGTTAAAATTCATTTTGCATTGTATTTTAGAGGTAAGAGACTTAGTATGTTTCAATTTTGAGCTTATGATGAACCCGTTTGATCAGTTTTCAAATGTGATTCCAAATGCAATTTTTACTTTTTTACTAGTGTCAATAGATGCAGATTTTTTAGTACCCCTATTCATGATGTCATATCCTTGAATCTATGATAGGTGAGATTGAATGGATTGTAACACTATGTTCTACTCTAAAAATATTTTGAGTGTGCCAATTTTTAAGTCTTGACGAATCTGTCTACACACTTTCCCAAGTCAATTCCATTTGTAAAAAATGCTTTTTTGCTAGTGCTTTCAGTCTGCAAATCTAAGTAGCCCACTTTGACCACTTGCCTTTTGCGTCCTATTACTTATCATGAGTGCAAATTATAGATTCACATTCTCCTGATGACAGTGAACCTATGCCCCAGTTTTTGTGTCCCCAAGTGTCAATTTACCTAGTTTTCAAAGCCAAATTCAAATATGATTTAGTGCTTTTTGACATGTTTCCTTGTAGGTAATTCTGAAAGGGCAGCTTTGGAATTCAATATCTTTTGATTGAGAATTCATAATGAGACAATATTTGACATGGTGCAAGAGTGTGAAATAGAGAATCGATATGTTTGATTTTAGAGCCTTGTTAAGTGTTTGGATCAGTTTTCAAAGACAGTCAAAGGACCTTCTGGCATTAAATTGATAGTTTAAAGTTTAATGATAAAATGAGTTTTAAATTTGATTGCCCATGGTCAAATTTGGTTCAAATATGGGAGTTAGCTGCCCCTAGATGTGTCTTGTTCTCATTGGGGTAATTTGAAACCTGTAACATTTCAAAACACCAACAAAATGATGACTCTATTGGGGAATTAAATGCAAAAGGAGCTGAAATCTCTAACATGAAACATATTGGATATAGCAAATCCATAGAAAGATGTGTTCTTTATTTTCCTTGCTATAGTTTGATGTCCCCCAATATCCTTATTCATTTACAATAGTAGTTTAAATGAATTGAATAAATCATAGTATCAAAGTCACTTGGGATTTTGATAAGTTGCTGTCAGAATTCAGAGTTAATGTCATGTTCTTTCATTTTTTCAAGAGTGTAAAATTTCCATGTTGTTGAATAAAGTTTTCAAATACCTGTTGTAAATTTTGGACCAACTTGTTATTGTTTGCAAGTTTGGTAAATCTTCTCTAACTAAGTGAGTGGTGACTCAAAGTTATATCTCTACACGAGTGCTTCATGAATGTGAAGGTATTTTGAAGGATGTAATAGTTGGAAAGTAGATTTGAAGAATTCATCTCAAATTCTTGATAATAGATGAAAGAATTTGGTGAGATGCAGTGAAAATGTCACTAAATCCAGATAAGATCTAAATCTATTGTTATTTGTAGCATTGAAGTAGTTGTAGGCATTAGTATTGAAAGGTATTTTCCACTTTCATGTGACTTCACTTATATGAAAATAGGATTTACAAAACTTTATCTGTCAAATGGTTTTCAGCATTAAATAGGAGAATGATTTAATACATTTCAACATACTTTATGATAGACAGATTCAGTAAAAGTGCGTTTACATAGTTTAATACATTTCAACATACTTTATGAGAGATAGATTTAGCAAAAGTGTGTTTACATTTTGAAGTATTTTTGAAGTTTTGAATTGGTAGAAAAAACTCTAGATCTACTGTAATTAATGAATACCACAAGTAATCTTGGCGATTGAGTTTTAAGTTTGTGAGAAATGTCAAATTTCCCTTCACTTGGTATGTAGTCCATGGATAAGAATTCTAGATCTGTTGCTACCAAGAGATACATGCCATTATGTTTTGATGGAATTCATGGTTTTCCAAACCTAATGATATATAATCTCAGAAAATATTTTCCTAAGTTTAGTGGGAACCATGAAAATTCAGCTAGTCATCATTTTTAAATATTCAGTGACTTGGTTGGTGATTTTGAAATTGCTCATAAAGAAGTTCATATGAAGTTGTTTGTTCAGACTTTAGAAGGTGATGCTAGGGATTAGTTTTCCTTTCTACCCACATGTTCAATTTCATCTTGGGATGAATTACTTTCAGCCTTCATGAAGCAGTTTGGGGAAAGAGTAAGCATCTCTAATTATTTTGATAAGTTCTTGAAAATCCAAATCAGGAATGGTGAGTTAGTTCCTAAATTTAATATCAGATTTGCAAAAGTTTTGAACAACATTCTTGAGAGTTATAAGTTGGATGATCAAGTGTATCTAGTGGTTTACCTCAATGCATTTGATAAGAAGATGAGTTACCTATTGAGAGATAAAGAGCCCAAGACTTTGCATCAGGCATTCAGAATGGAAATAGAGATTGAAAACAATATAAAATATGACTTAACTAAGAGTCATTTCTCTCGGAATGTTTTCTAGCAAGATGAGTTGCAAAGGAAGAGTTAATGTCATAAAGAATGTTTAATTCCAAATCAGTAAATTGGTACCCCTAGTGTTGTAAGTAATCTCATTGAAAGTTCAGAAGTAAAAACATGTGCAGATGAAGATTCTTTGTTGCAAAGAGGAGTTGATTCTTTTATTGTTAAAAATAGTGCATATGTTGGTAATATCATAGTAGTTATTTCACTTGATGAGTCATATATACAAGATGTAAGTTCAATCATTCCTTCTTCTATTGATGATTTTCATTATGATGATAACATATCAAATCAAGAAGAGGAAAGGTGTTCACCACAGTGTGAGGATGAAGAAACCAAAAGTGATGTGTCAAGTGATGAAGAAGAAATTGCTGATCTGATGTATTATGAAGAAGCATCATGTGAAGACAATGACAAGAGTTTTTACGCAAATCAAGAAGAGGATAATGATAGTACATGTTCATCTTCATGTGAATCAAATGCAAATTGGGAAGAAGAAAGCAATGTCAGAAGTGAGTGCTCTTATGCAAGTAAAGATATGAGTACTATTTCTAAATTTGAGAGTGAAATTCCATTTCAGAATTGTGTAAATCTATTTGAGGTTGAAAGTTATGAAGAAGATTTGTCTACACAATATGAAGACAAAGAGATTATCCATAGGGACGGATTACCTAATTGTGTAGAAGAATGTCTTGAGGATGCATGCACTAATAATCAGTATATGAGTGATCCTAAGATTAATGCATCAACACCTATTGGTAAGATAAATGATGATTTGTTTGTAAGATATTTGAATCACCTCCATGAAGAAAATGCAAGTAATATTGACTCATATTCTACATGCTTTGTTGATGGAGTGAATGGTGTGTCTTCTTGTGATGATTTTAATTTTTCTTCTTCATATGCTGAAAATGTTCATGATGGTGATGTTAGAAATGGCTTTAAAGTTTTCACTAATCTATTATATGGTGAGAAGTTTGTTGTTGATTAGCACATCAGTTGTCATAATGTCTATAAAAGCACTTTGCATGGAATTATCAACCCTGTTTTTGAAGAGCACATGGATGGTTTAGATTTAGTTAAGGATGATCTTAATGATGATACTTTATCCTACTACTGTGAGAGATCAGATTATTCTTATTCCAAGTTTGATAGTGATTATCAGGATGATGTTGCATTCAATGAAATGGAGAACAAGGTGTGTGATGAAGGTGTTATTGAAAATCAGCATGCACCCTTTAAGGAGTTCTATGATGAACATTCTAATTAGATGATTAATCCATATGCTGATTTCAAAGAGTCATTGAAGGATTGTGGATTATTTTTAGATTCAGACATTGATGTTATATGTGAATATAAATTTGATTGCTCATTTGAAATCCAGTAGGTAACATTTGAGGAGATGCAAAGTCAAGGTATGAGCGATATATATAACTCATTTGATGAAGTTGAGTATAAGGCCTTTGTATTTCCATTTGATGATGTTCATGAATTAGTTTATAAAGATCAATTTTAGTTTGATGTTGATATTCATGAGCACACTGATATTCCTTTTCATAGTAAGTGAGTGGTTGAAAGTGAAGCTAGTTTTTACATGCATTATGAAAGTCAAGGTGTAGATTCAGTTTGTTTAAGTGATGTGTTTCAAGATGTTAATTTGATTGGTAAGACTGATATGAATAACATTTCTAGTTTACCTAATGAAATTCTAGATGAGATTAAGATTTATGAAAGAGGTAATAGTTTTTGTTGAAGTTCGGTGGCTTGGGGCCATCGTTTGTGCATAGGAGCAGTTGTTCTTGCTTTCAATAAAGCTGTTTGAGAGAAGTTTTTGTTGTCAAGTGTGTGTGGTCTACTTATACTAGAGATCTAAATCCTTACCATGCCCACAAGGGACATGCATCCCTAGACAGAGCCATTGTTGGGACTCAAAATCGAAGCCTCGATTTTGAGTACCATTGAAAATCAAGCCCCATAAATGCTCTTTAATGAATATGTACCTAGCTGTACTTTTGAAGCATAAGAGGTGTTTAATTTTTCTAACACCTTCCATTTAGTATGTCTACTCATAGCATGAAGATAAATTATCATTCTGAGCTATTTCATTAAGTCCCATTTTGAGAAATTTCCAGTTCTGCATTTTTGCCCGTGTCAAACAATGATAGGAGGGCATGTTTGCATTTGAATATATTGCACCCAGTAATGTTTCATGAGTTGCTACTTTGGAAGTGTTTAGTGTCCATACCAAAGAGCCTATGTTTCAAAGTTTGAGTCATTTTGAATCTGTTTGACTAGGTTTTTAATCCCTCAAAGTTGGCCATTTATTGTTTTCATGTGAAGGCAATTTATTCTAAATTCTGGGAAGCCCTATTTGAATTGTTATAACTTTGACATAGTTGACCAAAATGCTAAAATTCCTTTTGCATTACATTTTAGAGGTCAAAGACTTACTATGTTTCATTTTTGAGCTTATGATGAACCTATTTGATCAGTTTTCAAATGCAAGTCCAAATGCAATTTCTAACTTTTTACTGGTGTCATGTTGCAGATTTGTCATAACCCCTGTTCATGATGTCATAAGTCCAAATCTGTGATGGGTGAGATCAAATGGATTATACCATTGCATTTTACTCTAAAAATACTACAAGTGTACCAATTTTCAAATCTTGATAAATTCGTTTGCACACCTTCCCAGGTCAATTCCATTTGCAAAAAATGCTTTTCTACCAGTGCTTTCAATCTGTGAATTTTGAGTAGCCCACTTTGACCACTTGCCATTTATGTCCTATTATTCATCATGAACCCAAATTGTAGATTCATATTCTCCTCATGACAGTGAACCTACGCCCTAGTTTTTGTGTCCCCAAGTGTCCGTTTACACACTTTTCAAAGCCACATCTGAACATGTTTTCTTGCAGGTAATTATGAAAGGGAAACTTTGACAGTCAATATATTTGGACTGAGAATTCATCATGAGATGAAATTTGACATGGTACAAGAGTGTAGAACAGAGAATTGATATGTTTGATTTCAGAGCCCAGCTAGGTGTTTTGATCAGTTTTCAAGGACAATCAAAGGACCTTCTGGCATTAAATTGATAGTTTTTAATTTAATGATAAAATGAGTTTTAAATTTGATTTCCAATGGTCAAATTTGCTTTGAATCAGTATCAAAGGTGCATTAGATCAATTTGGAATATCAGTTGTCTGATTTTTTTTTTTTTTAGCTGGACCCACTTTGGGGCCTGACTAATTGCATTAGACTAAATAGAAAGGTGGGGATCAAAAGTAGTTAAACAAAAGGGGGATTCTATAGAGTATATTAGAATTAAAAATATGAGGATTTTTAACAAAAATTTGAAATAGAGGTGCCTACTAGGGTGAGTAACCCCTTGTTAAAGATTGATATTGAGAACTGGGTTAGTCCAGAGGCTTTTGCATGATTGGCATAGGCATGCTACATCAACATGTCTATTGTCAATTGTATTGTTTAAAAATTAATATTTGGACATGCTTGTACATTGTTTCAAATTTATGTGCCACCCAATTGTTTCATTTGTAATTGTTTGTGAACTCACATAAAAAAACATTTTTATCATTGATGGGTTTGAATGGTTGGATGCTCTGCACATTATAGATCACCACATGTGCCATGATTATTTTATACCTACTTTCAACTCTCCTAGAGTCCATTAACACAATGAGAAAGATAAAACAATGGAAGAGTAGGGAATGCACTTTATTTTATAGTGTATGAGATTGAAATGGGAATTTTATTTTCTAGTCCAATTCAACATGTAAATTGAAATGGATTATGAATCACAGTTGAAGGTGGGCCAATATGTAGAAATATGCAAGTAGTGCTTTGGATATTAGAGAGAGGATGAAAAGTCAATTGTAGCAAGCAGGAGCAAGCATCAATCTAAAGAAAGAATATGGCACAACAGTGATAGGGAGAGAGTTCGCAACAGAGAAGAGGCAAGTCTTTCGAGTGTTGATAAAGATCGCTTAAAGGAGAAGAGGAAAAATGAAGATTCATGAGTCAAGGTTAAAGATTGAGTAGAGAAGGTAGGAAGATCGAGAAATCATGAATAAGATGACATGTATTATTTAATGAACCAAAATTCACATCTTGATCATTTGCATCCTTGATATGATGATACAGGGAGTGGACACAGTTTAGAAGATCAAAAGCTGTACCTAGAAAAAAGATCGGTGGATAGTCAAAATGGATTAGTCTCTTGCTTGGTAGATGCTAGAAGTCAACATGATCAGGTAGTTGCAAAGAGGAGGAAGACCAAAGATTACTATAATAGACATCATAAGAAACAGGCGTCCGATAGAAGTACTAAAGATTAGGAATCAAGAACTATTTAGATTGGTCATGTTGATAGGCATACTCACAACTGCATAATGCCCTTAGAATTTTTCGAGAGGATATATGAATGTGAAGGCTCAGATCATAAATATTCCACATTGAAATGACTTGCTGATGATAATTTGTGTTTGAAGATGAACAACTAAGGAGAGGGCAGTCAAAATTAGAACATTGTACTAGTCAGAAAGAAAAGGAAGAAGCTAATGTATGGGACAATGATACAAAAAAAAAACACAATAAAATGCTTGTAAATAATTAGGATCTTGCAACATGAAAGAGAGAGGAAGCCGCTGTGTAAAGTAGTGGAGATGCCTACCATAGAAGAAGTCGTAGGGGGTAGAATGGAGGATGTGTTGATATCATAGAAGAATAGGGGCAAGAAACATTGAAACATTTATCCCATATGCGTGGTGTAGTAGATTTCTTTGCCTTTAAATACAAAAGCCTTCAATATACATAATGTCTTCAAGACCATGGGATTTTTGAAGCTGTGTACCCATGGTAGGGCCCATGGTCAGCCAATTGGATGACCTCAAACTTCAAGCTCAAAAAACATTTAAACAAAACAACACACATGGTGATGTGGCAAACTAAAAGGTAGAGGCATAGGATTGTGCCACGTGGTGCATCCTATGGTGGGAACTTCCCCACTTGGAGAAGTTACTTGACCATTAAGCAAAGTGAGCAAGCACTCGGGTGCCATGTGGCAGTACGCCCGAGCTAATGGTGATGTGGGTGACCAGTCAACAAGGTAACATGGAGGTATTATGGAAATTTGAGGCCAAATAAGGAGGTGACATGTGGTGACCACTTTTCAACCTATCATAAGATGACATGTGGCACCTGGTGGATAGTGACATGGCAAACGTTGACCAAAGGGGTGTTGCCATGTGGAAAAAAGTCAAACCGTGGGTTGACCCAGATTGCATAGGTAGGGCCAAAAAATTGAAAATGATAAAAAAATAATTTTAAAATTTTCCAAAAAGGGGGCATGTGGATAGTTTTTAAAGTTTAAAGAGACTCATTTCTAAAGTATAAACTTTAGAACTTTTAAAATTAATAAAAAATAAGTTTCAGATCTGATCCATATAGAGGAGGTAGATTTTTCAAAATGACTTTCAGGGGGTTTCCTGTAGGTGAATATAGACATATTATATATTGTCAGAATTGGGAGAAGAAAAACTCTCTGATTATGGAGTTTTATTTCACAAAGGAATTGATTGGTTTGAGTTATAAGAAGCAATGTAAAATTTGGGGCCTTCTCAATGAAATGAGCTAAAATTGAAAATGTAGTTACAGGATTTGTAAAACATGGTAAGAATTCAATTGGGGTCAATTTTGTCACCTTTATTTAGTTTAAACCCAAATTTTTACTAGCATTTCATGAGGTTTTCAGATTTTGGACAAACATAATAGTTTTCATCATTGAACAGGAGATGTTTCAAGTTAGTTACAGAAGATTAATGAAAACAAAATCAGATAAAAGGGGGGAGAGATTAGAGAGATTCTGTTCACTGCAAGGGATGGAATTTCAAGTGGACACATGTTGTCTTCAAATCAAATCCAAGAATTCACTTCTTGTCTATATCTTTCTTTCTCTCATCCATTATAGGGGTTGGTTCTAGTTTTTGGAGAAAAAATGACTCATTGTTGTGATACCATGTGTCTTCCAACCTAGAGTTTACTTAGATCTATGAAACCAGGGTTCTAGTTTTGATGTGTTTCAATTATGGTGACACCACATTCTTTAGAATAATTCTCTTGTATGAAAAATAGTAGTGAAGATAACATAGAAAGTTCAGATCTATTAGGTGTTTTCACATTTTTATTTCATGCATTTGAATGTATTGTTTCAAAGAAATAAATACAAATGAGCAAGAATTTCATTAGTTTCATTTTGATTCTCATCTCCTATCTCAATAATCTATAGTCTTATGTGGTCTAGGAACAAAGAGCTAAGATTCATTTGCATCCCTTTAAGGTTGTATGTCAGATATGTTTTGCTATTAGAACAAAGGACCAAGTAAATGCTTGATGTGTTTGACAAAGTTACTGGTTATTTGAGAAGGATATTTCATGCGAATGAGGTCTTAATGAGCACCAATGGCTGATTCAAAAAGTGATAGAATAGATATGATGTCTTGGTGTATGAAATATGTCCTTGATATCACATATGTATGTATTTGGTTCATGGAATTTCCCAATATATAAGGCACTGATCAACTACATGATCACTTGTTTATATTGCTACATATTTGGGGTTGTGCTGATATTCATCATTATTAATCAATTGTATTTCCCTTTCATGTTGAAGAGCTGAAAAAGGATGCCCTCACTCAGCTTGTCAATTTCATACAGTTGCATTTAGCTATTGTAGATTTATTTTATTGCATAAGTATTAGGAGATATAAGGGTTTTTATCTTCTTTGTTATATTCAAGAATATTTTTTGCACTGGATCCATATTAATTGAATATGAGGTCCACCCACCTAGGTTTTATAGAGCCTAAAGTAGAAGAAGGGTCAATCTTTATAGTTGGCCTAGTGTTTGAAAGGATATGTTGAAGATGGGAGTTAGCTACCCCTAGACGTGTCTTGTTCTCATTGAGGTAATTTGAAACCTCTAACATTTCAAAACACCAACACAACCTATCGTGCCATGATCACCAGGCTGCGAGATAGAAGCCCCCTCCATATGCTAATGTTAGATTGTGGTGATTGATTAGGAAAGTACTATACATACTTCATAATTAGTGGGGTTCGTCGGATTTTTTTTTTGGGTACTATTTGTAGATTCACCATTTGTATATTTGCCACTAAAGTTATGGCTAATTTATGGCCAACATGTTATAAACCTAAAGTAGTTTAATACTTGTATAGAAGGGTTTAGGGTTGGGTATTTTCATTATGTTGTGATGCAAAATTGCTTCTTGCGGCAGTATTGAGCTGTAAGGGATTATGGATTGTAATCAAGTTGTAATCACTGGATTGTAATAATATTGAACTTTCTGTTTGGTGGACGTAGCCCAGGGATTGGGTGAAGCACGTTAACTCTTGGTGCCTTGTGTTCATTTCTATGAGATCTATTATTTTTTGTTATTGGTTATATTTGCATGTAGTTTTTATTTTTGTCCATGGTTTTTCCTAACAAGTGGTATTAGAGCAAGGTTTTCTTTTAGTTGTCCTTTGCAGGAAAGTCTCACAGTTAAGTGGGAGTCTCACAGTTGAGTGGGAGCAATGGCAAATGAGGGTAAGCTAAGGGTTGCCAGGTTTAATGGGTAGAACTTCCAATTATGGAAGATGCAAATGGAAGACTATCTGTATCAGAAGGATTTGTGAAAGCCGTTGGAAGGCAAAGCCAAGAATCAGGGAACTATGTTAGATGTTGAATGGGATCTTTTGGTTAGAAAGGCACTTGGAAGCATTCAATTATGCTTGGCACCATCGGTGGTATTTAATATTACAAAAGCAAAGATGAGAAAAGAGTTGATGAAAACCCTAGCGACACTGTATGAAAAGCCCTCTGCTTCAAACAAGGTATTTCTCATGAAGCATTTATTTAATATGAAAATGGTAGAAGGTGGATATATTGCAGATCATTTAAAAGAGTTTAATACTATTACTAGTTAGTTATCTTCTGTGGGTATAAATTTTGATGAAGAAATTAGGGCTTTCTTGATTTTGTGTTCTTTTCTTGAAAGATAGAATGGATTGGTAATGGCTGTGAGTAATTCCATTCCTTGATCTAATACCCTAAAATATGATGATGTGATTGATGTTATTTTGAGTGAGGAAACTCGTAGGAAATCCTCAGGTGGATCTACATAAGGAAGTGTTTTGAATGCACAAAGCAGGGGCAGAATGACTGAGAGAGGAAGTAACTCTAGAAATTGTGGAAAATCAAGAGGAAAGTCAAAGGGGAAGAGGTCTCAATTGAGAGGACCAAACGACTACTAGTATTGTGAGAAACTAGGGCACAAAAAGAAAGATTGCTGGAATCGAAAGAAAAATGAAGGAGATAAATCAGATGGAGACAAGGCAAAAAATTTGGTAAGTAAAAAATCTGAAGAGGATGCTTTTCTTCTATCTTTAGAAAGTTTTGATGATTCATGGGTTTTAGATTCTGCTGCTTCATTTCATGCTACACCTCATAGAGGTTATTTCATTGATTATGTCCAAGGGGATTTTGGGCTTGTTTATTTGGGGGATAATGAACCCTATCAAATTGTTGGAAAGGGAAAAATTAAGATTAAGTTGCAGAATGGGAATCATTGGCTATTACATGAGGTAAGACATGTTCTAAGGCTGAGTAGGAATTTAATTTCAGCAGGGCAACTCAGTGATGAGGGTTGTGTAGTTACTTTTAATGATAAAAATTGGAAGGTTTCAAAAGGTTCCCTTGTAGTAGCAAAAGGTGTGAAAGTAGGCACCTTATATCTTTGTACAGGTCATATTGTTCCTTTTACTTTGATTGTTTCAGAGAAAAATGAATGTTCAGGAACAATTGCTATAGTTGAGCAGGGAGAACAAATAGCTACTGTAGATTCTGATACAACACTATGGCACAACAGACTTGGGCACATGAGTGAGAAAGATATGAAAGTACTTCATTCAAAGAAAGTTTTACCAAGTCTAAAATGTGTTAATATGCATTTTTGTGAAAGTTGTGTGTATGGAAAACAAAAGAGAGTGAGTTTTGTAAAGACTGGGAAGGAAAACAAAAAGGAGAAATTAGAGCTTATGCATACAGATGTATGGGGACCAGCTCAGGTATCTTCCCTTGGTGGCTCTCATTATTATGTTACATTTATTGATGACGCAACTAGAAAAGTATGGGTTTATTTTTTTAGATAGAAATCTGATGTATTTCAAACTTTTGAGAAATAGAAATGCTTGGTTGAAAATAAGACTGGTAAGAAATTAAAATGTCTCAAATCTGATAATAATGGTGAGTATTGCAGTCATAAATTTGAATATTATTGCTCCACTAATGGTATTCATAGATAGAAAGCTGTTCCAAGGACTCCATAGGAAAATAGAGTGGCTGAATGCATGAATAGGACTATAATGGAGCGTGCAAGGACCATGAGGTTGGATGTTGGGTTGCCCTTACACATGTGGGCAGAGGCTACCAATACTGATGTATATTTGATTAATAGAGGTCCCTCTACTCCTTTTGGCTATGGTATTCTAGAGGAGGCATGGAATGGTAAGAAGATGAGTTATTCTTTTCTCAAGACCTTCGGTTGTGAAGCTTTTGCTCATATAGACTCTGAAAATAGAACCAAGCTAGAAGCTAAATCAAAGAAATGTGTCTTTTTTGGATATGGCATTAATAAATTTGGTTATAGGCTTTGGGATTTTGAAAATCATAAAATTGTTAGAAGTCAGGATGTCATATTCAATGAGAAAGTGTTGTACAAAGATTTGTTGCAGCAACATGAGAAGAAAGAAGATGATTATGTAGTGCTAGATGATATTCCAAAAGTTGATGTTCTAGCCATTCTTCATGATGTGCAACAACTGCAACAACAAATACCACACACACTAATGCATGTTAGACGGTCAATGAGGCAAATTAGACCTCCACAAAGATTTTCTCCCTCTTTGTATTCTATTTTACTTACTGATGCTGGTGAACCTAAAAGTTATGATGAAGCTGTGCAGGTGGATACTAAGATTCAATGGGAATCTACAATGAAAGATGAAATGGACTCTTTGCTAAAGAATAAGACATGGGATCTATGCAAGTTGCCTGCAGGTAAAAAGGCTTTACAGAATAAGTGGGTTTATAGGTTGAAAGAAGAGAAAGGAGGTAAGAAAAGATTTAAGGCCAGGTTAGTTGTAAAAGAATTTGCATAGAAAAAGGGAATTGATTTTGATGAGATATTTTCTCTTGTTGTTAAAATGACTTCTTTTCGTACTATTTTAAGTCTTGTGGCTACTGAAGATTTTTAGTTAGAGTAGTTGGATGTTAAAATAGCCTTCCTTCATGGTGATTTGGATGAAGAAATATATATGGCTCAGCCATGGGGATATGAGGTCAAAGGTAAGGAGAACTTAGTGTGCAAATTGAAGAAAAGTTTATATGGCTTGAAGTAAGCACCTCAGTAATGGTATTTGAATTTTGACAATTTTATGCATGAGCATGGATATAATAGGTGTCATTCAGATTACTGTGTTTATTTTAAAAGGTTGGATGATGATAGCTACATTATTTTACGTTTATATGTTGATGATATGCTTGTAGCTGTGTCTAACATAGATCATATTAAGGGGTTGAAATTCCAGTTAGCACATGCATTTGCTATGAAGGATTTGGGGGCAGCAAAAAAAATCCTTGGTATGAAGATTTGCAGAGATAGGACGAATAGAAAATTGACACTATCTCAAGCTAATTATGTTGAGAAGGTGTTGCAACGTTTCTCTATGGAGAATGCTAAAGTTGTCAGCACACCTTTACCTGGTCATTTGAAATTGACTAAGGAGATGAGTCTTAAGACACACGAAGAGGAGGATAAGATGTCCAAGGTACCCTATGCTTCAACTTAGGAAGCTTGATGTATGCTATGGTATGCACTAGGCTAGATATTGCCCATGTAGTGGGAGTTGTTAGTAGGTATATGAGTCATCCAGGATTTGAGCATTGGAATATTGTCAAGTGGATTCTTACATATTTGAGAGGCACATCCAATAAGTGTTTACACTTTGGGAGCTCTTCTATTGATTTGAAGGGCTATGTTGACTCAGATTTGGCAGGGGATATTGATACTAGGTAGAGTACTACAAGTTATGTCTTTACTATTGGTGGGGTAGTTGTGAGTTGGGTTTCTAGGTTACAAAAGATTAATGCTCTATCCACTATAGAGGCAGAGTATGTTGCTGCTACAGAGGCAACCAAGGAGATGATATGGCTTCAATTCTTCTTGGAAGACTTGGGACATCCTCAGAAGGATAATTATTTGTTCACAGATAGTCAAAGTTCCATTCATCTTGCAAAGAATTCAGCTCTGCATTCTAAGATCAAACACATACAGTTGTGGTACCATTTCATTCAGTCAGATTTGGAAGATGGATAGTTAAAGCTATAGAAGATACATACCAATGACAATCTAGCAAATATGTTGACAAAGTTTGTAACAAGGGAGAAGCTGAACTCCTCTTTAGCTTTGGTTGGTCTTTTAGATTGAACATGAATAAAAGAAAAACATAGTCTAGATTAGTTTGATCCAGAAGGAGCTCCATGTGGTAGTAGTATTGCTATAGGATTAGTCTCCAAGTGGGAGATTGTTAGATTGTGGTGACTGATCAGGAAAGTACTATACATACTTCATAATTAGTAGATTTGACACTAAAGTTATGGCTAATTTATGGCTGACATGTTATAACCCTAAAGCAGTTTAATAATTGTATAAAAGTGTTTAGGGTTGGGTATTTTTATTATGTTGTGATGTGAAATTGCTTCTTGCAGCGGTATTGAGCTGCAAGGGATTACAGATTGTAATTAGGTTGTAATCACTGGATTGTAATAATATTGGACTTGCTATTTGGTGGACATAGCCTAGGGATTGGGTGAACCACGTTAAATCTTGGTGCCTTGTGTTCATTTTTGTGTGATCTATTATTTTCTGTTATTGGTTATATTTGCATGTAGTTTTTATTTCTGTCCATGGTTTATCCTAACAGCTACCCTACCCTACCCATGCTCATCCAATGATGAGAACTTTTAGGCATGCAAATTCCCAACCCAACCCCAATTATCATAACTTTTGGAAGTATCACAGAAGATCGGGCATCACAAGTCACCTGACAAATGTACACACATATACTCATATGTGGCATACCACCATCATAAAAATTATAACACAAGGACTAGATGAGAACACAATACAAAAAGTCACTCAACCAAAAAGTAACTTGGGAGAATAGATGTAGCATGCATCCTAATGCAACATCAAAGTGCAACAAAGGTTTGATTGACACCCAAATGGATAATCTAGGTTCGTGACCAAACTCGTGCCAAGAAAAGTCGAGAAAATAAGGCAACATGCAAAATGAGGTAAAAACCCCAAAAGCTGGAAAAAATAAAAATTGAAACTCATTTGGTCTTTGGGTACAAAAACTCTAAAAATCCAATAATATTTGGGATCAGACACCATATGCAAAAATGGCCAACATAATGGTGCAAAACCCCAAAACCCCATCCCAAAAGTACAGAAAATATACATACCCAACCAACCAGGCTGAACCAATAAATAGAAATATAGGGGAACACTATTTCTAAACCTCTTAACAAAATACTACTATAAATAGAAGTTGAAATGAAGCGAAAAAAGAAAAATGGAAAGCCATACCTGACAGCACATGGGGTAGAAATTGAAATCAGGCTGGTAAAATAAATAATCCACTGAAACTACTAAAAGTTATGGCAAAGCAAGGTCTCCTTGAGATGGATCCAATGAGATTGATCTCATGAAAATACCATTCTCACAACTCTCAGAACAAACAAAAATCCAATCCTTTAGAAGAGGACTTTAGAAAAGCTCTCCAATTTCCAAATTGTAAAATTGAAAAGTGAGAGTACAAATCCCATTTTCCATACTTATTCAACTTTTGAGTGAATAATTGATTAGGGAAAATAGTTATTACACTAACTAAACTCCAAATCGATAAAAAAAAAAGGTTATTCATTGTAATGGAAATCCACCTAAGGCAAAGCTACTAGAAATTAAATTGAATAAGATTTAAAACCCAAAAACCCAAAATCATAAAAAATCACTTAACAACTTTCCAAACAATGCGAACACCTAAATGCATATACATGCTCACTAGTCTAATCACATAATGCAGATGAGTTCAGATTTAATAATCATCGAAAGGTTTAATTTAAACAACTAAAATAAGGATACATCAACCATATAGAGATGCCATTGGTAAAATGAATAGCTGAATCACTAACTCCATGTGCCACTACAAGGGATATAATTCCTGCACACTAAAACACATGATCAAGTACAATTGCATATAATAAAATAGTTGAAGAAATAATGCATTAAATAAATAATTTAACCATAGCTCAATTATACATAATTAATCCATCTATATCACTCCCATTCGCATAAAGCATAAAGAGACAAGAATGAAATAAATAACCATAGCATAAAATCCATAACATAACATAATCAGATAATATGTCCAAATACTATATAATTAGATATCATCATAGACCTTATTGTCATCTCAAAATGGTACCAACATGAAAATATGATAAACTGAACAACATAGCAGTAAAACATAAATGATATTGAATCAAAGTATAACATTTGACCCTCAGGTCATCTAAACGATCATATAATAAGAGTATCAAATATCTCTTGAATAAAAAATAGACAAGGTACAAACTACAAACATGAGAGGCACTACATATTTTAGCTTCTAGAACTAAGACTATGGATCTTGGAATCATTTAGTTTTTTGTGTATCCAAATGGAAACCTTACAAGGAATACCTAATTGTAATGCAACAATAGAATGTAAGGTCATGACATAGGAGATAGATTCTTATGGTTAAACTAAAAGATAAATCATCTTCTAAAGAAATGATAGAGACTTCCTTTGAAGGATCTAAGGTACGTCAATTTATTTTACTCAACTTTCTATTTCATTTTTATCATGTAGGCCAATTCAATGATGTTTTTTTGTGTCTATATCAGGAATAGGTGGAAGAAGGGTCTGAAATTAAGCCAAGGGTGCATCAACATGACAAATAAGGAATTCTACATCAACATTCTTCTCAAACATGGAAAGAAAAATTATTTGAGCTCTTTCCAAGATGAAAGAAAAATCGATGCTCAAGATTGGTAGCCAATTTAGTGTAAACCTTAAAAAAATGAAATATGTTGATAAGTGCTTTGGTGAGTGTATAGATATAATTTTGGAGGTGGCCCAAGTTGTTAGTGTCTCTCTATTTTCCACCCCCCCACACACCAATTTGAAACAAGAGAGATAAATTTTTCAATGATAGTCTAGTAGTTTTAGGTGTCATATTCATCACAATTTTTCCATGATAGTCCAAAAGTTGCACGTTCCGTCTTCATCTTAGTCTAGTAGTTGTAGGTGCCTTCTTCATCACAAGATTTTCATGACAATCTAGTAGTTTCAAGGGCCATCTTCATAAAAAATTGTTAATGATAGTCTAGTAGTTGCAGGTGTCATCTTTATCACAAGTTTTGCATGATAGTAGAGTAGTTGTTGGTGTCAACTTCATCACAAGTTTTCCATGATAGTCTAGTAGTTTTAGGTATCATCTTCATCATAAGTTTTCCATGATAGTCCAGTAGTTTGAGCTATTATATTTATCACAAGTTTTCCATGAAAGATTAGTAGTTGGAGGTGTCATCTTCTTCACAAATTTTCCATGACAGACTAGTGATTTGAGGTGTCATCTTCATTACAAGTTTTCTATCATAGTCTAGTAGTTGTAGGTACCTTCTTCATCAAAATTTTTCCATGATAGTATAGTAGTTGTAGGTGTCATCTTCATCACAAATATTCCATGAAAGACTATTAGTTAGAGGTGCCATCTTCATCACAAGTTTTCCATGAGAGATTAGTAGTTGGAGATTCCATCTTCATCACAAGTTTTCCATGATAGTTTAGTAGTTGTAGGTGCCATCTTTATCACAAGTTTTCCATGACATTTTTTGTTCATCCAAATAGAGACCCTTACTTGGGGTAGACACAATTACAATGAAACAACACAATGTAAGAGCAAGATATAGGAGAGAAATTTTTATGGTTGAACTAGAAGATAAATCATCTTCTGAAGAAATGAAAGACACTTCTTATGAAGGCTTTGAGATACATTGATTCAATATTCCACCACCACCATATTTGGAGGGTATAGAAATGCAACCATCATTATGCTATACAATACACTTAATTTCATATGTTGAAATCATTTTGTCACTTTTATACATGATATTCTAGTAGTTGCAAGTGCCATATTCATCACAAGTTTGGTTAATGAAGTAAGTTTTGAATCACATTCTTTAGTTGTTGCAACAACATCATAAGCCATCTTCAACACAATATGAATAGTAGACAAGTTTGTATGCTACTTATAAATTGGGATATTTTCTTTCTTATTTTATGAAGCTAGGTGATCCTTGGAATTCATATTACTTATATTAGAATAGGTATCAAGTATCATGTGTTAAGTACAACCAAGATGAATGTTAAATAGGTCTTCCTAGTCTCAAAAATCTAAAGAGTCATCATAAGACCCCTTAAAATAATGTTTCTAAGTACATGTGCAATCAAGACCTTCTGTCACTACTTGACCTACTAGTAGATGGTGAGTATTCATCACCATCATTTGATATCTAGGCTCACATTCATATCATGTGTTAAGTACAACCAAGTTGAATATTAACCAGGTCTTCTTAGTCTCAAAAATCTCAAAAATCATCATTAGATCTCTTAAAATATTGTTTCTAAGTACATGTGCACAAAAGACCTTTTGTCAATACTTGAGCTACTAGTAGATGGTGATTATTCATCATCAACATCTAACATCTAGGCTGACATGCATATCATGTGTTAAGTGTAACCAAGGTGAATGTTAACTAGGTCTTCCCAATCCAAACAATCTCAATAATAATTAGCGCCTGCCAATATGCAATCACCATCAAATTTAGAGGGCATCGAAATGCAACCATAATTATCCTATGTCTTACACTTAATTTCATATGTTGTAATTATTTTGTCACTTGTAGACATGATATTTTTTCAATTGTAAAAAATATCTATATAAGTAGTTGTGTTTAAGTATGTAGTCACGACTTGGCATTTTAATGGGGTATGTAGTTTTTTTACTAGTGTCAGTTTGCTATGAATATTATTATTTTTGTGAAAAAAATATTTCTTTTGGATTTCTAATTAAGCTTCTGTACAACCATTGAATCCTAATTCACAAAATTCTTCATAATTGCAAGAGAAACAACAAGAAGGATAGAGGTTTTAAGTCAAGATACACATAATAAATTTGAATCTAGCTTGGTTTGATATGGTTTTTGATAATTGGAATGCTTTATATGGTATCTTCCCTCCTATAAGGTATGTAAAGCTTATCACTAAACTTCAAATTTTTGTTTTCTTCTAGGTATTGTAAGAGGACAAGGAGGTCTAGTTGGGAGAAATTTTCAAAACTAGTGACATCAGTTGAGCTGAGATATCTAAGATTATTGTAGATCCAATGGGTGTATCTCCTCCATTAACAAATATAAGTTCTTCTAGAGACTTGTTGGCTCTAATATACCAAAAGGGGTCATGATGGGTCCTAGTGTGTCTAAAGGGACATTAGGACCCCTTAAGATCCCATAAGATCCCTTAAAATATCTATTTTCGAGTGCATGTGCACAAAAGACCTTGTGTCACTAGTAGAGATAATAAGGTATGTGCAGGATCATGGTCAACCAAACTATGGCTTTAAGCGATAGTGAAAAACCAACAAATCAGGGTTATGTCAACTTGACACACAATATTAAAGTGGTTCTAGACTTTATATCAAAATTTTTTAAGAAAATAATCTATAGGAACTTGAATGTAGTTTCTAAACTAGTAGGCCTTATCTAGAGAAAAAATATTTGATTGGTCAAAAGTTTGGATTTTAATGCAGTACTACAAAAATTATAGGGGGAAAATAAAAAGTAGGTGTATGTTTGACCACCTTAATTAAAATCAAATGATAATATTTTTTAATATAATTATAGATATGAAAAGTAGATCATGCCTAGTTGTGACACATATTTTTGAATATTTTTATTCCAAATGAATAATTAAATATGAATTTTCTTCTAAAATTTTCTCAGAATAAAAAATCCCATGTTTGACCACCTTAACTAATTGAAAACTTTGCCAAATTTTTTTTTTTTCCTTATACTAGGCAAAGCATAGAATGTGACATAAATTTTGGATTTCAAAAATGTTATACTATTTGAAAGTTATAGCTATTTTTCAATCAGTATGTCAATTAGCACTTTACAATCATCTTGATTGAAAATTAACTAATAAATACTTACCGAAGTCATAATTTGATAGCAATTATATTGATAGAATCTTGAGAGTGTTATAAAACAATCCTTTTTGTTTCATTCAATTTCGATGACAATAATATTGTCAAATGGCTACTTGAAGTTTGAGTGTTAGTGAAACCCTTCTCAAACACATTTTTTTAGTTGACCAAATAGGTTTGGTAAATACCAAGCCTAATCGAATACCCAATATAAAATTGGGTATTTGAAAAGTTCAAATTTTTCAATTGGGAGGGAAACCACCCACACTGAAAATTTTGGAGGGAAATTTTAGAGGGGAATTTTAAAGGGAAACAAAAATTTAGGAAGTGTGGGCATTGTTATTATGATGATTATTATTAAATATAATCTTTAGTAATATATTATTATAATACTAAAATGTATAGTATTATATTATTATTATATGAAAATATATAGTATTATATTACTATTAAATATAATATTGTCATAAAATGCATGGAAACCTATGACCCCATTTCGTTGCATTTCATGACAACATATGTCCCTAGGGCCCCCAGTGAACCCTTTTGATGCATTCCCAATGAATGTTGTCATGAAATGCATTGAGAGAACCTATTGTATCTCTCAATGCATTTAAATCAACCAAATACATCCCTAGGGCCCCTAGTGCCCCTAGGGACACATGTTTTCATGAAAGGCATCAATTTGAACCAACTAAATTGGTCCCTATGGGCCCTAGGGCCCCAAGAGACATATGTTGTCATGAAATGTGTCGAGAGAGGTCATAGGTTAACCTATGACCCCTCTTGACACATTGAAACCAACCAAATATGTCCCTAGGGGCCTACATATTTGGTTGGTTCCA
The DNA here is from genome assembly GCA_028749045.1 of Cupressus sempervirens. Taxonomy (NCBI): domain Eukaryota; kingdom Viridiplantae; phylum Streptophyta; class Pinopsida; order Cupressales; family Cupressaceae; genus Cupressus; species Cupressus sempervirens. The sequence goes on along the minus strand of CM053791.1, from coordinate 182,490,138 downwards.
ATGCATCGAGAGGGGTCATAGGTTAACCTATGACCCCTCCTAACACATTTGAACCAACCAAATGGGTCCCTAGGGGCACTACGGCCCCTAGGGACATTCATTATCATGAAATGCATTGAGAGGGGTCATAGGTCTCTCCATGCATTTGAACCAACCAAATGATTCCCTAGGGGTCCTAGGGCCCTTAGGGACATAAGTTGTCATGAAATCCATTGAGACTATTCATAGGTTAACCGATGATGCCTCTCGATGCATTAGAACCAACCAAATGCATCCCTAGGTATCTTAGGGCCCCTAGGGACATATGTTTTCATGAAATGCATAGAGAGGGGTCATAGGTTAACCTATGAACCCCTCGATATATTTGAACCAACCAAATGGGTCCCTAGGGGCCTTAGGGATCCTAGGGACATACATTGTCATGAAATATGTTGAGAGGGATCATAGATTAACCCATGACCCCTCTCGATGCATTTGAACCAAAAAAATGTGTCCTTAGGGGTCTTAGGGCCCCTAGGGGCATATGCAATACATCAAGAGGGGTCATATGTTAACCTATGACCCCTCTCGACCCAAATGAACAAACCAAACGTGTCCCTAGGGGTCTTAGGCCCCCTAGCGAAATATGCTATTATGAAATGCATTGAGAGGGGTCATAGATTAACCAATGACCCCTCTTAACACATTAGAACCAACCAAATGTTAACCTATGACCCCTTGCAATGCATTTGAAGCAACCAAATGGGTTTCAGGGGCCCTAAGGCCCCTAGGGACATTTTTTATCATGAAATGCATCGAGAGAGGTCATAGGTTAACTTAAGACCCCTCTCAACACATTATAACCAAAAAAATGCATCCCTAGGGATATATGTTGTCATGAAATGTATTGAAAGGGTTCATAGGTTAACTTATGAGCCCTGTCAATGCAATAAACCTAACCAAATGTGTTCCTAGGGATACCAGGGCTCCTAGGGACATATGTTGTAATGAGATGTGTCGAGAGGGGTCATAGGTTAACCTGTGACCCTTCTCAATGCATGTGAACCAACCAAATGGGTCCCTAGGGGCCTTAGGAACTCTAGTGACATATGTTGTCATAAAAATGCATCAAGAGGGTAACCTATGACCCCTCTCGATGCATTCAAAACAACCAAATGCATCCCTAGGTGTCCTAGGGCCCCTAGGGACATACACTATCATGAAATACATCGAGAGGGGTAATGGATTAACCTATGACCCCTCTCAACAAATTAGAACCAACCAAATGTGTCCCTAGGGGTCCTAGGGCCCCTAGCGACATATGTTGTCATGAAATGCATCGAGAGGGGTCATAGATTAACCTATGACCCATATCGATGCATTCAAACCAACCAAATGGATCCCTAAGGGCCCCTAGGGATATTCATTATCATGAAATGGATTGAGAGGGGTCATACGTTAATTTATGACCCCTCTAAATGCATTAGAACCAACCATATGGGTTCCTTAGGGCCCTAGGGTTGCTAGAGACATATGTTATCCTGAAATGTGTCGAGAGGGGTCATAGGTTAACCTATGATCCCTCTCGATGCATTAGAACCAAAAAAATTATTCCTAGTGGTCCTAGGGCCCCTAGGGACATATGTTGTCATGAAATGCATCAAGAGGAGTCATAGGTTAACCTATGACCCCTCTTGACACATTCGAACCAACTAAATGCATCCTTAGGGGTCTTAGGGCCCCTAAGGACATATGTTATCATGAAATTTGTCGAGAGGGGTTATAGGTTAACTTATGTCCTCCCTTTTATGCATTAGAACCAACCAAATTCATCCCTAGGGGTCCTAGGGCGCCTAGGGACATATTTTGTCATGAAATGTGTCAAGAGGGGTCATAGATTAACCTATGACCCCTCTTCACACATTAGAATGAACCAAGTGTATCCTTAGGGGTCTTAGGGCCCCTAGGGACATATATTATCATGAAATTTGTCGAGAGGCGTCATAGGTTAATGTATGTCTCCCCTCTAGGGGTCAACACATTCAAACCAACCAAATGGGTCCATAGGGGCCCTAGGGCCCCTAGGGACATAAGTTTCCATGAAATACATTGAGAGGCATCATAGGTTTACCTATGACCCCTCTTGACACATTAGAACCAACCAAGTGCATCCCTAGGGGTCCTAGGGACTCTAGGGAGATATGTTGTCATGAAATACATCGAGAGGGGTCATAGGTAAACCTATGACCTCTTTCGATGCATTCAAGCCAACCAAATTCATCCTTAGGGGTCCTAGGGCCCCTAAGGACATACATTGTCATGAAATGCATCAAGAGGGATCATAGGTTAACCTATGACCCTTCTCGATGTATTAAAACCAACCAAATGTGTCACTATGTGTCCTAGGGCCCCTATGGACATACGTTGTCATGAAATGCATCTAGTTGGGTAAGAGGTTAATGTATGACCCCTCTTGATGCATTAGAAGAAACCAAATGCATCTCTATGGGTCCTAGGGCCCCTAGGGATATACATTGTCATGAAATGTGTCGAGAGGGATCATAGGTTAACCTATGACCCCTCTCAATGTATTTGAACCAACCAAATGGGTCGGTAGGGCCCCTAGGGCCCCTAGGGACATTCATTGTGATGAAATGCATCAAGAGTCATCATAGGTTATCCTATGGCCCCTCTTGATGCATTCAAACCAACCTAATGGGTCCCTAGGGCCCCTAGGGCCCCTAGGGACATACATTGTCATAAAATGCATCAAGAGACCTCTCGATGCATTATAACCAACAAAATGTGTCCCTAGGGGTCCTAGGGCCCCTAGGGACATATGTTGTCATGAAATGCATCAAGAGGTGTCATAGATTAACCTATGAACCCTCTCGATGCATTAAAACCAACCAAATGCATTCCTAGGGGTCCTTGGGTCCCTAGGGATATATGTTGTCATGAAATGCATTGAGAGGGGTCATAGTTTAACATATAAACTATGACCCCTCTCAATACATTCAAACCAACTAAATGGGTCCCTAAGGGCCCTAGGGCCCCTAGGGACATACGTTGTCATGAAATGTGTCGAGAGGGGTCATAGGTGAACTTATGACCCCTCTTGATGCATTCAAACAAATGAAATGGATCATAGGTTATAATAATAATAGTAGGAAAAATCATAATAATATAATATAATATTCATATATATATATATATATATATTAATATATATATTATATTTATAGGTTATAATAATAATAACATATATTACTATATTATATTTAATAATAATATAATATAATAATCATATACAATAATAATTGTATGTAAATCATATATAATAATAATCATATATAAATCATATATAATAATAATCATATATATATTAATCATACATAGTAATGAATTTTTTTACATTGCCCATAACTCCCTCCAAAATTTGGAATAAATATTGGGTACCTGATCTGATATCAGATATCCAATTTAAAATCGGGTATCTGATATGCTATCAAATACTTGATAATACTAGCATGATTTTCCCAACATATTTTCTATCATTATAGACCCAAAAATATTGCTATTTGCAGGCCATTTTCACGAGTTTGGAAAAACTAACTTTTTGGGGCCCATACAATCAAAAAAAGTTCAATAATATATCATTAGGTGTCTGATATTGTCATCTAAATGTGAGTCAATTTGACAATGTATTGGTCAAATGTGAAATCATAGAGTCAGATAATGAATATGTGCAGTTGTAGAATGAAAATGTACCAATAGATAATGATAATTTCAGGATTGAAAATTTCAAGAACGAAATGCTACTAGGTCATAATGTAAATTTCATGATTGACCATGTTGAACATGATAATGCACAGGAACCTTACATATCTCCTAATTATAATTGACATGAATGTTCTAGATCACCAAAATGGATAATTGAAATTGATGAAATAATTATTACCAATTTGGAAGGGAAAAAATCAGAAAGAACCATTTGATTATGGGCTTCAAGACTATATAAGATGTTTTTTGGCAACAAGATAGTGGTGGAGCAATGTCAAATTTTTATGCACTTTAAATATGCAAAAGATGAGATCTATGCTTTCCAAATTGAAGATTTGTGTTAATAAAAAATTAGAAAGAAATTCCATTATTGTGAAAAATATTTTTAGTGCTCTCAATAGCATTGGGAAAAATAATAGGGAGAAGGATAAGAGAGTTGCTTGAAGGGTTATTACAACCTCTTTGGTAAGTCATCATTTGGAAAAGGGTAGATACATGAGACAAACTTGTATTGACTTGAACTTAAATCATACTACTTTGAGAAGGGCAATTAGTAGATGAGAGAGAATTGATGATCCTCTTCAAAATGAAACATGAGCTGCTGGTAGGAGACTTCCACATTTTGATAAGAAGCTATCTGATGATGTGAAGAAAGAAATCACAAAATTTTGGCACTCTAGCTCAAGAGTATCACCCAATGCTAAAGATGTGTTAAAGTTGAGAATTGGCATTAGAGACCACATGCCACATCCTAAACATTATTTGGAGGTAAGTCAAATTATTTTGTTCAGACAATTTAGAGAGAGTCATCCAAGTCTTCATATATCACAAAGGGCTTTAATCTTTGAACCAATTTTATTGTATACCACTCAAAATTTGAAATACATGTTGTTGCAAATATCATGTCAAGTTTTCTATGCACCATGAACTATTATGCTACATCCATTCTGCTTTGCATAGTAAAAAATGTTGGAGAATTGTGGTGCTAGTGGTCTTTCAAAATTATCAAGAGACTTACTAGATAAATTTTTATGTCATAGAGTTGATGGTTTTTTCTTTTATAGAAATGCTTACTTAAATGACAAGTGTTCAAAATGTGGTGCCTCATCCAAGTTTGACAAATGTTTCCATGAGGGGTGCGAATAGGATCTTGGGAAGAAAATAGTAAAGAAAAAGGTGTATGAAATGATGAAATACACATTGAAGAGTGGGGGTGAGGGCTCTAGATGTGAATTGGTTGCAAAAGAAATCAGTGTGGCGAATTTTATTTTAGATTTCAAGACAAATGTTTTCTACAAGTATGCAAGAGATAATCATAGGTTTCAGTACTTAGATCAAAAATTTAGAATGTATAAGTAGGCTTTTCCCATTTGCACTATTATATCAATTGTTGACTTTGTTGAGAACTACACATTTCAGCCTCAAAATGAGACACAATCTCAGTATTACAACTCCATTTAGATTGCTATTTTCATCCACATAACATATAGACATGCCCTTGATAGTGCAAAAGATAATCAAAATATTATTAAGGAGTATCATTTTTATATGAGTGATGATAGATCTCATTCTCAGAAGTTTGAAAAACATTGTTTTTAGAATTATTTTGAATTCTTATAGGAGCATGCAATTTCTATGGATAGACATATCATTTGGTTAGATAATTGTACAGGTCTATTCAAGAATGCTTGCATGTTTTATTGGTTGTGTAGGATGCACATAGAGAGGGGGGTGCCTCATATTTGGAGCTTTTTGAATCCAACCATGGAAAATGGAAACATGATGGAGTAGGGGCATGTGTGAAGAGAGCTCTAGTTAAGAAGCAATTGAAGATTTTAGGAGTAGATCTTCTTGATGCTCATGACATTGTTGATTGGTGTAGTTCAACATTATCACAAGGGAGGACTCTTGATTTAGTAGTATGTAGGTTATTTTGGGTTGTTAAGGAAGAGTCTATAGGTGATAGATTAGATTGTGCTACAGTGAGAAACTCATAAAAACTGCATTCATTCCAAAGCTCTGATTCTAGTAGATGGAGCATATGGACATGATAGCTAGCTTGCTTTTGTCCTAATTTTTTTCAATGTGATTGGGATCACTGTGAGTCAAGTGAGTGGGTGGACACATAGGCTCCACATTATCTTACTCCATTGTCTATCATACCCTCTAGCAGAAAAGATGACATGGAAAGTTCACTTGAGTATAACCATGCATTAGATCTTCTTCAACCAGGGCATGTCTTTGCATCGGTTGCACCATAGGTGAATGATGAGAAATCAGATTATTGGTTAGCACATTATGTAAGAGGTAAACAAAAGCTTGCACAATTGATCATAGATGATGATGGATTTACATATCCTAGTAGTTCAGTGGTTGTCACTGGAACATGGTTCCAGACATACATGCTTAGAAGGAATGGAATTCCTACATTTGAAGACTATTAGAAGCACAAAATAATTCTCATATATTCACATCTTGTTATAACAATAAATGTAATGTTGTTGAAGCATCTAGGAAGACCAAAAGTATAAGAAATTTTCACTATTACTAATGTTGATCATGAAGCCCTGTTGGAGACCCTAAAACAGAGCGAGGACCCTACTAGAACACTCGACTAGGTATATTTACTTCTTATGTTATTTTGTTCATAGTGATTTAGTGAATTGATGATTATCTTGATTAATACAATAAGTTACTAATATTTTTTATGATATTGGAATGTAGGTACATCATGAAGAGTAGCCATGTATGAAGATAAAAAAACTAAGTAGCAAAAAGAAGAAAAATCTATTTTATTTTTGACACTACGATTTTTTACAATACTTTTATTGAAACTCTGATTTTTGACACTGTGATTTTTGGTACTTGCATATTGATGTAATAATTATGAAACACTTGAGATATTGTAAATGTAAACTTGTTGATTTAATGTAAGAAACAAAGATGATTTTACTTAATGTAATTTATGTGGAGAGACCTAAAAAATGATGATTTTAATACATACTAACACCAAACTTGCACTGTTCCCAATGCCAAAAACTTGTGAGAGGTAAAAAATAATGTTTTTGCTTAATACTAACCCTACTAATAGCCTTTTTCAAGCCATAGAGAGCCTCCATCATCCACGGCCACCCCATACCGAGCAGTCTTCAAGGTGCTCTAAGTGCATGTTGAGGTTGATCTTCCGAGGGTCATAACTCCAAGCTCGTGGGGGCTATTGATAAAATCTTGAATGGTAGAATATGGTTATGCTAAGGCCTAAAATAACCTATCTCATTTTTGAGAGATCACATTCCATTTGGATTCGGCATAGTGATCTCTCTCGAAGCCAAAAATTGTAGTGTACCTTAGTTCATAGGTGCACCAAAATGTAACTTTGAAACTACTGATCTTGGCATTAAATCATCAATTACATTAGCTCTATATGGGTAGGTGAACCCTAGTGATACCCTTGTTTCAGCCATGGAGAGCCTCCATCGTTTGCAGCCACCCATACTGAAGAGTCTCTAAGGTGCTTTAAGTGTGTATCGAGGTCGATCTTCTGAGGGTCATAACTCAAAGCTCATGAGGGTTATTGATGAAACATTGAATGCTATAGGATGGTCATGCCAAGGCCTAAAATAAATTGTCTCATTTTTGAGTGATCACATTCTATTTGGATTCAACATAGCAATCTCCCTCGATGCCAAAACTCGCAGTGTGTCTCAGCTCATAGGTGCATTAGAGCGTAACTTTGAAACCGTTGATCTTGGCATTGAATCATTAGAGCCATTAGCTCTAGATGGGTGATTGAGCCTTAGTGACACCCTTTTTTTCATCGTGGAGAGCCTTCATCATCTGTGGCCACCCTGTACCAAAGAGTCTCAAAGGTGCACTAAGTGCTTATCGAGGTCGATCTTTTGAGGGTTGTAACTTAGAGCTCATGAGGGCTATCAATGAAACATCAAATGCTATAGGATAGCCCTGTCAAGGTCTAAAATAACCAATCTCATTTTTGAGAGATCAAATTCCATCTAGATTTAGCCCAATAATCTTGCTCAATGCCAAAACTCATAGTGTGCCTCAATTCATAAGTGCACTACAACGTAACTTTGAAATTGCTGATCTTGGCATTGAATCATTAACGCCATTAGCTCTAGATGGGTGGTGAACTCTAGTGACACCCTTGTTCCAGCTATAGAGAGCCTCCATCATCTGCGTCCACCCCATACCAAAGAGTCTCCAAGGTGCTCTAAACACATATTGAGGTCAATCTTCTGAGGGTCATAACATAGAACCTATGAGGGCTATCAATGAAAATTTGAATACTACAGGATGGTCATGCCATTGCCTAAAATAACCTATCTCATTTTTGAAAGATCACATTTCATTTAGATTTGGCACAGTGATCTTGCTCGATGCCAAAACTCCTAGGTGCCTTAGTTCATAGGTGCACTACAGTGTAACTTGTAAAACCGCTGATCTTGGCATTGAATCGTCAACATGATTAGCTCTATATGGATGGGTGAACCCTAGTGAAACCCTTGTTCTATCCATGGAGAGCTTGCATCATCCACGACCAGCCCATACCAAAGAGTCTCTAAGGTTCACTAAGTGCGTATAGAGGTCAATCTTCCAAGGGTCATAACTCAGAGCTTGTGAGGACTATCAATGAAAAATCAAATGTTAAAGGACATTCATGCAAAGGCCTAAAATAAATTATCTCATTTTTGAGAGATCACATTCCATTTGGATTTGGCACAATGATCTCGCTTGATGCCAAAACTTGTAGTGTGCCTTAGTTCATAGGTGAATCACAACATAACATTGAAACTACTCATCTTGGCATCAAATTATTAGTGCCATTAGCTTTAGATTGATGGGTGAACCCTACTAATACCCTTTTTTTGGCTACAAAGAGCCTCCATCGTTCGTATCCACCCCATATTGAAGAGTCTCCAAGGTGCACTAAGTGCGTATCAAGGTCAATTGTTCAAGGGTCATAACTCGAAGCTTGTGAGGGCTATCAATGAAATGACAAATGCTATATGATAGTCATGCTGAGGCTTAAAATAACCTATCTCATTTTTGAAAGATCAAATTCCATTTGGATTTGACATGGTGATCTCGCTAATGCCAAAACTCGTAGTGTGCTTCAATTCATAGGTGTACCACAGTGTATCTTTGAAACCATTGATCTTGGCATTGAATTGTTAGCGCCATTAGCTCTAAATGGGTGGGTGAACCCTAGTGACACACTTTTTTGGGCTCTAAAGAGCTTCCATTGTCTGTATCCACCTTGTACTAAAGAGTCTCCAAGGTGCTCTAATTGCATATTGAGGTTGATCTTCCAAGGGTTGTAACTCAAAGCTAGTGGGGGCTATTAATGAAACATAAAATGCTACCAGATTGTCATGCCAATGCCTAAACTAAGCTTTCTCATTTTTGAGAGATCACATTCCATTTGAATTTCACACAATGATCTCGCTTGATGCCAAAACTCACACTATGCCTCAGTTCATAAGTGCACCATAGCGTAACTTTGAAACCATTGATCTTGGCATCAAATCATTAGTACCATTAGCTCTACATGGGTGGGTAAACCTAAGTGATACCCTTTTTTTGGTAGTAGAGAGCCTCCATTGTCTGTGGCCACCCTATACCAAAGAGTCTCCAAGGTGCTCTAAGTGCGTATTGAGGTTGATCTTCTGAGGGTTGTAACTTGGAACTCATAGGGGCTATAAATGAAACACTGAATGCTACAAGATGGTCCTACCAAGGCCTAGAATAATCTATCTCATTTTCAAGAGATCACATTTCATTTGGATTCAGCACAATGATCTTACTCGATGCCAAAACTTGTAGTATGCTTTAGTTCATAGGTACACCACAATGTAACTTTGAAACCACTAATCTTGGCATCAAATCATCAGTACCATTAGCTTCAGATGGGTAGGTGGACCCTAGTGACAACCTTGTTTAGGTTGTAGAGAGCTTCCATCATCCACGACCACCCAATACCGAAGAGTCTCCAAGGTGCTCTAAGTGTGTATCGAGGTTGATCTTCTGAGGGTCATAACTCGGAGCTCGTAAGGGCTATTGATGAAACATTAAATGTTACAAGATGGTCATGCCAAGGCCTAAAATAATCTATATCATTTTTGAGAGGTCACATTCAATTTGGATTCAGCACAGTGATCTCACTCAATGCCAAAACTCACAGTGTGCCTCAGTTCACATGTGTACCACATTGTAACTTTGAAACCACTTAGCTTTGCATTGAATCATCAACAAGATTAGCTTTGGATGGGTGGGTGAAACCAAGTGACATTATTTTTTAGGCCACAAATAACATTGATCATCCATAGCCATTTTGTATCGAAGAGTCTCCAAGGTGCTCTAAGTGCGTATAGAGGTCAATCTTCTGAGGGTTGTAACTTAGAGCTCATGAGGGCTATTGATGAAACATCAAATGTTGTAGGATGGTCATTTCGAGTCATAAAATAACCTACCTTATTTTCAAAAGATTACATTCTATTTAGATTCAGCACAACAATCTCGCTCGATTCCAAATCTTGCATTGTGCCTTAGTTCATAGGTGCACCACAATGTAACTTTGAAATTGTTGATCTTGGCATCAAATCATCAGTGCCATTAGCTCTAGATGGGTGGGTGAACCCTAGTGACACGCTTTTTCTAGCCATAGAGAGCCTCCATCATCTATGGCCACCCCATACCGAAGAGTCTCCAAGGTGCTCTAAGTGCGTATCGAGGTCGATCTTCTAAGGGTTGTAACTCAGAGCTCGTGAGGGCTATTGATGAAATGTTGAATGCTATAGGATGGTCATGTCAAGGCCTTAAATAACCCCTTACCAATTTTGGTGAACTTGTCTAATTAAGAATTTTATAAAATGAGTGAAAAGAGTTAGTTAGGGGTTTGGGCATGACTATACAAGGTTAGAAACACCTATATAAGGTATGAAATGACCTTTCTATGATTGTGATTTTAATGTACTAACAACAACATCTAGTTGAAATTTGTTTGAGATATTGATTTTTAGTTATTTTAGAGTTGTTGGTTGATCTAAACTCATACATATCAATGTCATGATGCTGATGGAAGCCTTGAATCTTTCTTGCATTGCCAAAATGTCATGTGGGCTTGGTAAGCCAAATGTGTAGTAAAGTCTCATAATAGCACTTGTTCTCATTTTTCTTTGTAAAGTTGATGTACCAGGGTGAAGAAGGCGGATTGGAGAGATTATTTCAAATTAAACATATATGATAGAATTTCAAATTAAACATTGCATCAAAATTTGATAATAAAGGTTATTAAAATGTTATTCACAAATTATTGCATTTGAATCGAATATAAAAAACATGATCAAAATGTATGATATTCCATAAACATGAAGAATACACATGATCCATGATAAATTGAATAATACTATAATAAATTAATATGTATATCATTGTGCACACAAATGAGAAAAATATATATCAAAATACATGTATCCATAGACAAATTACACAAATATATATCAAAGTTCATGTATCCATAAACAAATTAAACAAATATATATCAAAATACATAGATCCATATACAAAATGTGGCTGATCAAGCCATCAAAAAGTGTATAATATCAATGTTTCTATAAACAATGTGGCATATGTCATCTCAAAATGTCTCATGACGCATCCTATGACAACTATAATATCCTAGGCTATTGGTGGATGATCAAAATATAGCCTCTTCATTGCACTAGTTGGATCAGATGCCTACTACATAAATAAAAAAGGTATACCCAAAGTTAGACTACTAAATTTATATGATTCTTTGTATCGAACATTGAATTACTCAAATGCATAATGATCCTTTTTTTAATGAATATTTATAGTATTAAACTTTCATCATATATACCTCTCTTGTTGACCTCTTGTGCCAATCAAGAGTCCTCTCATATGTCCTTGAAAATGCTTGTACCTCATTGATTATGGCCCGTGTATGTTCAAATATGTTTTTTAGATGAATCTACAACTTAAACTATAAAATTATAATTCATAGCATGCTAAATTTATAACATATAATCAAGAATTGAAACTGCAACATGCCTATGTGGAATCCTCCTTAGGATATAATGGCTGCATCAACAAAGATACATAACTCTATCATCCAACCTCATGTGCACTAGGTGTTTCCTATGAGATACTAAATACTAGTTGTTAATATCATAGAAATTAGTTTTGAATTTATTTATGAAAATAAGGAAAAAAAATAAAAAATGATAAGTTTATACATACAATAGGGCTCTTAGTGTGAATGGAAATGCGAGAGCATCTAGGACGTGCATTCTGCATGGGCTCACTACTAGTAGCTATGCCCTATACAATAAAGAATGTAATTAAATTTCATTACCAAAAAATTTTTACAAGAATGCATCAATATTTAATCAAATAGAAAGTACCTAATTACCTTTCCCTTTTGAATGGGTCCTACCTCATCCGCCACACTTTGTCCCCTAGGGACAAGTGATACCTACAAGAAGAAATAAAGATTAGAAACCATATATGCTACAATATCAAATAGAAAAAATAATGAGAACACAAAATAATTTATTTTAGATGTCTCAAGGCCAAATGAAATAGCTGAGAGTGTGGCATCATCAACTTGTCTGAGCTCCTCCTCAATCATCTTCTAAACATGAATGAAGATCACATACATGTATATGTCAGTATGGCTTAAAAACTAAAAATTACTCTATTATAAAGATTAACTTTAAATCACACATGTCATAACAAAAAAATGTATACACGTACCAACATAGAAGAATTCCATGCCTCTACATGCCCCTCCTCTCTTGCATCAGGGTTTGTAGCCTTTGTATGTGTGCTTAGTATATCCTTGTCAAATACAAATTGATACTCAGAAAGATCACCTATGGGACCCAAATAAATACTCTTATAGGTTATGCAAGTATGGGGCACACAAACATGTGATGAGCTCACCGATGATGAACTCATGCTGACATCATCAATATAGGGAGGTAGCACTGACCTAGCCTAGGATATCAATATGTTACTCAATCTATGGATGGCTCTAATAGTCTGAGAGCTAGCCTCTCATAATGATATCAAGATGCTATACTCGAAGAGGGGGGAGACATTTGTAGGGGGGACAAAAGTGCCAACTTTCCTCCACTAGGAAGAGGGTCTATCCTAAGGAGCTCCTCCTCCTATGCCCATGTTGGGCTTCATGCTCCAATAGTTCACCTTGAGGCCCAACACAAATTCTATATAGAATTTTCTAAGGAAATAAAATGGCACCTCTAAATTTCTATGTGGAGGGATGTCAAAAACCATCCACCAATGATCCCAAAAGTTTGTATGTATAGCGTCATTTGTGCAACATTTAATCGATAGTTTGGGCTCTTTCCAGTCAACTTGTAAACCAATTTTTGGGTTCTCAAAAAGGGCAACCAAATCATATTTAATTATATTGAGAGTCATAACCTCATCATAGTCCAACACATCATTAAACATCACATGGATTTTTTCACACCAACAAAGAGCGGCATTTTGTTCATTGGTAAATGTTTCAATATTATCTACTATGGTGTTTGACATGGATAAGATAGGAGCCAATATACGTATAGTATTATATGTGGTTCACAAAGCCCTCAATTTAGCAAGATTTTCAAATATCAAATCTTTGATTTGAGGAGGGTTTTGAGGGAGTAGGGGATCATTTGGTGGATGATTTTGAGGGGGCACTAGATTATTTGGTGGGGGGTTTATGAGGAACAATATTTCTTGCCTTAGTATCATCATTTCAGTCAGCCATACCTATTAATTTGCAAAACATAATTTATATTAAAAAAAACCTAAATTTCAATAATTTATATTAAAAAAACCCAATTTTTAAGAAATTCAATTAAATCTAACAAATTCATAATAATATTTAACAAATTTATAATAAAACTAATTAAAAAATTAAAAAAAAACAAAACAATAGTTAGCTATATTGTGTATCCATATGCTGATTGGATGGTAGAGCTTAAGCCAAAAAAATGTAGTGTGAAACAAATAGTGCTTAGTTTTTAAAAAAAAAATCACAGTACAGGTATTGGCTATCTGATATTTTATCGAATATTTGATATGAAATCAGATACTTGATAAAGCTTGGTCCTAACTTTTTAGCTTTGGTATCAGGATGGGTGGAAAAAAGTCAGAGAAAATTTTGAAATGCTTTTAGATGTTTTTGAACTCTATTTTTTTCACATCGCTACTTTTTGGCACACCATGATCTTGCACATACGCACCAGTAGATGGTGAGTATTCATCATCATCATCTACATAGGCTTACATACATATCTTAATTCCTTCCTTTTTCGCTTTCCCCTTTCTTAACATAATTCATAATCAGATTTCTCATAGCTAATATTGTTCTTGATCACTACAATATTTTATCCTCAACTAAACATTCTATAGTTAGTTGATATATGATCACAAATTTGTCTTGGAAAATCCTTTAGGCATTTTATTGATGTTGTAGATCCACAAAAGGGTTGAAATATAGATTTGATAGAAGAATAATATTAGATACACCTAGGGAACACTTGATTTCTATAATGTGTCAAAAGAAGCCATAAGGGGTCCTAGAAATTCTCAAAAGGGACATTAGCTCACCCCTTATGACCCCTTGGGACACACTACAACCATCAGGTGTTCCTTAAGGGTCCTTACATCCCCTTAGGAAACACTTACAAATCTAATACTATTCTTCTACCATATCTAGATTTCAATTGTTTTTTTGATCTATAGGCTCAATCACATGCTAAAGGATTGGACAAGATAAAACTATGCTTGTATGTCAATTGATTAAAAAATGTTTAGTTGAGGAGGAAATATTCTAGTAATCAAGAAGAAAACTAGCTAAGGAGAGTTTGGTTATGAATTTTGTTAAGATTGAAACTGTTAACCAATTACTTAGGATTAAGAGGAAAATCTAACTTGGTTAATGAAAAAGAGTAGGAAGACAATGTTAGACCCATGACAAAAGTTATAGATAAGAACTAGAAGCACTAGAAAGGGAAAAGAAACAAAGGAAAGAAGTAATATATGCATTTGATCCTATGTCAGATGAAGATTATGATGATGATTACTCACCATCTACTAGTAGCTTAAGTAATGAAAGAAGGTTTTTAGTACACATGCACTGAAAAAAAAGTTTTAGATAGAGAAGTGACAAGTGTTGTGGAATTCTCCATAAAGAAATGTGAACTCTATCATTCCCCATCTCTCTCTCTCTCTCTCTCTCTCTCTCTCTCTCTCTCTCTCTCTCTCTCTCTCTCTCTCTCTCTCTCTCTCTCTCTCTCCCTTGCATCTCCTTAGCCCTCCACCCCCCCCTCTCTATATATCTCACTCATGGATTCTAGTTATTCATAATATGATGGGGTTATGGAGAACTAGAAGCAATACTTCTAGTTCTTAATAATGTGATAACATTTGGTTAATCATAATGTGATCACATTTATAAAGTTGTCACATTATTTCAAAGTTCAAAATTTTTAATGTTTTTTCCTTGGCTCAGTAATGAGCCAAGAACCATTTTTTAATTTAATTAAAAGTACAAATAGCACAATCATATTATGTGTACTTTTGACTTTTTTTCATGGTTTCCACATTTTTGAACACCATCTTGGTGCATATGCCTAGAAATAAGGTTATTTGTTCTACTTTTGTACTTTATTACGTATGACCTTAGGATCAAGGCATGTTGATTTATGCTTTCTAAGGGCATGACATGGTAGATATGACCAAGGCACTTAGAAAGATGTATACGAGGTACTCTGATTGGACATTACCTAGTATGAAGGATATTTTATATTTTCTTTGGTCATATAAGATAAAACTATTGACATTTTAAAAAGTTCAATATCTATATTCATACTTCACTTTATATGCTTTGTTATTTGCAATTGGAAATTTGCATTTTGAAAAAGGAACTAAATATAAGCTTAAGCTAGGGAACAACTAGATTAATGCAAATAGACCTTGAACTTCACAAGGTATCAATTTTGTTGTTGTAAAAAAATCAAACAAAGAGTGGAATTACGAAGATCAGTTAAAGTTTTTCCATTGCATAAAGAAGTTTTTCTGCGAATGAACATTACATAAAAAAGGGTGGAAGCAAGTTTACATATTACAAGTGCCATCATTTTCCCCATTATAAATTTTCTTGCAATCAATTTTTATTTATTTTGATTCTCAAATTTTATGGGTTTGTTGGCTTTAACATTAATATTTAAAGGTTTTTTTTTCCTTTTGACTCTAGAAAGCATATATTGACCACATTGATAAAAACATGCTTATTTCAAAAGCTTTGGATTTGTCTCCCCCGAGTTCATTGTGTAATGCTTTATAAATCCTTATTATCTCTCTCCTTGTTATCATAGTTGTCATAGTCTAGAAAATGCCTTGCAATATTAACAAACATAATTTATAAATTTTGTTTGAACACTATTTGTGGGGTAAGTGCACCAAGATGGTGAACAAGAAAGGGGTATAAGTGGACACCCTTTTTTTTATAAAATTAGGTAAATATGAACTTGGAAGAGACATTTGAGGGTCATGCACTCAAAATGACAAGATATGTTATAATATAAAAGTTGTAGTACTATGAATGTAGTTGATAAAATACTATAATTTTTCTTTTAAATGGATAAGATTAAGTGGGTCAAACCCCTTGCACATGAAAAAATGTTCCTAATTTTTTAAATATAAATGTTCCTAATTTTTTAGAACAAATGTGATGATGTATATTGTGTTGGTTT
The DNA here is from genome assembly GCA_028749045.1 of Cupressus sempervirens. Lineage (NCBI taxonomy): Eukaryota > Viridiplantae > Streptophyta > Pinopsida > Cupressales > Cupressaceae > Cupressus > Cupressus sempervirens. The sequence continues at coordinate 182,473,564 of CM053791.1, read as the reverse complement.
TTTAAAATGCACTAAAACTACTAAGCAACAAAATGCTTAATACCAAGATGATAATACTCATACAATCTAAAGATTAGCCAATTCTTGTTAAAAATTGCAGGTGTAAAACATTTGGATCCAACTTCTACAAAACCAAAGGTGGTTTTCTACTCTTTTGGCTTTGCAAAACCAGGGTGGGTATAACCAGGGATGATTCAAAATTGGAACAACTATAGGAGGATTATTCTTAGTTTCATTCTGATTCTCATTTCAAAATCATTAAACATATACATAATTCTTGCTAACTTGATAAACACATCCCATAAAACAGACATGGCAAAGAAATCTTCTATAGATCTGCAGATGTTCTTAACAATAGTGGCTAATTGAAGCTAAAACATTCCATGCAGACAAGTGCTGGCCAGCTTTGAAGATCTATAGGAAATAAAAGTAAAATTTGATTTGATGCTGCATTTTGATAATCATTTATGATATATTCTTCCTTCAACTGAATCAATTTTGATTAGTGCCTAATCCATTGGGGTTTAGAGTCTATAGCAAGTTCTAAGATCTAGTTTGTTGCCTTACAACAAATTCTATTAGCAATTCTTATTAGAATTCATCAATCAAAATCCTTGACACTACTAAAGAAACCTTATCATATTCATCAAAACTTTTATTTAATACATTGAATTAACATCAGTGATAAATAGATATACAACCTAACTAGATTGCATTCAATTGCACAAGCCTTTACTTATACAATATCAAGACAACCAAGTAATTGGAAGGAGATAAGATTCAAAAGAGAATAATATGGGGACAGTTCACAATTTGTATTCATTTTCTTTGAAAATGGTATATCATTTACAATAGACTCAGAATGACCTTCAGAAAGAAACACAACTCATTCTATATTCATGTATTCTCAGATAATTGATAGAGAAAATACATCATAAACTTTCTTTCAAAATTTGGACCAAAAATAGACTAAGCATATTACTTACAAAAATAGAATTTAGGCCATTATTTAGCCTTGGAATCTCACTTAAATAGTGTGAGATGCAACAAGCTTCAGGCTAAAAGAAAGTGACAGGTGTCTTCTAAAAAGTACTGACATACATCTATCATAAAAGACAAAAGAAAATAACAGAAAGGCTATTATATTAAACATTCCTTGGTGGGTCCCTTTGTGTTATGCTTCTCAGTTGTTGAGACAAGAAAATATGATCTGATTCTTCAATTATTCTTCATCCTCAGAGTAAATAGCCATGAGGTTTGAAAGTGATATATCATCTTCAATTACCTGCAAACTTACTTTAACCTAGGGATTTTCCATGTCCTCATTACTAACTACAAGGGTAACTTTTACTTTTGCATCTTCCTCCTCATCATCTTCTAACATTTGTTCAATAAACTGATTTTTCCATTCATTATAAGCAGCATCATTTGGCCAATCAAAATTTAGAGCCTCTCTTTGTATAACTAGTAAAGAATTTGCACTTTCTTCTAAATCATCAAGTTCTTTTCTGGTGTCATTATAAAATAACTGTATCTTTACCAACTCTTCATTTGTCCTTGCCCACAACCAGTGGCCAGTTTCACTCATGATGTTCCTGATCCTTTCATAAAATATTTCATCTAACTCCTTTTTCCACTTTTCTTTTTCCTTTATTGTATCAACAAATTGTAAAGCACAAGGAAATAAAGTGAATTTTTTAGCAATATACTTGGAAAAATAGTGTTAATGTTTTTTGTAAAGAATCCCTTTTATCATCAAAATCTTCTAGTTTATTTAACAAATCAAAAATTTTCTCTACTTGATGATAAGGCATTTGGATGACAGATATACATATAATTGTAATATCATTATTCCTCTCCCTCCACTTTTGTGCAAGGCGAGTCAATTTCTCCTTATCTCTATTCAACTCATCCATGAGGGTTGCAATTCTTGTCAACTGATCAAAGAAGGTTGACCATTGTATTTTATCCCTTAAATACATCACACCTTGCTTTAATTTTCCTTAATATTGATTTTTTAAGTCTACCTGCGACTCATGTAATTTGGTTTTTTCTTCTTCAAAGTCTTCTGTAGTATAGAATTGGGGCCTTTTAGGGGTTTCTGGTATTTCAATAATAGGGGTTGCTCCAACAAATGACTGTGAAGGGTATGCAATTATAGGTGCACTGGATTCTCCCACCTTTCTTTTCCCAAGTATCTTCTCCATTTGAGACACCTTGTTTTCAAGTGACTGTATCTGTTTACCTCTTTCCTCATTTCTTGCTCCTGCAATGTGAAGATATTTTTGATTATATCTTGTGGATAGTAAACCTGATGTACCATACGAGAAGCTCTCACCCTTTCTTTTAATAGGTCATAGAATCCTTCAGGGTCAATGAATCGGGCGTGAGACTCTGCCATGTTATACCTATCCAAAAACAAACTTATGTGCTTCCGCCCCTTTTTGACAAAGAAAAAATCATGCACTACAGTAACCATTGGAAAGAAAGTGCCCTTCTTAACCAATTCCCTCTCATCTATAGTACCTATCCGCCATAAGAACTCAAAAATCCCTATCTTCAAAGGCACATGAAATGGTAACACATGAGGTTTTCCCAAAAAACCATAAACTCTTATCACTATTGAAACATTGTAGGGAATTATATCCCCCCAGTTATGACTGACAAGTAGCTCTTTAGCATGGTCCTTGGGTCTGACCAATTCTAATAATGCTTGTGGGATTCTAGGGCTATCTTCTCTTAAAAGTAGTCTAAGCTTTGATGCAAAATACCTATCAAATCTTACATAGCTAGCATCTGTGGCTTCTGAAGTCATATCCACACTCCACAACTGCACTGGATTCCTCTCTCCATCCTTTGTTATTTCCAACTGCATACCCTTGGAGAATAAAGTATATCCTTTGCATAAGCATACATGCATCATCAATGAATACCAACATAATGGTTTGTTTACTTTTCCCTTTGCTATTCCAACCAAACCATTATGAATCTCTTTTGCTAGAAAAGTGGCAAAATACAGAATGGTACTCATTCCAAATTGAAGGGTTTGAGCAATTATAAGGACAACAAAACTTGGAATTTGATCACCTTCATCTATCCCAAAGATCTTGCAAAGAGAAAAATATAGTGCTTGGGCTCTCAAGTTGAAATGTCTTCTCAATAATGGCTCTAGGGTACTGGCTATAATCAGAGGCAAATTAATGACCTTGGTAGCATGCTCCTGTAGTGGCCCTATTCTCAAGTACATTCGTTGTGCATCATATCTGGCTTGCAAATCATCCATATCAATGATTTCATGCACATCGTGGTTAGGGTTAAGGTTGAAAACCTCACTAAATAGCTCAGGGAAAACCCTAAAAAGATTGACTCCAGAATGATTTTTTACCCATCCCTTGATAGGATCATACTTCTTTGCTAGGTCCATCAATAAATCACTATCAAAGAAAACAGTGGGGACTATTAATTTTCCAATATCAAATTCCCAAACATTGCTCATAGGAGTGTCCAGTTTTTGCTCTGAAAACCATTTCTTAAACAACTCTAGACCTCCCATAGAAACCTGGGCATCCCTTATCCAATTAGCTTTGTCATAAAAGCCTTCTACTATAACTATTATAGGATTTTTTTGAATGAGTTCCCTTCCCTTAGTTAATTCATGCACTGATAAGGGGAATTGTTCAAGAAAATCATCATGCACAGAAGGTTTTAAATAATCCTTTTGACCAGTAAACTCTTTTCAGGGAGGCATTTTGAATGAATCCTAGGAAATTCACAACAGATGCTTCAAATTTACTTAGAAAGTCACAGAGCACTTACCCGCCAGAATTCACGCTTCTGCACTATATGATGTCTTCTGCAATTTTACTAGAGTATTAACCAAGAATTTTCGTGCCCTAGCTCTGAAATCTTGAATGCCCTGATGTTCTTTTTGAACTTTGGTGGTTCATTAATGGTGAAATCATGGGCTCTTTTCATAAATTAAAACCGCACGCACAAGGTCTAAATCACATTTACTCTCAATAACTGTTGCCCGCAATTTTCACTCAAGTTTGAATGCCATCCATAGATTTTATCAGATCAGATGGTTCTGATTTAAAAATAACAAGTTTTACAGCTTTTAGAAAACATGCTATGTGTCACAAATGCGCTTCCCCGCATTACTAAAAAACCTACAACTTCGTAATGCGGGGATGCGCCATCTATTGATCAAGACAAGATCAATGATCAGACTAATCCACTTTTTATTAACAACCAGCTAGCTGAACTGACCAATAAGAAACCACCATATGAGCTCATACTGTTTGACAACATTCCATGCCAGCAGATCCCATATCTTCTTCTGAGCAAGCAAGTGATTGACATAATCTAATCCATGTGTCACAAATGTACTTCCCCGCATTACTTAAAAACTTACAACTTTATAATGTGGGGTTGCACTAGCCATAGATCTTCAAAAGATCAACGGGGATGCTGACTCCACCCTGCCGGGCATCTAAATAAAATTTTGATGTCACCACAAACACATGTCTGCAGGGCGCATCCCCACTTTGTTTAAACTTCACTCAAATGCAAAATGAAGGGATGTGTTGTTCATTGATCAAGACAAGATCGACGATTAGAAACAACCCTTTATTTCATGCTCACATTATACACTTAGGCCAATGATATGACTGTTGTTAACCCGCATGTTCTGATTGTTGCATTTATTTCTGACACCTTTCCAGCCCACATGGATGAGTAGTTCTAGCTAAGCACAATTTTCAGATCCTATGGCGTGACTTCTGCATTCTTCATAGTCTAGTCCCACTGTGACATGCATCACAAATGCACTTCCCCACTTTACATAAATTCCTACATCTTCATAATGCGGGGGTGCGCTGATCGTAGATCTTTGAAAGATCTACGATTGATAAGATTTCACTTCCATTCAGCAGCCAAAATCCTTTAGTGCACATTTGGCAGTACACATCATCCATTGTTTATAGTGTAGCACACTGAATTAGAAATACCTGACCCCACTTGTCCATGTGTCGCAAATGCGCTTCCTCACTTTGCTTAAATTCCTACATCTTCATAATGCTGGGATGCGCTGGCCCTTGATCTCTGATAGATCAACGGTGTTTGAAAAAACTCTTCAACTTGGCATCCTTTCAAAAAGAATGTCGCAATTAAAAGCACATGAAAGGTTTATCATAAGGATTAAAAAATATTCTAATGCGAACTTGAAACATTAGGATAAAACATCTCACCAAGATACTTGAAGAAAAACCCCCTTTTTTTAAAATTTGAAAATTAGGGCAACATAAAACCAAGGTATAAGGGTTTTTCACGCACTTAGGGCCTTTTTATGGATAACGTGAAAGCCAAACCCTAAGAATTTAAAGGGAAGATACAACTTACAGAACAGGGTATAACTAGGGAGATCTAACAATTTTTAGGATTTCACAAAATAAAACCCTAGTCTACAAGAAACAAAGACTTAATTGATTTTTCATACAAATAAATTTTTATTTCTATATTGTGAAAAATCACACCAACAGTGGCTCTGTCTAGGGATGATAGACTACCTGAGTGTATGCAAGAATTCAGAATCTCTGGGAGGGCAAACCACATATTTGGTAAAATGACAACTTCTTCAGAGAGCACTGAGCAACACATAGAAACAAGGAACCAGACTACACAAGGATGTTTACAAGGATTTACATAATATACAGAATGTACAAAACACTAGGAAACCCTAAAACTACTATTCATGGAGAAAATAAGTATCTTTTAAGAAAAATACCTCTTCAAGAACTATCCATGAACTGGTAGTTCAAGAATACTGTCTAATAAATCTTTGAGTATATAAGAATCCTCACCCCAAGTAGTTTCAATCAAATAAGGGCCTAACTAGATAGGATGAAATTTTCCATGTTTCCCTTTGTCTTCAATTCTAGCATTCCACATTAAGACTAGATCTCCATCTTCAAACTTTCTGCTTACAGTTCTTTTATCATAGAGTGTCTTAACTTGTAGTTACAACTTTTGGTTCTTTAGAGATGATTCTCTTCTGGTTTCTGTCAGTCCTACCAATTCATCCATTCTTTCTTGCATTTCATCTGTAGTATTTTCATCATACAACTAGATATAATTGTAGAGTCCTATCAAGTTGTTCTGAAGCATTCTGGCTTGAATTCCATACACTATATCAAAAGGGGCTACACCAATTTGGCTTTCTTTACAGTTACTCTATCACCCCATATTGCCAAATGTAACTTGGAATCCCATGCCTTTTTATTATCATCCAAGGTTCTCTTAATGACCTTCAATAGGCTCTTATTTGTGGACTCAGCTTGTCCATTCCCTTTTGGATGATATGGAGCAGATGATGACCTTGTCATCCCATATTTATCACAAAATTTAATGAATTGCTCAGACCTGAAGCACATAGCATTATCTGTTATAATTTTCCGTGGATAGCCAAATCTAGAAATAATATTATTCAGTAGGAAATTATTGACAACTTTACTTGTTGCATTTCTTGTGGGGATAGCCTCTACCCATTTTGTAAAGTAGTCAGTAGCAACCAAAATCCAAGAATAGCCAGTGCTAGACTTGGGGAAAATCTCTCCTATGAAATCTAGACCCCATTGTTGAAAAGGAGCTTGAATCTCCACTGGCTTCAATGGGGTATTTCCTAAGAACTTTAGCTTTCCAGCAAACCTTTGACAAGGGTCACATTTCCTAACCACGACATGGGAATCCTTGAAAAGGGAAGGCCACCAAAATCCAACTCTCATTATCTTATGTGCAGTAGTTTTGGCCATATAGTGTCCCCTGTACACTCCAGCATGCATTTCTTTCAAAACCTCTTTTTCTTTTTCTTTATCAACACATTTCAACAATACTCCCTTGAAATTTCTCCACCATAGGTTGCTTTGGACAATTACATACCTGATGGCTTGCAATTTATTATTCCTCTTTTCATTTTCAGACAAATGGGGAGGAGCTTCCATGTGTTGCAAGTAATATATGACATTGTTGTACAAGTCACATTGGTCCATGTCACATAAGTCAGCTCTGAGATCATCATTTACCAGATTTATCTGATTAGCCTCTAGATTAGCTTTAGCCATGAGTTTGGCCAATCCTCGACCCCTTACTAACTTTGTTATCTATATATCAATGTTGAATTCTTGGATTCTATTGATCCATCTACACCTCTTGCCTGATACTTCCTGTTGAGAAAATATATCCTTGACTGTAGCACTAGGTACAAAAGTGATAACAGTAGCACCTACCAGGTAACATCTAAAAGCTTTTATAGCCTTTACTAAAGCATATGATTTCTTTTCATTTATTTCATACTTCAGTTCAGCAGGCTGCAGTGCATTACTAAAAAAGGCAATAGGCTGCTCATATCCTTCTTGATTTTTTTGCAATAAGACTTCAACCACAGTGTGAAAGGATGCAAAAGAAAAAATATGCATGGATTTTGAATAATCTAGGGTTCTCAGTACTGGAGCATTTTTTTATTGCAATTTTAATATCCTAGAATGCTTGTGACGGCTCACCATTCCAATCTATAGTAGCTCCCTTTTTGAGCATTTTTGAGATAGGTTTACTAATTTCAAAAAAATTTGTAACAAATCTTCTAAGGAAATTAACTTGGCCAAAGAAAGATTGAATTCCTTTTACATTTTTTGGCTTGGGGACTTGTCAATAGCCGCTACTCTCTCAGGGTCTATTTTCACCCCATCCTTAGATACTATATGTCCTAGTAGTTTACCTTATGTGACCCCAAATGTGCATTTCTTTGGTTTGAAAGAAACTCCATATTCTAGAGCTTTGATAAAAAAATTTTCCAAATGTTTGCAGTGATCCTTAGCCTTATTAGAATATGCTATAAGATCATCCTGGTACACAACCATAAATTTATCAATATAATCATGAAATGCTACATCCATGGCTCTTTGGAAGGTAGCTCCTACATTAATCAGGCCAAAAGGCATCCTCAAATATACATATGTTCCCCATGGGGTTGTGAAGGCTGTCTTGAACTGTTCACTTTCCTTTACTAGAACTTGATTATATCCAGAGAAACCATCCATCATTGACATTAACTCAGAGCCAGTCACTTGCTGCAACATGGCTTCCATGTTTGTTAACCCATAATTATCTTTCAGATATGCAATGTTTAAATTTCTAAAATCCACGCATAGCCTTATATCTCCATTCTTCTTCCTGACAAGAACCAAGTTTGAAACCCAGGTGGAATGCCCGATTGGTTTGATTATCCCACCATCCCTTAGTTTCATCAGCTCTTCTTGCATTTTTGGGGCCAGGGTAGGATTCACTGGTCTCTATTTTTGCTTGAAAGGTTTTACATTGTATTTTAATGGTATGACATGTTGGAACAGATCCTCCCTATAAGCCTTAAGGTCATCATATGAGCAAGCAAAAACATGTCTGTATTTTTTAAGTAGGTCAATCAATGTTTTCTTGATTTTAACAGGCAGATTTTTGTCGATATAAACCCTTTTGGGAACTTCATTAGTACCCAAGTTTATCTCTTCTAACTCCTAAGGTTTGGGGTCATTAACTCCTGATTTTACTCTGTCCTAGTTATCAAAAATATTTTCCAAGACTACTAACCCCTTCGGCACCTTATTTGTTTTTAGTTGCATAATCTCTTGACCAAAAATGGTTTCCTTTCCATTTATGGTTTCAATCTGTCCACTGCAATCCATTTCCTGACCGTGGTACTTGTCTTAATTTAAAAAAAAAATTGTCATATCTTTGTCATCTCCAAAGACTTGCCAATTTTCAATATTATCAGGTATGGAAGGTCTATTTTGTACCTCAATCTGAGAGATTCTTGCAAAAGATATCTCTTTTGGCTTGATTGCTACATTTGCTAACAAATCAGCCATCTTATTTTTATTCCTATCTCTCCATGATATCCCAAATGCATCAAAGAATTCTATCTGATCCCAAACTGCATTTCTATGTTGCTTCAATCTCTTATTCTTGGATGAGTAGGTTCCTTTGATATGAGAGATAATTAGTTTAGAATTCCCTATGACACATAATTTTTTAATTCTATGATGTGTGGCAACTTTGAGTCCTAGCAACAATGCTTCATATTCTGCAATATTATTTGTGCAAAAAAACTTCAAAGTGAATGAATACCTAAAAGTGTTATTTTCAGGGGACACAAAAACTACACCTGCCCCTACACCCTCTTTAGAACTAGCCCCATCAAAGAACATTGTCCATAATTATGGTGAGTTCATGCAACATTCAACTTCATGTTACATGATAGCAGGTAAATTTTCAACTTCATGAATAATTAATTCAGCCTTGAAAGCATTAATCCCAGTATCTAGGAAACAAGTGGTATCTTTGTCAATTTCTTCTCCTAAAATGTGGTTAACCCTTGGCTCCCTATTTACCCTGACAGCTTTGTCCCCTATGTGAAAAGTGGCATAAGTGAGATCACATTACAAGCTTCGCCCCATGGCAGCACTCCATTTCCTGTAGAGTAACATTCCATAGTGTGGAGGTATATCTACCACAAGGACAGACATGGTTAATTCTACTTCAGGATATGTAGCTAATTTGAATGGTAAAGAATTTATGGTACCTATGACTGGGACTTCCCTAGCGTCCATTCCTTTGCACCCGACCTGCTTGGTATCCACCTTTAAACCTAAGGCTTCCATTACTTTGAAAGGCATTATAGTGTTGGAAGCTCCTGAGTCTATCATGCAATTTTTTAAGGTCTTCCCTTTTATGATTAGACTGAGGAAAAAAGGATCAATATCTTCTATAAATGCCACTGAGTAATCATCTAAAAACATTTGAGGAATCTGGGATATGATACCACTATCCTCTATTACTAATGGGGTTTTTTGTGACACAGTTTGCTCTACAACAATATTACTGTTTCCTATTTCACCTAACCATGACAAAGCCTTGTTCTTATGCTCTTCAATTGTACAAAGTTCAGACAAGGGCACTTTTACAGTAATTTGAGATAACATAGATATCATATCAACAGGTTCAACAATAGTGGGTTTTACAAGAGTACTTGGAGTTGGAATCTTTTGAGCAGTAGGCACCACTATTTGCTTGATAATATCAAGTTTGGATTTCTTTGGTTACATAATTGGTTTTGTTGCTTCACTTATCTTAAATTGAACCTTCTTCTTTGGTTCCCATTTCTTACCCTTATTGTCCTTGATCTTAGGCACATCTATATTGACTTTCTTGTTTTGATCATTCATCTTATTAGTGATATCTTTGATGAATACACTGGATGGCTTTCCTACATCATTATTTACTACTTTATTTCTCAAATTGTAGTTACTATGGACTTGTGAAATAATTTTTGCCGTAATTCTGTCAATCTCCTCTTTGGAGGGAATTTTTAAGCTTGTGATACCTATATCAGAAAATGTACTGCATACCTTATCTGTATCATACCCTTCATCATCTGAAAGCTCTTGCTGATGATGTAGATGGTAAGAAATTCACTAGATAGTAATATCATTTTCAGGCTTTTCTGAATCAGAATCTATCAAATCATCACACATGCTCACCATATTGCAACTTATATCATCATGTCTTTTCTCTTCAGTTTCTTCTTCAGGTTGCACTCCTTGACCTTGGGCAAATGACTGAGAAACAACACAGTAATCAGTAGAATGAGGTGATTGACATATAATGCACCATGGCACATCATCATTCATATTTACAGTGTTCCTTTGCAGGGGATCTGGAGTACCCTTATCCTTCACATTGTGGGTCGGGTTGGGAACTAGCTTACCATCTTTCTACTGAGTGGTGTAAGGGTAATTTTGCATTCTAGGCTGCCTATTAAAACTGTTATTATTCATAGGGGGTCTTTCAACAACATTTGGCTTATTGAAATTAGTGGGATTCATCTTCTTGAGCAATTCCAAAACCTGCCCTATAGTAGGTTCTTCAGGCTTCTTTCCTCTAGGAGTTTTGTCACCCTCCCTTTTATTATTGTTCTTAGGATTAAAAAGCTTCAGATCATCCCTCCTACCTAGTTTACCAGATGCCTTCCTATTATTCTCTATATTTACTGCAATTTTATAGGCATCCCTTAAAGTCTTAGGATCCTTATCCCTCAATTGATAAGCCATTTTTCTATCAAAAGCATTGAAATATGTTGTGAGACATACATCTTCATTTAACCTCATAACTTGAAATAGTATGTACATACCTTTCTGGAATCTTACATTGAAATCAAATGTAGACTCATTTGGATTCTTCTTGATGTTGTTGAACTCATTCAACATGAATCCTGCATTAGTGTTGTCTCCATATTGTTCCTTGAAAAATTTCTCCAAATCACTCCATGAGGTAATACTGTCATCAGGCAACCTCGTAAACCAATCCCTTGCATCCTCAGTTAATGAATGCACAAACAATTTCATTACCATATCTTCATGTTCAACTTCATAATCATTAAACATATCAATGAAAATTCTCAAATGTTCTTCACCAGTAACATCATTATTCCCAAAGAACTTAACCACTTTATCTCTTAAATCAGACGATATGGGATGTGGAGCACCACGAATACCAACAAATGATATTTGTCTATACTTTTCCAGGTATACAGGTTTCTTCTGGAAACCAAGAACATTTGAAGTACTAGCTATATTAGCTTGACTCAGGGGAGCAACTTGGGATTGTTGAGGTGGGACAAATGGGACTTGGGTGCCAATAGTGGAAGATGAGGTAGGAGTAGATTAGGGTACTCCCTGAGTTGATATTATTGGACCACTAGCTAGTGCAGGAATTGCAGGTGGGATAGACAAATTGGGCCATGAAGCCAATGCATAATTCGATTTTATGAATTGAATTTTTTTCCTAGTTTCTGCAGCTTGAGCTTCATTCTCAACCTTCTCAAATTTTTTTGCAAGATCTTCCCTCTCTTTTCGAGCCCTCTCCAAATCTAGATCTAATTTGGACATGGAGGGTTGTATGGGTTTTCTTGGTATAACTTGAGGCTCATTTATTTGGATTCCTATAGCCTTGCCTTTCCCTTTATCTGGAGCTTTTGCAGTGGGCTCTATAGGATCCATTTGAACAGGTTTATAGGCTTGGACTTGAGCAATAACTGGTTCTTGCATCTGACTTAGGCACTTTTCTTGTTCTTGAACTTTAGCTCTCAGATTATCAACATCTCCAAAAATATCCTTATGGAGAGTTGTAGTATTCTCTTCTAACTTTTTATTCTGCTCCTTCAAAGCAGCCATCCTTCTTAGCAAAGCATCCCTTTCTATTATGGCATCCAAGGTGGCTTGCTCCTTTTCTTTTTCTAGACGAATGCATTTAGCTTCTTCCTCAGCAATCCATTTCTTCAAAAATCCTATTTCAGAGTGCACTTCTTTAGGATCAACCAAAGTTTCCTTTGAATTAGTAGGGTCATCCAGATCTATAAGATTTGGCTCTACATAAGGGGCTGCTCTAGGATTAAAAGGATTATCAAATGAATTCCTAAATCCTAGCATATAGTTCATATCTTCTATAGGATCTGGCCTTTATGAAGCAACTCCTATTGTAGACATATCTTTGTCTTGAAAGACTCTCTCATTTGGTAATGGGGTATTGAAAATGCCTCCTAAGAGTCTTGTAGTTTCAGACTCAGAACTAAGCGAAGAAGACTCTCTTCCTATTACTGGTTGATAATGGGAATTTATGGATGCATTACCTCTGGGTTGCCAAGTGGGATTTGGATCTATCTTCTTCTTATTTTGGTTCTTCCTACCACCTTGGGGTAGATTAGTATACATTGATACATCGACATTGGCTCTTATGTAAGCTCTTGTGTTCTTTCTCTTGTCAGCCATATTCATTTTTAGTTAAAATAAGCACTAGCTTCAAAACCTTGACTGAGTCGCCACCCTATTTCGGGAAAATATGTAATGACACTTATTGTTGACTCAAGGAAGACAATACATAATTAGAAACAAAAATATTTGGCACAGACAGACCAATAACTGATGTCGTAAGACTGCAAATCTTGCTTGTTAGATAAGACACTTGGATAGGCTAGATATATCAGTGTGTAGCAATGGTACTTCGGTTTTATCTTCTTTAAATTCTCAAGGTTTGTCACTAAAAGATTCCCTTATAACTACGAGCAAAACTTATTTAACATGACACACATGTACACAACAAGACCAAAGAAACTGTAGTACTTTCTCACAGATGTGTTGGACAACTCCCCAGCAGAGTCACCATTTTGTTGGTGTTTTAAAATGCACTAAAACTACTAAGCAACAAAATGCTTAATACCGATACAATCTAAAGATCAGCCAATTCTTGTTAACAATTGCATGTGTAAAACATTTAGATCCAACTTCTACAAAACCAAGGTGGTTTTCTAGTCTTTTGGCTCTGCAAAACTAGGGTGGGTATACTTAGCGATGATTCAAAATTGGAACAACTTTAGGAGGATTATTCTTAGTTTCATTCTGATTCTCATTTCAAAATCCTCAAACATATACATAATTCTTGCTAACTTGATAAACACATCCCATAAAATAGATATGGTCAAGAAATCTTCTATAGATCTATAGATGTTCTTAACAATAGTGGCTAACTGAAGCTAAAACATTCCATGTAGACAAGTGCTGGCCAGCTTTGAAGATCTACAGGAAATAAAAGTAAAATTTGATTTGATGCTGCATTTTGATAATCATTTATGATATATTCCTCCTTCAGCTGAATCAATTTTTATTAGTGCCTAATCCATTGGGGTTCAGAGTCTATAGTAAGTTCCCAGATCTAGTTTGTTGCCTTACAACAAATTCTATCAGCAATTCTTATCAGAATTCATCAATCAAAGTCCTTTCCACTACTAAAGAAACCTTATCATATTCATCAAAGCTTTTATTTAATCCATTGAATTAGCATCAGTGATAAATAGATATACAACCTAACTAGATTGCATTCAATTGCACAAGCCTTTACTTATACAATATCAAGACAACCAAGTAATTGGAAGGAGACAAGATTCAAAAAAGAATAATATGGGGACAATTCACAATTTGTATTCATTTTCTTTGAAAATGGTATATATTTACAATAGACTCAGAATGACCTTTAGAAAGAAACACAACTCATTCTATATTCATGTATTCTCAGATAATTGACAAAGAAAATACATCATAAACTTTCTTTCAAAATTTGGACCAAAAACAAACTAAACATATTACTTAGAAAAATAGAATTCAGACCATTCTTTAGCCTTGGAATCTCACTTAAATAGTGTGAGATGCAACAATCTTTAGGCTAAAAGAAAGTGACAGGTGTCTCCTAAAAAATACTGACATACATCTGTCATAAAAGACAAAAGAAAATAACAGAAAGGCTATTACATCAAACATTCCTTGGTGGGTCCCTTTCTGTTATGCTTCTCAGTTGTTGAGACAAGAAAATATGATCTGATTCTTCAATTATTCTTCATCCTCAGAGTAAATAGCCATGAGGTTTGAAAGTGATGTATCATCTTCAATTACCTGCAAACTTACTTTAACTTGGGGATTTTCCATGTCCTCATTACTAACTACACGGGTAACTTTTACTTTTGCATCTTCCTCCTCATCATCTTCTGACATTTGTTCTATAAACTAATTTTTCCATTCATTATAAGTAGCATCATCAGGCCAATCAAAATTTAGAGCCTCTCTTTGTATAACCAGTAAAGAATTTGCACTTTTTTTCTAAATCATCAAGCTCTTTTCTGATGTCATTATAAAATAATTGTATCTTTACCAACTCTTCATTTGTCCTTGCCCAAAACTAGTGGCCAGTTTCACTCATGATGTTCCTGATCCTTTCATAAAATATTTCATCTAACTCCTTTTTCTGCTTTTCTTTTTCCTTAATTGTATCAATAGATTGTAAAGCACAAGGAAATAAATTGAATTTTTTAGCAATATACTTGGAAAAATAGAGTGTTAATCTTTTATGTAAAGAATCCCTTTTATCATCAAAATCTTCTAGTTTATTTAATAAATCAAAAAATTTCTCTACTTGATGATAATGCATTTGGACAGAAGATATACATATAATTGTAATATCATTATTCCTCTCCCTCCACTTTTGTGTAAGGGGAGTCAATTTATGCTTATGTCTGTTCAACTCATCCATGAGGGTTGCAATTCTTGTCAACTGATCAAAGAAGGTTGACCATTGTATTTTATCCCTTAAATACATCACACCCTGCTCTAATTTTCCTTCATATTGATTTTTTAAGTCTACCTGCAACTCATGTAATTTGGTTTTTTCTTCTTCAAAGTCTTCTGTAGTATAGAATTGGGGCCTTTCAGGGGTGTTTGGTATTTCAATAATAGGGGTTTCTCCAACAAATGACTATGAACGGTATGCAATTCTAGGTGCACTGGATTCTCCCACCTTTCTTTTCCCAAGTATCTTCTCCATTTGAGACACCTTGTTTTCAAGTGACTATATCTGTATACCTCTTTCCTCAATTCTTGCTCCTGCAATGTGAAGATATTTCTAATTATATCTTCTGGATAGTAAACCTGATGTACCATACGGGAAGCTCTCACCCTTTCTTTTAATAGGTCATAGAATCCTTCAGGGTCAATGAATCGGGCATGAGACTCTGCCATGTTATACCTATCCAAAAACAAATTTAAGTGCTTCCACCCCCTTTTGACAAAGACAAAATCATGCACCACAGTAACCATTGGAAAGAAAGTACCCTTCTTAACCAATTACCTCTCATCTATAGTACCTATCTACCATAAGAGCTCAACAATCCCTATCTTCAAAGGCACATGAAATGGTAGGACATGAGGTTTTCCCAAAAAACCATAAACTCTTATCACTGTTGAAACATTGTAGGGAATTATATCGCCCTAGTTATGACTGGAAAGTAGCCCTTTAGCATGGTCCTTGGGTCTGACCAATTCTAATAATGCTTGTGGGATTCTAGGGCTATCTCCTCTTAAAAGAAATCTAAGCTTTGATGCAAAATACCTATCAAATCTTACATAGCTAGCATCTGTGGCTTCTGAAGTCATATCCACACTCCACAATTGCACTGGATTCCTCTCTCCATCCTTTTTTGTTTCCAACTCCATACCCCTGGAGAAGAAAGTATATCCCTTCTATAAGCATACATGCATCATCAATGAATACCAACAGAATGGTTTGTTTACTTTTCCCTTTGCTATTCCAACCAAACCATTGTGAATCTCTTTTGCTAGAAAAGTGGCAAAATCTAGAATGGTACTCATTCCAAATTGAAGGGTTTGAGCAATTATAAGGACAACAAAACCTGGAATTTGATCACCTTCATCTATCCCAAAGATCTTGCAAAGATAAAAATATAGTGCTTGGGCTCTCAGGTTGAACTATCTTCTAAACAATGGCTCTGGGGTACTGGTTGTAATCACAAGCAAATTATTGACCTTGGTAGCATGCTCCTGTAGTGGCCCTATTCTCAAGTACATTCATTGTGCATCATATCTGGCTTGCAAATCATCCATATCAATGATTTCATGCACAACATGGTTAGGGTTAAGGTTGAAAACCTCACTGAACAGCTCAGGGAAAACCCTAAAAAGATTGACTCCAGAATGATTTTTTACCCATCCCGTGATAGGATCATACTTCTTTGCCAGGTCCATCAATAAATCACTATCAAAGAAAACAACGAGGACTATTAATTTTCCAATATCAAATTCCCAAACATTGCTCATAGGAGTGTCTAGATTTTGCTCTAAAAACCATTTCTTAAACAACTCTAGACCTCCCATGGAAACCTAGGCATCCCTTATCCAATTAGCTTTGTCATAAAAACCTTCTGCTACAACTATTCTAGGATTTTTTAGAATGAGTTCCCTTCCCTTAGTTAATTCATGCACTGATAAGGGGAATTGTTCAAGAAAATCATCATGGACAGAACGTTTGAAATACTCCTTTTGACCAGTAAACTCATTTTTGGGAGGCATTTTGAATGAACCCTAGGAAATTCACAACAACAGATGGTTAAAATTTACTTAGAAAGTCACAAAGCACTTACCCACCAGAATTCACACTTCTACACTATATGATGTCTTCTGCAATTTTACTAGAGTATTAACCAAGAATTTTTGTGCCCTAGCTCTAAAATCTTGAATGCCCTGACATTCTTTCTGCACTTTGGTGGTTCATTAATGGTAAAACCGTGGGCTCTTTTCATAAATTAAAACCACACACACAAGGTCTGAATCACATTTACTCTTAGTAACTGTTGCTCACAATTTGCACTCAAGTTTGAATCCTATCAGTAGATTTTATCAGATCAGATGATTCTGATTTAAAAATAACAAGCTTTACAACTTTTAGAAAAAATGCTACGTGTCACAAATGCGCTTTCCCACATTACTTAAAAACCTACAACTTCACAATGTGGGGATGCGCCGTCCGTTGATCAAGACAAGATCAACAATCAGACTAATCCACTTTTTATTAACAACCAACTAGCTAAACTGACCAATAAGAAACTGCCATATGAGCTCATACTATCTAAAAACATTCCACGCTAGCAGATCTCATATCTTCTTTTGAGCAAGCAAGTAATTGACATCATCTAATCCACATGTCACAAATGCGCTTCCTCGCATTACTTAAAAACCTACAACTTCATAATGCGGGGATGCACCAACCGTAGATCTTTGAAAGATCAATGATGATGCTGACTCCACCCTATCGAGCATCTAAATAAAATTTTGACATCACCATAGACACGTGTCTGTAGGGTGCATCCCCGCTTTGTTTAAACTTCACTCAAATGCAAAATGTGGGGATGCACTGTTTGTTGATCAAGACAAGATTGACGATTAGAAATAACCCTTTATTTCATGCTCGCATTATCCACTTGGGCCAATGATGTGACTGTTTTAATCCGCATGTTCTGACTATTGCATTTATTTCTGACACCTTTCTGGCCCACATGGATGAGTAGTTCCAGCTAAGCACAATTGTCATATCCTATGGCATGACTTCTGCATTCTTCATAGTCTGGTCCCACTGTGACACGTGTGACAAATGCGCTTCCCCCCTTTACGTAAATTCCTACATCTTCATAATGTGGGGGTGCACTGACCGTAGATCTTTGAAAGATCTATGATTGATAAGATTTCACTTCCATTCAACAGCCGAAATCCTTCAGTGCACATCTGACAGTACACATCGTCCATCACTAAATTAGAAATACCCGACCCCACTTTGTCATGCATCAAAAATGCACTTCCCCACTTTGCTTAAATTCCTAGATTTTCATAATGCCAGGATGCACTGGCCCTTGATCTCTGATAGATCAATGGTGTTTGAAAAAACTCTTCAACTTGGCATCCTTTCAAAAAGAAAGTCACAATTAAAAGCCCATGAAAGGTTTATCATAAGGATTAAAAAATATGCCGATGCAAAAAAAACATTAGGATAAAACATCCCGCCAAGATACTTGAAGAAAACCCCCTTTTTTTTAAATTTGAAAATTAGGACAACATAAAACCAAGGTATAAGGGTTTTTTATGCACTTAGGGCCATTTTATGGATAATTTGAAAGCCAAACCCTGAGAATTTAAAGGGAAGATACAACTTACAGAACATGGCATAACTAGGGAGATCTAACAATTTTTAGGATTTCACAAAATAAAACCCTAGTCTACAAGAAACAAAGACTTAACTGATTTTTCATCCAAATAACAAAATTTTTCTATACTATGAAAAATCACACCAACATATTGGGTTTAAGGACTAAAGTATAATCTTTGAGTGTTGCACAATTGAATAACTCAGGTAACAAGCTATAAGTTTAAAATAGAAAAGTTAAGATCTTTGATGATGAAGTTAATCTAGTTGGAACAAAAATGAAAATAAAAGGTAACTTATTTTATCTTGATCTAACTATTGAGACATTCTTATTTGCTAAAATTAAGGATGTATGGTTATGGCACAAGGGGTTGTGTTATGTGAACTTTGACAAAATGGATAAAGCTAGTTGAGGATGTATGGTTACTATGGTGATAAATATTTCATATTTTTTGTTGATGACTATTCAAGGATGGTGATTATTATGTTTATGAAGGTGAAATTAACTGCTTTTGATAGGTTCAAATGGTATAAAGCTAGAGTTGAAAAGGAATCTCACAAATATTTGAAATGTTTAAGATCTAATATAATAGAGGTGGCAAGTTTATGTTGTTGGAAATATAAGGTATACTAGGTTACTAAGAGTGGAAAGGTGAATTAGGAACCAATAAAAATTTAAACTTAATTCACCAATTAAACAATCATCATATAATATGATCTAGTTGCATGCATGAAAGAATGAAATAAATAAAATATTGATAACACTTTGACACAATATTTGGTAACCCAGAGACCTTCCAAATAGAAAGTAAATCTAGGGTGGAGATGATACTGACAAGCTTTATTACTACATTATAAAGTTAGCCTATTAAAGCTTACAATTAATCACTTTTGGCGATCTGCCCTATTAGGAGCAATAAGGACTATTAGGTCCACTTTGTGAAAGGATTTACAACATACAATGAAGTATGCAATCTTTAAGGAGATTTGGGATGAGACTATTAAGTTAAAGGATTTGATTGATGAACCTATTAGGATGAATTAGTGGCTGATCTCTAATCTGCAACTCATTTTTTTGAATGAGATTTCTTTTAGTAACAATGATCACTTGACTATGATAGATAAGTCTCTACTTTTCCATATACTATGTTGGGACTAAAAATCACATTCTCGATTTGAGTACCATTCCAAGCTTTTGAGTCTTATAAGCACTTTTAATGCACGGGTATGTGGCTATCCTTTCTAGGCCTAAGAGGTGTTTAATGTTTCTAACACACTACATTCAACACATCCATGTATTCCATGAAGATAAATTTCTATTTCAACTCATTCTATGAAGTCTCATTTTGAGCAATGTCCAAATCTACATTTTAGCCTTAGTGTTAAGCGGTTACAGGTAGCCTAATTTGCATTTGAATATCTTTCACCCAATTATGTCTCATGACTTTCCACTTTGGGAGTGTTTAGTATGCATATAAAAGAACCTATATTTCAGATCTAAAGTCAGTTTGAAATGTTTTGAATCCCTCAAAGTCGGTTGTTTATTATTGTCATGCTGATGTAAATTGTTTAGAATTTTGGGAGGCCTTGTTTGACTAGCTATAATTTTGACCCCATTGACAGAAATAAGAAAATTCCTTTTGCATTACATTATAAAGGTTACAGACATGTTATGTTTTAGATTTGAGCCTATGAAAAATCCCTTTGACTAGTTATCAAATGCAATTTTGAATGCAATTTGTAAAGTTTTACTAGTTTCAAAGTGCAGATTCATCAGTACCCCTATTCGGGATGTCATAACTCTAAACCCATGATAGATGAGACCAAATAGATTGTACTTTTATGTTCTACTCTAAAAATTCTTTAAGCTTGCCAGTTTGCAAGTCTTGATGAATCCATTTGTACACTTTCTTAGGTCCATTCTATTTGTGAATATCACTTTTCTATCACTGTTCCCAGTTTTACAAATCTAAGTAGCCCACTTTGACTATTTGCCAAATGTGCCATATTATTTTTCATGAGCCCATATCATAGATTTATATTTTCATTTTGAGAGTGAACCAATGCCCCAGTTTTCATATTCCTAAGTGTCAGTTAAACCTATTTTCAAAGCCAAAACCAAACATGATTTATGGTTTTCTGACATGTTTTCTTATAGGCAGTTCTAAGAAGGAAACTTTGATGGTCAATTTCTTTTGACCCCAAAGTTGTCATGACAAAATATTTAGTAGGGCAAGCATATGTAGAACAAAGAATCAATGCGTCTGATTTCAAGGCCTAGTCAAGAGTATTAGTTAGTTTTTAAGGCTAGTTAGAGGACCCCTTGGCATGAAATTGACAAGTTGCAGAGAGAGGTGAAATGAGTTTTAAAGTTTTTTCAATGTTCAAGTTTGGTCCCAATTAGTTCTAAGGGATCAATTGATTAGTTTTAAGGGTTTGAGTGTTTTAGTTCAATTTTTTTTTTAGCTTGACCCACTTTGGGGCCCAACCAACTTTAGTATAACGAATAACACATTAGTTTTCAAAAGGCAATGTTATAATGGTTTCAATCATTATAATTAATTTCTTGGTGTGCGCACATGCATATAAGATCAATTGGGTGTATATAAGGCTATGCATATAATGAATAAGGTAATATTTAGTGGAAAATATAGGGTGTGATAGGTATGATGGAGCATTTGAGTTGAATGAAACTATTACTAAGATTCTTGTTTTTTCTTCTAAACTATGCTTCTATTCAAGAACATTCAACTTGTAAAATAAGTCTAGGAAGAACTGGATGTTTTGGGTTCTCAAAGGTTATAAGAAAGAACTTCGTGAAACTATTGATGCAAAATTTTTCTTAGGAAATGAAGTCTAGAGTCCAAGAAGTTGAATGCCATGCAATGCTATTGGATTATGCATTGCTTTGTGTGCTACTTTTTAAGTGGAATGCCTTGTGGTTTGAATCAATATGACATTACCATCATTGCCACCATATTTAACATTTGAAACCAAGCTCAAATGAAATGAAGTGACAAGCATAAGATTTACAAAGTAGATATACGTTGACCTAGGAAGAGCTTGCCCCTACACTCTAGTGTCTTACCAATTCCTAGCTATGTCCAAGTCAAAAGGACCCCCAAATTTAAGAAGATGGAGTAGTGGTCTAAGGCTAGAGTTTGAAATGATGATGAAAAGGAGCTAGTCAAAAGAGGAGATAAGTAGACACAAAGACATAGAATGGAGAATCCTCCCAGTTAGAACAGATTTTTCTAACCAAGATGTGGCCATTTTCCCACAACTCTTGTTGGAGCTAAAGCAGATCCTCCTTTCCTCTCTCACACATAAGGAGAGTAGCATAGCTCTGAGACAATAGTAGATGTAGTTTAGTTAGACTCCTAAGCTGACCTCTTTCCCTCATATGTCAACATCCTTAATGTTCACTAAATTTTGAAGATGCCTACAGAATGGACAAAGACACAGCTCATGTGAGTTAATTTGGATTGTGGGTGTCAAGTAAATGACCTCCTCCTTGCTATGGATAGAATTTTTTTTTGTGAGGTTAGACATTGAGCATTATAATTCGAATGAGCTATCATCTAGCTAAGCTTTCCAATATGTGGAAGCCTCTATCAACATGAATTTGCACAATTGCATCCTTCCCAATAGTCATAGATAAACTAAAAGTTTTCTCCCTTTTAGAATAAGGTGGAGCTAGAGTTGGAGCTATGATTTTGGGTAGTTTGTATTAGAAGGGATGGAAGAGTATGGTGATGATTGTTCTCTCATCCCATAGTAGTGGAAGTCAACTTATAATAGGAAAATAGAGCAATCCTGTTGATTGCAAATTCTTAGAATGATTGAAGATGGTTGTTTGAATGAAGATACTTCCTTATGTGTGATAAGATAATGATATATATAAAGTTTACAATTTCCAAGACATAAATAATGAAGAAGTAACCTGCTATTTAGACTAAAGAGCTAGGCTCAATTGCCCTTTTTGTTTCACATTTTCCATGTGACAAAGTTTTAAAATGTTTTTATTAAGAGTTGGTCACCTTTAGAAATGTATAAAGCACTTGCACTTTTAGACATGAATGGAACTTGATTCGAAGCATAGAGTGGGCCCATGGCCAGTTGGATCAGACAAGGAGTAAACTTTGAACCAAAATGCTAACGTGGCATAGTGAGAAGTCTAGTTTGACCAACCAAAAATGGACATGTGGTAGCTAAATGGGCATACCAAATGACAACAGGTGGAATGAAGTTTGAGTTTAGTATTGATGTGGTGGGTCAAGTTTTGATGCTCTAGCTTTTGCCACATGGTAAAATCTGATGGTTGGTGCTTCCCCACATTATGAAGTTGTTCAACCATTAGAAAATATGGGGAAGTACCTTACTGATAGATGGTAGTAGGCCCAGGTCAGTGATGACATGACAGGTGTAGACATTGAACCAATAATAAGGTGCCACGTGGTAGTGACATGCTAGGCACCTTGTAAGTGGTGACGTGGTAGGTGACCAAGTAGTAAGGAGAGCAAATGAAATACTGCCATAGAGTAGATTGGTAGATCTAATTTGAGGGTGCAACATGGTGTTGAGGTGACAAGTGATGGAGCAAATGGTGAACCAATGGGTTGCTACCACATGTTAGATGGTCAAACTTGGTTGACCCAAATTCATAAATAAGAGGGAAAATTCAAAAGGTGCAAAAATAATTTTAAAATAATTTTTTCTCAAAAGAATGTATAGGAATTTAAAATATTTTAAGATTATAACCTAAAGTGTGAACTTAGAAAATATTTAAATTTTTGCAAGAATATGCAGACCTGCAAACGAAGTTCAGGAGCCTAGTTTTCAAATGAAGATTCTAGGCATTTTCGATGCACAAATATATGACTATCATATACCATCAGAATTGGGAGAGAGAAAATTTTCCATATTTGTAGTTGATTTTGCATAGGAAGTAGTATATTTGAGTTATTTATGGTTTTGTACTAGATACTCATTTTTCAACCACATTCAGGTATGGTAGTTTAGATCTAATTTTTAGCAAGATGGTGAACTATGTGAATGCTGGAGGAACTAAGGATTCAATTGGGGGTTGATTTTATCCCCTCTAAGTTAGTTTGGTGAAGGTTTTATCAGCATTTTAGATGCATATCTTGTTGGTGTAATTAAATATTCACTAAGTACACTTAAGCTTACTTAGTATAATGCATTGCATAGTAGTTTATGATTTAGACACTTGGGAGTTTGCACCTAAATTAAACACATGCTTTAGGATAATCCACTCTAGGTGGTCATAGTTGTTATCTCATTCCACATTTAGTGTACTTATCACATTATCATCCTCATCATCACACATACTTCATTGCATAATGGAGGATAATCCACCTTTGTTGGACATGTGATTCCACCTTGTGTGGGTGATAGCTTATCTTCTCCTTATCATTGTCTCTTATCACCTCTCCTATATAAGGAGGCCTATTATGTACATTTTAAATCAATCCATTAGATGTCAATCAAGTCCATTATCAATAATAGCATTCTTGCATCTTCATGCAATTGTCTTTCCAATCTCTTGTGGAAGTTTTCTTGGTCTTTCAGTTGATCCTGGAGATGTTGTATAGTCACCTAAAAATATAACATGATATTAGATCTCTCATAGTGTGAAGACCTCTTATTAGGAAGTTCAATCTTGGCTTGATTCATTTTTGGTGCAACATTTGGCAATTTGGAGTAGATTTCAAGATTCATATTTTGTGACCTTCTATTACAAGTGAAAATTGGAGCTTGTTGGTGCAAATCAGAGGTTGGCATCATATAGAGGAGGTCCAAAAACCCCTAAATCAAATTTTTTTTCATCCAAATTGGATATTTAAGGTAAAATCTAGAGCCATTTGATTTTTAAGGTGTGGTGGTGGCAATTCAGAAAAAATAATTTTAGAGGTGATTTTCAAAAAGTGATATCTCCCTCATATAGACTCTTGATTCTGAGAATTTTTTTTTGTGTTGTTTTGGGGTAGAATTTCACAATTGATACAGTAGTGTAGGTGATTTTGGATCTCTATATCTAAATTTTTCTAAAAATCGCAAATCCCATTTTTCACAAAATTCAAGGCTTTGTTTAGTCACATCTAGTAACATTTTTACTTGCAATTTTTTTTTGAAGTGCATAATTTTTTCTCTACTTTCTAGATCTATAATTAGATATCAGTGATTTGGAGTGGACATATCATTTCAAAAATAGGTCTTTTTTGGCTATATTTGCACTTGGTGAATGCTTGGATTTTAATTTTCTTAATTGAATCAATAATTTGAAGGAGTTATTAGTTGATATAAGTCATTCTTTGGGTTCATTATGGATTTTTCAAATATAGCTATCATGAATATAAACAAGGAGTTTCTAATAAGTTGATGAGTATTGGATTTCTTTGAATGATTCTTGGATAGGATCTAGAACTAGCTATAGGTGTTGCAGAAAGAAGGAAATGGTTTGATAGAAGGGATAAAACACTTGGCTCTCTTACATCTACCATCTCCCATGATTTTCTATATCATATTGCATTCTGCACACATCCTCATGATGCCTTGAAAACATTGGAAGGAATCTTTGGTAAACTTGATAGAATAAGAAAATTCAAATTAGAGAATGAGCTAATAGGTCTAAGTCAATGTGATTTTGACAATATTCAAGACTTTTTCTCTCAGTTCAATTCCATTAGATTAGAGCTTTCTAATTGTGGTATTACTAAAGATGATGAGAAATTGATATTATCTATTCTTTTTAAGCTAGGTCCTGAATATTCAATCTTTGTTTCCACATTCTATGCTACTATGGATGATCTTGGTAGTGCATACAAAATGACTTTTCTTGATGATTTTTTAGCTCAGATCACAAAGGAATAAGTAAAGTTAGCACACATAGGTCAATTTAAGCCTTTAAAATATCAAGCATTGGTTGCAAACGACTCCTCTCTAGAAGCTCCCAAAGGAAAGGGGAAAAAACAATACAAGGATCCTAAGAAACATGAAAAAGGTGATGACTCTCCTTCACAACATAATATTGAATCCAAGTCCTCTTCAAGAGAGTAAACATGTAGAAGAAAGAGAGATAAATGTGCTTATTGCAAAAAGCGAGGTCATGATGAACATAAATATTTCCATAAGAAGATTGATAAACTCACTCACATTCTTCAAAAGAATAATATCTAGTTACCCACATCAGTGTCTTCTCCTTCTTCTCAACAACAAGCAACTTCTACATTGACATCATTATTCAAAGATAAAGGAAAAGCACTCATTTCTTCCACACATCTTGAGCAAGGTAAATGGCTTCTTGATTCAGGTGCATCACATCACATGGCATCTTCTATGGATATGTTTTCTTCTATTGAGCCTTGTACTTGTCCACCTATATTGATGGGTAATAATACATACATGAAGGTTTGTGGTAAATATTTTATTCCTATGGGAGAGGGTACATTTAATGATGTTCTTTTTGTACCATCCTTGACCACTAATCTCCTTTCCATTTACCAAATCACTTATGGGGTAGAAGGTAAGTTTTTTGATTTAACTCCTGATTATGTCTATATTAGAGACATGGACACTAGAGATGTCATAGCTATGGGAGTTGTTGATCATGCATCATGCTTGTCTTCTTTTGCACATTTTTTTGATAATGATGATGATATTTATGATGTACCTAACCCTTTATTAAGGGTGAATAATTCATGTGAGTATAACATTGGACACTTGAATCATTTTGTTCTTGAGACAAGTGTTGAACTTCCTACTCCTCTAGCTTCTGCTTCTTTAGACATGAGTTCTACTATATAGCAAGATGATATTTTTGATTTAGATCTCGTAGTGTGGGATTAATTCCTAGATACTCTTTCAGATGAGTCTCATAATACAACTTTAGTTAATACATCTATGGGAGCTTCTCTTTGAGATACTTCTTCACCTTCTTTGGAGATTAGACTTCCCAACTCTTCATGTTCTCTTTCTTTTTCACATCTCATAAATTAGTTTGATGATGTGACAAAATGTTTGAGCTTGGAGACACCTATTTAGTCTTCAAAGATGTATACATGGAGACCTTCTTCCACCATCCTCACTTTTTACATGGAGAGACATGTATTTATCTCTTCCTAAGGAGAGACATGTTTCTTGTAGGCATTGGGTTATCTTCTATTTGTATGTGCTCTTCATCTACATTGGAGCTTCTTCATTATGGGGGGAATATCATGTCTCCTTATTTACTTACTATGGGGGATCATTCTTTGTATATACATGATGTATGCAATTTTTGGGGAGTCTTGAGTAATCCATCCATCCATGAATCTTGTTTTCATCTCTTTTTTTGGAGGAGGCTTTTCCCCATGAGCTTTTCTCTTTTTCTCCACTTTATGAGAGATTACATTTCATGTATTGCATTGCATATTGTACATGGGTACCTAAAATGGCCTAGTAGCCAAGACCCATCTTGCCTTGTGAGTTTAAGTGTATTCCCCTAAGTTGCACTTAAGGTGGGGTGTTGGTGTAATTAAATATTCACTAATTACACTTACTTAAGCTTACTTAGGACAATGCATTGCATTGTAGTTTGTGATTAAGACACTTGGGAGTTTGTACCTCAATTAGGAGAATTCCACTCTAGTTGGTCATAGTTGTTATCTCATTCCACCTTTAGTGTACTTATCACATTATCATCCTCATCATTGCACATACTTCTTTGCATAATGGAGGATGAGCCACCTTTGGTGGACATGTGATTCCACCTTGTGTGGGTGATAGCTTATCTTCTCCTTAGCATTGTCTCTTATTGCCTCTCCTATATAAGGAGGCCTATTATGTACATTTCAAATCAATCCACTAGATGTCAATCAAGTTCATTATCAATAATAGAATTTTTGCATCTTCATGCAATTCTCTTGCCAATCTCTTGTGGAAGTTTTTCTAGTCTTTCATTTGATCCTGGGGGTGTTGTATAGTCACCTAGAACTCTAATATATCTATTTTTTTGAAAGAATAGGGTTTCTCATGATTTAGGAAGAGATATTTTGAGTTTGTTACTCACAATGATGAGATTATTTTTTGATTTTGGTTGTAGAGAGAAGAGAGATATTTTGTAATAGTAGGGAATGAAGATTCAAGTGGACACATGTCACTTCTAGATTAGATCTGACTTCTTCTTCCTTTTCTATATATTTCTCTTTTTCTCTCATTTTAAGGGTTCTAGTTTCTTGGATGTTTTTCACTGCTCTGATACCACAAGGATGGTTCTAGTTAGGCTGAAATTTATGTCATGACTGTGATACCATTCTCTTCAACACATTTCTATCTTGTATGAATAGCAATAATAAAACTAACATAGATAGTTCTAATCTATTTAGTGGTTTTATGAGTTATTTACATGAATCTTAAATGTACAGTTTCAAAGAAATGAATGCAATGAGCAAGAAAATTCTTAGTTTCAATCTAATTCTCATCTTCTATCTCTATAATTTGCAATGTTTAATGGTTTAGGGACAAAGAAATTAGACCTATTTGCATCCCTTTAGGGTTGTATGTCTCATATGTTTTGTTATTGGAACAAAGAGCCAAGTATATGCTTGATATATTTGACAGGATTGTTGGTTATTTGAGAAGGATAGTTCATGAGAATGAGATCATTATGAACACTGATGTCTGATTCATAGAGTGATAGGATAGATCTAATATCTTGATGTATGGAATATGTCAATGGTATCATAGATGTATGTTAGTGATTTATAGAATTGCCTAATAGATAAGGCACTAATTGGCTACATGATATTTGTGGATTTGCCAAAATCAAAATTATAATCATCCATTTCCCTTTCTATTTAAGAGTTGAAAGGATACCCTCACTTAGCTTTTGGATTTCATAGGATTTTCAATTCACTACTACACATCTATGTAATTGTATAAGTATAGGAAAAATAAGGGTTTTATCTGCTTTATTTGGATTTACTATGTGCTTTTGAACAATTGGTACCATATAAATGAATCTAAGGTACACCAACCTAGGTTTTGTAGAACCTAAAGTAGAAGGGTAAATTCTTATAGTTGGCTCAGTATTTGAAAGGATATGTTGTGGATGAGAGGTAGTTGGCCCTAGATGTATTCTATTCTCATTGGGATAATTTAAATCATAAAACTTTAAAACACCAACAAAATGGTGAATCAACTAGGGATAGACACAAGTAAAGTAATACAATAGTGAGGAATTATGGTGTTCGTTTCTTATCCTTGCTGAAATTTCTATTTCCTATTTACGTGTTATTCTTGATAGTAGTAACTTTGAATATTAGTGATGAACAATATTTTTAAATCCATTTGTGAGTTCTCATGTTTAAATAAAAGGTACTATGAAGTGTTGCTATAATTTTAAGAGTTGAGAATATAAGTCTTTCACTTTGTCAAGAGTGTTAAATTCCAAGGTTGTTGTATAAAGTTTTTTCAAATACTTGCTATAAATTTTGGACCAAGTTTTTCTATCTTGCAATTTAGACAAATTTGTTCTCACTAAGTGAGTGGTGACTCGAAGTTATATCTCTATACTAGTGCATTGTGAAGTTGAAGTTATTATGAAAGATACAATAGTTGGAATGTAGAATTGAAGAAATGATCTCAAGTTCTTGGCAATGGTTGAAAGGATTATGTGAGGTGTGGCGCAAATGTTATTAAATCAAGATATAATTTGAATTTAGTATTGTTTACAACATTGAAGTGGTTTGAAGGCATTATCACTCAAGGTATTTTCCACTTTCATGAGATTTATTTTCATGAAAGTAAGTTCTACCAAAGCACTAAGTAGGAGAGTTGTATGATGTATCTCAACATATTTTGTGAAAGATAGAATCAAAAAATGTGTTTACATGTTGGATTATGTTAGAGATTGAATTTGGTAGAAGAATTTTCAGATCCTTTGCAAGTTACAAATTCTTAAAGTTTGTAAGAAATGAAAAATTTATTTTCACCTAGTATGCAACCTATTGATAAATATTGTAGATCTATTTCTACCAAGAGATACATGCCATTTCTCTTTGATGGAATTCATGGTTTCCCAAACACCATGCCATATGATCTTAGAAAGAATTTTCCTAAGTTTAGTGGGAGCCATTTAGATTCAGCTAGTCATCATGTTCAGATGTTTAGTGATTTGATCAGTGATTTTGGCATTTCTCATGAAGATGTGCATATGAAGTTTTTTGTTCAAACCTTAGAAGGTAATGCTAGGGATTGGTTTTCCTATCTGCCAACATCTTCTATTTAATCTTGGGGTGAATTGCATGCAACCTTCATGAAGTAGTTTGGGGAAAGAATAAGAATCTCTAATTCTTTTGAGAAGTTCTTGAAGATCTAGATCAGGAATGGTGAACTTATTCATGCATTCAATATTAGATTTGAAAGGATCTTGAATGAGATTCCTGATAAACATTGACTGGATGATCAAGTGTGTTTAGTTGTTTATGTTGATGCTTTTGGTGAAAAGATGAGCTATATTTTGAGGGATAAAGCACCTAAGACTTTGCATAGGAATTCATAACAATAATAGAGATTGAAACCAATATAAAGTAAAGACTAACTAAGATTAATTTCTCTAGATATGTTTCCTAGCAAGATGAAGTTGAAAGGAGAAACCAATGTCATGTAGATTATTCTAATTTGAATCAACATGTAGGTACCCCTGCTATTGTAACTAATCTTCTTAAAAATTCAAAATTAAAAACATGTGAAGTTGAAGTCTTTTTTATGTAAAGAAGAGTGAATCCTTTTCTTTTTGAACATAGTGCAAATTTTTTAGTGTTACGACAATATATGACTGAGTTAATTCACTTGATTAGTTATATGTGCAAGAAGAAATTTTAGTCACTCCTCCTATTGATTGTTTGCATTATATTGAGAATGTTATTAATCATGAAGTTGAAAGACATGTATCATAGTATGAGGATATAATGGCTGCAAGTTATCTTTCAAGTGATGAAGGAAAAGTTTCTGATTCAATACAATATGAAGAAGTATCATATGCAGAAGATGATGAGAGTGGCTACTTGAATCAAAGTGAGAAGAATGATATCACATGTTCATCTTGATACGAATCTGATGCAAATTGGGAAATGCAGAGCAATGAGGATAGTGAATACTCTTATTCAAGTAAAGGTATAAGTTCTTTTTCTAAATCTTAAAATGAAGTTCCATCTCAGAATTGTATGAATCAGCTTGAGATTGAAAGTTGTGAACAGGAATTACATACACAATATGAGGATAAAGAGATTATCTACAAGGATGTATCACCTAGTTGTGTAGAAGAATGTCACGAGTATGCATGTAGTAGTAATCATCAACATGCAAGTGATTCTAAGATTAATGCATCAACACCTATTGATAAGTTAAAAGAGAATTGGTGGTCAAGACATATGAATCATGTTAAAAAAGACAATGAAAGTAACATTGATTTATATGCCACATGCTTCATTGAAGGAGTGGATGGTGTGTCTTTGTGTGATGATTTTGATTCTTCTTCTTGATGTGTTGAAAGTGTTCATGACAATGATGTTAGAAATGGTTTCAAGGTCTCCATTAATCCACTATATAATGAGGAATTTGATGTTGATCAACACATCACTTGTTATAATGTCTAAAAGGGAGATTTGGATGGAGTTATCACCCCTTTATTTGAAGAGCACATGGAATGTTCAAATTTAGGTAAGGATGAGCTTGATGGTGATACATTATCTTACTGCTATCAGAGATCAGATTATTCTTCTTCTAAGAGTAAGATTGAAAGTTATAATGATTATGCATCTCAAGAGGTTAATAAAAAGGTGTTATATGAAGTTATGATTTATATTTGAGTTACAGAATATTTTTCTTGAGCATCAAACAGGTCAACTCAAGGAAGAAGTTCAAACCCTATCCAGTGAAGAAAATGATGGAAATCAAAGAACCAAACATGTATTGGCCAAATATGTGACAAAGAATCATCCACCTAAATAGATAATTGGATACATAAGTGCTAGAGTACAAATAACAAGTAATTTAAGAGAAAATACTTGTTTAAGTACTAATTTTGAACCAAGAATAGTAAAAGATGCATTGGATAATGAATATTGGGTTAATGTTGTGAATGAGGAGATTGATCAAATTGAGAAGAACAATACTTGGACACAAGTTCAAAGTCTTTCTAAAAAGAATGTGATTGTAACCAAATGTATTTTCTAAAACAAGATGAATACGAGTGGAGAAGTTGTAAGGAATAAGGAAATATTTTTTTGCAAACATTCTGCACAAGATGAAGGAATAGATTATGGTGAAACTCTTGAACTGATGGCAAGATTGGAAAGAGTAAGAACAACATTGGATTATCCTACATGCAAGAAGTTCAAAATATATCAAATGGATATCAAATATACATTTCTGAATGGAATAATTGAAGAGGAAGTATATATTGAACAATTTGAAGGATTCATTTAACTTAAGAAGAAGAACACAATATGCAAGCTAAAAAAAACATTATATGGATTGAAACAAGTTTTAAGAGCATGGTATGAAAGGTTACATTCTTATATGATTAAGATTGGGTTTTATAGAACAAGTAAAAATAATAAAATATATTTGTAAAATGAATATGAAGATATGGTATTGATTGCTAAGATATTTGTTGATGATGTAATATTTGGTTGAAATGACACGTTGAGTAAGAAATTTGCTAAAAGAATGAGTATAGAATTTAAAATGTCAATGTTTGGTGACATAAAATGATTCATTGGACTATGAATCTATAAATCAAAGAATGGTATATATGTGAGTCAGTCTAAGTATGTGAAAGAAATCTTGAAGACATTTTGGATGGATGATTCTAAGCTAGTTGGTATGCCTATATATGGTATCTGGAGTGAGATTATCAAAAGAAGACACTACTGGTGAGCTAAATGAGACTCTATATAAATAATATCAATATACTCTCCAACTATAGCCCCTCTCTTACCGACCAAACAAAATTACTTGTACATAATATCAAGAGTTTATAAAATCATGTAAAATAATGAAACCAACGTTATGCTATCATAGACTAATTCATTAGTTTGAAAATTAGTTTCATATTATTAGAATCACTTCTTTATTCTCCTCTCCACACTTTTCCTTAAACTTCTCTATCCAACATCACATCCTTAATTTGATTGCAACTTACATGAATTTGTAAGATGGTAAATGACATAAATGACAATATAACAATTGACATGACTCTTTTACATATACTTTATAGTTTGGTGTAGACCTTCATCTTCATCATCTTCTCTTCTATTCATCAACATCAATTGTGATCAACAATCTCCCCCTTTGGCATTAATGACAACACATTATGAAACATATAATCCAATACCAAACATCATCTTTTGTTTAGAAATACATCAATTATATCCTATTCATATACTCCCCCTTAGGCTATACTTAATTATTTGTTCAACATCTTTCACAATCTTCTTTACTAATTATCTTTCCATTTCACTCTTTCTCAATCAAATAGTTTCCCCCTTTTTTCTCAATACATCATCTCCCTCTTTTTTCCTTTACACATATACCCATCTTTGACAACAATGACAAAGGTAATAGTAAGATTTAGTTAGAAACTTATAAGCCTTGTAGTTATACCTTGTACCTTACATGTACTAATCACTTCACTTTCATTACATCACCTTCACAACTTTAGGACA
The DNA here is from genome assembly GCA_028749045.1 of Cupressus sempervirens. Taxonomy (NCBI): domain Eukaryota; kingdom Viridiplantae; phylum Streptophyta; class Pinopsida; order Cupressales; family Cupressaceae; genus Cupressus; species Cupressus sempervirens. The sequence goes on along the minus strand of CM053791.1, from coordinate 182,440,196 downwards.
ACCTAAAGAGTGGAATCTTGCATCGAATCCAAATAGATATTATGATAAACCATGAATTGATTCAACATGCATAATCACATAGTGAACATTAGATAGGGAAAAGAACCCTAATGTACCTCTTAGATATTCAAATGCATTCTTAGGTAATGGTTTAGTAGAGATATCAACTATTTTCTCATTAGGAGTTATGTGCTTGAATCCAACTTGTTTCTCTTGAACTTTCTATCTCAAATAGTCAACACTTGATAGATATATGGTTTTTCTTTGCATGCATAACTAGATTATTTGAAATGTTTATTGTGTATGATATTAGATTAGTGTGTAAATAAGATTAATATTGATTGAATATTCACAAACTAAAAATATAATAATGTGTGAAAGGACGAAGGAGAGACACAGAAAGCGAATGCAAACCAAGTATGGTAAGCTCCTCAAGTGTAACCTTGATACTTAGATATGTCCAAATGATGATTAGATTTGTGCACAAATGTGCTCAACCTTTAAATGATGGATTATGGTCAAGTATGAGGGTGATTGAAGGGTTCCAGAATGAGAGCATTGGTGGATTTTTCCATTATAAATGGTATTTTGATAATTTATGAACTCTCAAAATAGAATTATAAGTTTTCAAGAAAAGTGTATGATTTGTGAGAGGGGAAGGGTCCAATTTATTGGCAAAAGGTTAGTTAGATGGATGGACAAGGTGCAATTATGGATGAAGGGTGAGGAAAGCCTAGGATTAAAGAAGATGGATGCACATGGATTTCCCTTTCTAAAATCCATATCCTTGTGACAAGTTTCATAAAGGTATTAGATGAGAGAGGAGGGTCAAAATGGGTGGTCAAAGGGAGTTATGAGGGATGAGTGTGGAAGAGGAATGTAAGAGGCCTTAAAGGACCATTAATGCATGTAAAAGCCTTAAACTCTCTTGGATTGGAATTTGAGGGGGATGGAATGGAAGTTTGTCTTTGATTTGTTTTAGGATTTCCTAATCCTTGGTTAAAGTTGTGCACACTTTTAGGGAAGATATTGGGCTTAGTTTAGGAGGGAATTATGATGCAAGTGGCATGTTAGAGAGATGAAAGATGGTTAGCATTAATGGGGGGTGTTAATTAGCTAGCTAAGTGAGGTTAGCATTGGTGAATGGGTTGGATTTAGCTAATGATAGGATTTAGGAATAGTTAGGGGTTGGGGATTGATTAATTAAATTATTTATGCAATAAAAGGGGGATTTGGAATTAAATTAAATAGGCATAGTAAAATTATTTAATTTAATAGAAGAATAGGGAATTAATTGATAATTAGATTTTGGGTTTTTCATATGATTTTATAATTATATGTAATACTTAATCAATAATATCCTAGAATATGACTAAATAGGATTATATTAATGATGTAATTAGATTTAGATGTCTACATTTTGCACCTCTTTGACATAGTGTTGGGACAACATTATTTTAAAGAAGTTCAACCATAAATCACACAGAGAATATTTTTAAAGAAATAAAGTTTCCCTAGTCTTGAATAGAAAGAGGAGAGATTGGACTATGTGATGCCCCCTTAAGAAGGAAATAGGGAGAGAATATGAGGCTCAATGAATTCTTCAAAAGGGACAACAAGTTGGGGTGTGAAGGAAGAGGTAGATAGGTTAAACAAGGGATAAAATTGTGAGTAAAAGTACAAACATAATAGGGCCATGGTGAAAGGGTTCACCATAGGTGGAGGGGGAAGTAGGGCACCACAAGGGGGCCTATAAGAGTGTCTAGGATGGATTGGAATGAGTCACTACTCTCATTTTCATAGTAACATATTACAATTTGGAGCTCTACATGAGACGACATGATAGTGGCACAGGGATGACTAAAGCATCAGGCAGACATGGTATGACATGTGTGAGAATGATAAACACCAGACTATTTGGTAGGCTAAAATAATTTCCTTTTATATTTTCTATTTTTAAGTTGGAGTGTTCTTGAAATTACAAAACAACTTTCCTGTAGGCTCAGGTTTGGCGAGTACATCACAGGGATCAATGACACATTGATCCCACAAAAAGGATTAGGGAAATGGGGTAAAAGGGCCTCCATAAGAATATTTCATGGGAAATAAAATTCAAGATGAATTTAATGTGTGATAATGTATATTTTAGTAGGAAAGCATTCCTAGTAGTGGGAATGTAGTCTTGTGGGTTAAGGGTTATTAAGGAGGGGAGTCAATGTGAGAATATCACTACAATATTTGGGGTCGAATTGTAATGGAAATTTGTGATGGCAGTATAATTTGTGGTGATTTTTATGTCTTTCTTTTGCAATTCTCCTTTATACCATTACAATACCCACATTTGTGTCATAATTGTGACTTCTGCATGAGTATAAGGAAAAAGTAAAACATGACATAAATCATTCCCCATTTGTTTTGATTGTAGAGAGTTGTGTGTGAAAGAGGGTGGAGAGCTCTAAATTTTGTTGTGCCCTTTTCATCAATGCATTTAGTTGTTGTGTATCTCTATATTTCATTGGCATGCCCTTGCTCTACAATGTTGTTGCTATGTATCTTTACATTTCATTGCCATGCCCTTTCTCTGTGATTTGGTTATCATGCCCTTGTGATCTCTGAATTTTGTTATCATGCCCTTGTTCTATGATTTTTTTGCCATGTTGTTGCTCTATGATTTTGTTGCCATATCTTGCCCTTGTGATCTCCATTAGCTTGCTCTACAATTTTATTGTTGTGCTCTAGCTCTACGATTTTCTTCAAAGGAGATATGTAAATTTTGGTTTCTTTTCCTTCTAAATAGGTATCTCTTTGTATTTCCTTCTAAACATGTATATTTAGAGATCATTTTAAGGTTCTTATTACACCTTAGTACAATAGAAAAAATTATCTAGTTGCATACATATTATAGAATCCAAATAATAAAACAATAAAACTCAATCAACCATGCTAAGTGACTTACCTCAAGATCCTCCACAAAAATAATGTAGAGCACAAAAAATGGGTAGAGTTTGCAAGAAATTATACAAAAACATATAATAGAAAATATTTTTAGAAAGAAACAAGACATAAGCTAGTTAAATGGGTCTAGTTGATGATTAGCTAGTGTATCATCTTAAAATGGAAGGACTTCCATCTTGGTAGGTTTAGCACCCTCTTTTAGTACATATATCATGATAGACTTGCATTTAGGATGCATTATGCACTTGATTCCTTCATTCTAGGTGAAGTTAGGGTTAGGTTCTCAAATATTCTCCTTAATTTCTTGCTTTTATGGATCTATTTTCTAGGTAGGAATTAGGAATAGGTCCTCCTATCCTTCATCATATTCATCAGAGAATTTTGTACCTATTTTCGACATTCAGCCTTGTTTTGGTATCATTTCTAGGTCTTCGAGAATCCTCAAGACCTCCTATTTTCTATTCTAGTTGGATCTAGACCCCTAAGTCAAGGTCAAGGTTGACTAGGTTGAGCCTGACCTACAGTAGGGTTGAGGTCATCCCTAACCTTCTTTGGGATTTGATCCCCCTTTCCAAATTTTGGTCCTTGAGGGCACAAAATTAATGTTGTGCTATTGGATCCAAATGTGGAAGGGTTTTAATTTGAAATTAATTTTTTTCTTCTCCCTCATTATTTGGTTATTGTGATTGGATAATAATTGAAGGTGAAATTTGAATTATAGGTCCTCATGTTACTCTAGGAGCCTGGCCTTGAAGCCTCTATATAAAGACTCTCATTTGCATTCATTTACAACTAGAACAAGAGGTCATGAGAAGCACACAAGCAATGGTGAAATGAATATGAAAGATTACAACAGGATGATATAGAAGATCAAGCCATTGTTAATATCAAGAATTTTTGTGATCACACAATTGTGAACATCTATTTGGAGCAAGAGAGATCATATCTTCCTTGATCCATTATTATCAATATTCAAGCATTAAAAGATACAATCATGGGGTAGCAATTATAGATTATGAGTTTGGTAGGAGTACCTTAGCCTTGAGGGCTTGGTATGCTTTCTTATCTTATTCAAATCTACACATTATTTTCTCATACATTTTCATGCTAGGGTTTCAATCTAGTAGATTAGATCTTGGAATTACACATTCAATACACATACATATTCTATTATATTTGGCTATTTTTGGAGTTGAAAATTACCAAAATGAGGGTTTGACTAAGGCATAACCCTATATAGCCACCCCAAAAACCCCATTTTTAGATATATGCAAGTGGTGTTTCGATAATTAGACTACAGATTTGGATACCCTTTTTGAAAAAAATTTAAGATCCACAAAAAAAAATTCATCGGAGAAGTGCAAGTAAATGTCAACTTTTTGTGGCACAATTGTGCCCTAGGGTAAGATTGTGCCCCACTATCTCGGCCAAGGTCAACCTACACTTAGAAGGATAAAAGTTTTCTGGGTTTGCTCTATCTTGACATTTCTAGTCTAAAACAAGTTGCAAAATTTCTAAAAATTGTAAACAAGTATAAAAAAATAGCTATTTCCAGATCAATTCCACCATTACGTATGTATCTTTTTTTGTTTAATTTCAAGGATTTCCATCACTTATTGAATTTCAACTCTAAAATAATATATGCATAGTGTTGAATGTTAGAGGCATTGTTAAAGATCCATTTTTACCCTATTCATTTTGGTGAACCCATTTATGAAAACTCTTTCTTTTTTGGTGTTAGATTTAAATCTTGCATTAGATTTTCTTTATTTATATGTTTCAAAAATACAAAAAAATTGTAAAATTTCTTTAAAAATAGAAACACATTTACATTTTCATGCTTTGAGTATTTCAATATGTATGATTCTTGTTTGGAATACTTTGACGAGACTTTAATTGTAAAATAGGATAGATTCCAAATGAGGTACATGGTAGTGAGGATGAAAATGGTCTAGAGAAGATCTCCATTGATCCTATTCTTATTTCACTCTCCTCAACAACTTCTCTAACTGAATTTATAATAGGGTGTGTTGCATGGTTACCTTCATGTTCCACTATATGCAATATTGATAACCCTAAATGATATATCCTAAACCTTTGATGATGGTAAAAGGATGTCCTTGACTAACAATTTAGGGTAAACCTAGAGATCCTTTGGATTTCTTTGATAACACTAATTCTATTTCACATGCTTATAATAGATGAAATAATCCTCAACCTATTGTTTTTATTTATTTACCACCTCCTCAACCTATTCTTCCTTAAGCTCCTAAGTTTTCTTTCACTTTTAAGGAGTATAACTTATTACTCGATTATGTGCTACTCTTGCTAAGTTATCTTTATGGGATTCAAACTTCTCCAACATATTATGAGGCATTGCAAAAAAATTTATCCACTCTTCCTTCTTCAACTCCTATTCAAGAGAACATTCATTCTATTTTAGATTTCATGCATGCTATGCCTTCTATACCTCCTATTGTGTTTTTCGATAATGATTTATCTTCTTTTGAGGTACATAATCAATACGATACTCTTGTGGTTGTTGTTTCTATCAATTATAGTATCATTCAAAGAACATTAATTGATAATGGATCTAGGCTTAATGTTTGTAGCATGGAGATTCTTAAAGCAATTAAGTCTAATCTTAGTACTATTGAACTTGATAATGTCTCTATACATGGATTTGATAATATTGCAAATAGAACTTTGGGCATCATTACCTTACCTGTTAAAGTTGGTCCAGTTATTCTAAATACACCTATTCATGTTATGCCTAGACCTCTCAATTATAACCTTCTTTTAGGAAGACCTTGGTTACATACTATGCATGTGGTTCCTTTTACTCTTCATTGCATAGTTTGGTTCATTCATAACAACCTAATGTATACATTACATGCAGATGATGCACCAAATCCTTTCTTAAATGTGGAAAATGTTAAGATGTTTGAGCCTCCTCAACCAAGTAAAGAGATTGAAAAACTACTTGAGATACAACAACCTAAGATTCAACAATCAAAAGCTCAATTTTCTTCTTTGACTGAGGATGATTAGGGGACATTGGATTTTAATCCTACTCTCATTGGCAAATATAAGGTTTCTGATTTGGAATTCATGACGAAACAAAGTGAATTCATGAAACAAGTTTTTATTCCTTCTCCACTTTTTGAGGAATTGAAAAGTAATTTTGTTGCCACTTCAATTAATGAAATGATTGAAATAATAAAACCTAATTGTTTTGATATTGTGACATATGCTGCTCCTTGGACTCCATCTAAAATGGAAAATTGGTATGGTTCTAGTTATCATTTTATTAATAAATCAAGATTTAATGGAAAAGGATGTGATAAATATGAGAAAGGTATACAAGAACCTCTGGATAATGAAATTTATGATCACAAGTATATTGGATTTAATCTGTATAAATAGCCATTGAATTTTCCTCTTAATGTTAATCATATATGTGGTGGATAGTTGAAATTGGTTAACCCACTTCTCATTGACATGAAGCAAGCACCTACTTTGGATATTTTTCCTAAAGATGAAACCTTAATGAAATTTTTAGGGGTTTATGTAGATTTACCTAAGTTCCATCACAAACAAAGGAAACCTTATTGTTTAAATACAAATGCTTATTTTGGAGAACATGATAATCAAGGTACTCTTCCTTTACTAATGGATGCTCTAATATGAAGTGATTTATTAATAAATGAGAGTATTTATGTTCAAATGGATGAGAATAATCTTGAAAAGATAATAAATATTGGAAAATTTTTGAATTAGGATGAATGTGATCAATTGCATTCCCTTTTACTTGAATTCAAGGATATTTTTGCTTGGACATATTTAGAGATGCTAGGTATAGATTCTAAGAGTGTTGCTCATAATATTGTTTAAAACCAAATATGAAACCTGTGAAGTAGAAAATTTGAAAGATGAATACATGAATTGCTTTATTAGTCAAAAGTGAAATTGAAAAATTATTGGATTATGGATTTATCCATTCTATTGATTACTCAGACTGGATTTCAAACATTGTTCCTTTTTCAAAAGGAGAAAATGGGATAAGGATGTGTACTAATTTTAGAGGTTTAAACTAGACATCCTTAAAGGATGATTTCCCATTACCCATTATTAATATGACTATAGATTTAATGAGGGGTCATTCTTTGTTATCTTTTATGGATGGTTTTTCTGGATATAATCAAATCTGTATTCCTCCTGAAGATTAATTTATATTTATATTTATAACACATTAGGGAACATTTTTTTGGGTCATGATGCCTTTTGGACTAAAGAATGCAAGGGCAACTTATCAATGAGCTATGACTTTGATTTTTCATGATTACATTCACAAGATGCTTGAAGATTATGTGCATTATATCTTAGCAAAATCTACACAAAGAGAAGATCATGTTACTATTTTGTGACAAATATTTGAAAGGATTAGTGTAATGCCCCGCCAAGGGATCCAAAGAATTAACCTAGAATTTCACTAACTTTGGTAGCATTTTTTTTTTTTTAAACATTAAAGTAAATACCACATATAACTTATACACCATAACAGAAGCAATAGCAATGTCCATCTGAAAGTAAACATAACATACACAACTGATTACATTCTTTGAGATCCCTTAACATTGAATTACATCTAAAACATCTAGCATACATGAATCCATCTAGTACAACATCCGCATGAAATAATAATGATAAGTCTAATGTTTATACATTAAATTTCCAAATGCTCAATCATCCACTGTACATGTCACAGGGTATGAAAACTTAAAAGAATATACATATGTAGAATAAGGTACATAATCCTATTCTAATCCATGATACATCAAAGTAAAGATAATCACATAGTACACATGATACATCATCATAGAAGATATATACATCCATCATAAAGATCAAACATAATAAACTAAATGCATGGTTCCTCCCAACTATTAATAGCATCATTAGACCATTGTGGATCCTAGCCATCCCTCCATGCGTAACATTCCAAATCACCGAAGAGATCATCGGTATTAACATAGTAGGAATGTCACTCCTAGCATATACTATATCATATGCTGAAAGTAATATAACATATGCTAATCATCAATTAAAGGATACATATCCACCATCATGAAGGACACATTAGCCATGATGTCTCAATGAATCTCAAATGATCAGAGTGGAAAATACACTACCACCCGACCGCGTGGTACCTAAGTGGTCCACTCCCACCATGCTAAGGAGATAATCTCAAGTCCCAAATAGGCTATCAAAATCACATAGCATAAATCTCTATAAGTCTAGGAATCCTAAAAGTATACTAACTCAAAGGTTCCAATCACAAAACCGACATCTAATCCAAGAGGCACACAATGACATGTAGGAACCTACTATGCAAGTGGGAAAGTGTCATTGCATTTATCATGTACAATTTACCCTGGCAGTTAGCTAAACTCCATGGGTCCATACTGATCCCATGTGGCCACTAGTATCCTCTCATACTGACGAGGCATACTATGGAATGCAAGGTCGCAACCATGCATTCTCTGTACTCCCATCCTAGTCTATACAAGTACACAAGGCATGGGCGAGAACCAAAAAACTTATCTTTTTAGGTTCATTCAGTTAGTATTAGGTGTGAATGCTATCACTTATTAATCCAACTTACAATGAGTTACCCTGGCAGCCTCTTAGGGCCCCGACCCCCATTGCAAGCCACTTCCTGACACTACATGCAAATATCCTACCCTAAGCTCATGGAATCATAAATCTCAAAATCACAAAAGATAATCCATAATAAAATCATCAAATATGCATAAAAGCATCAAATCTCCATGAGCAAGCATCCATAGAAAATCATGATCACAACAGTTCTCTATTGGCAACTGAAGTTTCACTGATAACCAAAAATATCCATTGTTTCTCAATAACCAAAATATATCTCAATCATACTGACCAAAGACTCCAAAATGGTTGAGTCAAAACATGTCACAACATGATATCATCTAGAATAAACCTACATTTCAGTCCCATCATGGCGACTAGGAAATAACCAAGCATAACTGATCGATGACCCAAAAATGGTTAAGTCAAGTGTCTCATACATAAGAATCTCAACTATAACAATCAGTAATTTACAAATATTACATAGAGCATTCCATCACATAACCATGGTTGGGTTTATAAAGATTGAGATTAAAACATCATCATGACATCACAATCACATAACCCCCAAGCTTTTGGTAGACGTCCTATAACTGGTCAACACTAGTCAACCCAAAACCCAAAACAATAGCATAAAGAGTACACAATGCAAACACATGTTTTGGTTTTGCTAAATTTACAAACTTGAATTAAATGTAGAGGTCTCAATTTATGTTTCCAAATTTGGAGAATGAATGGAGGAACATTTTGTATAGTTTTCCTAACACATATATTATTTTGGATGAATAAATTTTTTCCTTAAAAGCCATCTTTCAATTATAATCTTTTTTTGAAAACATCCCCCACCAAACTATCAATATACTTAATAATTTAAAACAATTAAATCTTAATAGTTTAAAATTATTAAAGAGTTCACCATTATAAAAAAAATGAATCTTTGGTATAAATTATTTATCAATTATATAATCATTATGAATTATTAATAACATATATATATATATATATATATATATATATATATATATATATATATATATATATATGTATGTATGTATGTATGTATGTATGTATGTATGTATGTATGTATATACATACATATAAATAAATAAATAAATATATATTATTAATATTTAATAATATTAAAAGTGTTATGAGAATCGAATTATGAAAATCCAATTTTCCACCCATGAAACCAAATCACATATATTATAATATATGTTATTGACAATAATAAAAGAAGGCAATTTATAAATCACGTCGACCCCTGTCAAGTGCCGACTGCAGTACCCTACGATTACCTGCTGCGTAGGTGGGGTCCTTTCCGTACTTGTAGCTATAAAACATATTACTTCTAATGCCAACACTCAGCATTGTTTAAGGTAAAAAAATGCTTGACAATATGCATGGCTTTAAAGCCCGGTCGGACGGTCTTGACCTGCAGTCGCAGGTCTACGGTTGCAGTACGTGACTACTGGTGTATTACTTAGTATGGATATGGGTGGGTCTACCCTGCCCCACAAAGTGTGTAATAATTTTTTTTTTTAAATGTGTTTCGAATTACATTTTTGAAATGTACTCTATTAATCATGATGCGATTTTATAAGTTCACATTGCGATATATCATTCAGCTTTAATTCAATGAATATATATGTATATATACATATGTATGTATATATATATAAAGGTATATATGCACACACACACACACACACACACACACACACACACACACACATATATATATATCTGTGTGTGTGTGTGTGTGTGTGTGTGTGTGTGTGTGTGTGTGTATACACACAGAGTTTTGTCAAATATCACATCATATAGACATGTATACATATATATATATATTTAATTGTATATATATATATGTATATATGTATGCAAATTCAAAAATATAAATATTTATATACACAGTTTATTTAAATATCCCAATTTTTAGAATTTTCTTATAAACTTTTGATCTTAAATTTAATCAATAATTTATCTAATCGCTTGGCTACAATCTAAACACTAGCCTCGTGAGCTTTTCAGATTTATGCATATAAGATTCTCAAATAATTGTAACTACCCATATTGAGTATGCATACAATTAAAATAGGAAAAATTCTCAAAAGAAATATGGAAGACACAAAGAAGACAGGGAATGCAAGATGTAGAAATAGCATAAGTAAAATAACAAGAATCTACCTGGATTCTAATGCTAATTCACTCTTCCTCAGAAAACCCGCAGAGCAAGTTCCTCCCTTCTTCAGAGTTCTCAAGTCCTCCAATGCTCCAATTGCTCTCCAAACATTATGTCTAAGCTTCTAGGAATGCCTGAATATAAAGAGCTCTCAGGAAACATCTAGAATGCTTCTAGAAATAGCTAGAAGGTGTCACCAACTAAGCATGTGTCTTTTCCAACCTTTTAGATGAGTCATAGGGTTGTAGACACCATGTGCTTAATTAATGCACTAACCTCTGTGTTGTTGACATATGAGAAAAGAAAAGGGTGCGTTAACTCCCATGCAAGCTTATAACTCCAATTTAATTTTATATAACTTTCATTTAAATATTTATTACTTTCATTTTAATTTTTATAACTTTTATTATTATTATTTATTTATTACTTTATTATTATTTTATTATTATTATTAATTTTAATTTCTAATTTTCTTTTATTTAATTCTTTTTCGTCAATTAATTCTCATTTAATTAATTATAATCAAAATATCAAATAACATGATATTTTATGTTAATTTTCTCAAGTAATTAATTAATTAATTAAATCTATTTATTAAGACTTAATTAATAGAAAATTCACCATAGACCTCCAAGATAAAATAGGAAAACCCATCATAGAGCAATTCACACAAGTCAGTCTAAAGGGTTAAAAATCACGAATTATGTCATCCGACACATTCGGTTTGTAAAATATCTAGATACTGGTCCTACCTCATCAGGACAAATGGTTTAAGGGTTTGGGATTTGGACTTTAGAATTTATCTCCCTTCTCTTATCATTGAGATAGTATAATAGGGTATGCTCATCCTGGCAATTCAGGGAAGTCGATACCCAGTACCTGCAACCTATAGAAAAACCATACATGTACATACAATATATATAATGCTAAGCTAAACAGACAATGGCAGGAAGTGGTGCATCTTGTAGATCCTGACTAAGCAGGTGACTACAACTCCCTTCCTTAATGACATCAGAAATGCCATACAATAAGAAAACACACACAACATACACATGCAAGTATGGGGTAGGTATCCATAATAAAACACATGAGATAATAAACCATCTAACTAATCATCAACAATAACTAAAAGAAATATAATGATCATCATGCATACATGAAATGTAAAGTCTAAATGATCTCATCATATAACCACTGAATCCATAACATAATGTCTGATAGTCTCAAAACAAAACCACTAATCCATCAACCACTAGTCTGTCATAGTTTGATAATAATAGCAACAATGTCCAGAAAAGATGTGAATGAGGGCAGGCACTACAATTAGAAGCTACAACATGAGATTGAGTCCTAAGAAATGTGTTTTTGGAGTAGACTCTAGTAAATTATTAGGATTTATAATCTCTAAGAGAAGCATATAAATGGATACTAAATAGATTGATGCTATTGTTAATATGTCTCCTCCTAAGAATATTTCTCAGCTACACAGTTTACAAGACAAGATACAAGCTACTCATCACTCTATTTCTCATTTAGCTAATCAAACTATTCCTTTTACTTCCTTTCTTAGAGAGGATGCTACTTTCTCTTGGAATGATGAGTGTAAAAAAACTTTTGAGAAATTTAAGGAGTATCTTACAAATCCTTGTATCTTGCAACCAACTAATTTTGATAAGACATTTCATTTGTATACTTCAGCAACTCTAAAGGCCATGAGTGCCTTGTTAGCTCAAAATGATAATACTGGCAAGGAAAGACCTATATATTACATTAGTTAGAATTTACTTGATTATGAAAAATATACAAAAAAATTGAAAGATAATGTCTAGCTGTAGTTTATCCATTACAGAAGCTTAGGCATTATCTCATAAATGTTGAAGTCAATGTAGTTGTCAAATTTGATCCTTTGAAATATCTTTTCTCATAAACTAATCTCTTTGCCCATTTGACAAAGTGATCGATGTTAAAAAATTGGATCTTAATTTCATTTCTTAGAAGTCTATTAAGGGACAAGCTTTAAGAGATTATTTAGATGAAGCTCCTTATCCTCATTCAGATACATGTTCTACTTCAGTGGAATTTCCTAATGATAATATTCTAGCTATTCAACAAGATGATATTTGGGAATTATATTTTTATGGATCTAAATGTACAACAAGTACTGGTGTTGGTATTATTTTAATTCCTCTTATGAAAAAGACAATCCCTTTATCATACAAATTAACCTTTCCTTGTACTAATAACATTGTAGAATATGAAGAACTTATAGCTAGCCTATGAGTAGCTTCATCCCTTAACATCAAACACTGGAAAATATATGGAGATTTGCAAATGATTTTTTAAAAGACTAAAGGAGGTTATCAAGCTAAGAATGATAAAATGACACAATATACAAATTTGGCACTTCTTGTGCTTTCACAATTCTCTTCTTATACTATTCAAATATTAGCTAGAAAAGATAATCGACATGTAGACACCATGGAAAGAACAACTTCTTTGGCATTTCTTGAAAATAATGTTGAGAACTTTCAATTTACCATACAAACTCTTAAAAACCTTGCAATTTCTAAAAAGATTACCTTTGATTGTTTCAATTTGCATTTGGATGAATGGTATTCCTACATTTTTCATTTTTTTAAAGATCGTACTTTTCTTGAATCAACAACAAGAAACACACATAATCGTATTAGAAAACTTGCAACATGTTACATTGTTTTAGGAGATACTCTTTACAAATGCTCTTACAAAGGATTGTTAATAAGATGTTTCAATAGAACTAAAATCTCATTAACTTTGGCAAAAGCTCATTTTTGTGGAAAATCTCTAGTTAATAAATTACTTAGAATGGGATATTATTGGCAAATGATAGAGCAAGATTATTTTATGTTTGTTAAGAAATGTCCTCAATGTGAAAAAGTAATTTGATTCATGTTCTTGCTTAGAAGCCTCATAGTCAATTTTCTTCAAGACCTTTTAGTATTTGGGGTTTTGAACTTACTGGAAAAATTTCACCAGCTTCTTCTCAAGGACAAACTTACATTTTGATTGCTACAGATTACTTATTGAAGTTGGTTGAAGCTGATCATCTTCATTCAACAACTATAGATATTATTTGTGATTTCATCCTTAATAATATCATAACACATTTTGGTATACCTTTAGTGATACTTTCAGATAATGGTACCTCTTTTAAAAACAAAGACACAAAATTCTTGGAGAAATATCAAATTCAACATAAATTTTCAACTCCTTATTATCCTTAATCTAATGCTCAAGATGAAGTATCAAATAAATTTATTGAATAGATTTTGCAAAAGAAAGTTAACAAACATGTGAAAGATTGGCATACTCAATCGACATATACTTTATGGGCTTATAGGATGAGTGTTTGTACTACCATGGGTACTTCTCCTTATAATCTAATTTATTGTACCGATGCTATTATGCCTTTGGAATTAGAAATACCTTCTTTACATGTATCATTTCATGGGATAATTGACAAAGATACTTTTTGGGAACAACACTTGCAAGAACTAGAAATGTTGGATGAAAAATGACTACATGCATTAAGACATATAAAAGCTTATCATAAATCTCTATAGAAGAAATATAATCATAAGGTAATTGAATAGACATTTTCAGTTGGTGATTTAGTTTTATATGAGAATCAGTGAAATGTGAATGCTTTAGTAGGTGAAAAAGGAAAGTTTATCCCTAATTGGCTTGGACCTTTTGTTATCATTGAAGACTTTGGTTTAGGTGCTTATAAACTTGCTAATATGGATGGTGTTTCTTTTTATGTAACCAATTATTTTTATGCATCTTGAACATTATTATCCTTAACTTCATTCTTTCTTTCTTTGTACATTTATATATTCCTTATAGACTTTTTTTTATAGGTTATGTAGTTTTAGAAAATTACATATTAAATATATTTATGCTCTATCTTTCTTTCTATTAAGTTTTATATCCAACATATAAGTAATTAGTAAAGAAAGTTTTTCATTCATCAAAAGTGATTAACATTTTGATACATATGTGGCTAATGGCATTATCTATCACTATGTCTATCACTATGCTCTGATGGTCAATGGCTTCAGGGTCTCTCTGGCCTATAATAGGAAGATGTAGATCTGTGTGTCTACATATGGCACCGTGATATGCTCATATCATCTAAACACTCTTGGGAACTCTATAGCTCAGCTATTAGTTTCTCCTCCCTTTCTCTACACATCCTTAGCTCTAGTTGGATAACTACAAAGATATCAACATGCCTGATAGGATCTCTGTAGCCAAGAGAGGACTCTCACTTGCTCATTCATAGCTGGTAGGCCATGCATGTATCCTTTAGAATAATGAATACAAAGCTCCTCAACTCCAGTAAGCTAGTTGTAGGATAAAAATTACATTTATCAATTTCATTCTTTTTGAAATAAAATTACATATTTAATCATATCTCATATTTCATAGCTGGGTCTCCCTCCTAGATGTCCCCAAAAGGTTTGGATGGTGGGCATATGGAGTGAGTACTCTCTCCGTACTCGCTATGTCCATGCCCCTCTAGTGGTGTCTCTAGTTAGGTGTGTGGAGGTCATTATGATCTCAATGGTGATATGTGATAAATGTGTACATCCAAACCAATATCACTAGATGGGGGAATCTCCTCTACTCTCTCCTCTTCTCTCTCCTCCTCTTTCTCCTCCTCCATGGGATCTCACTTGGAGATGCGATCCTCCTCATCTTTGATATCCTCATCCTCCTCTCTTGTACCATCATCCTAGTGTAACATCTTTGAATTACCTAGATCATCTGTAGGATAATCCTTAGGGAAGATGGGGTGGGTCCCCTATAAACTCCAATACTTGATGTAATCTTAGCTCATGCTTGAATAGGTCACATCTAATGGTACTTCTATATCCTCCATCTCATCTTTATCACTATCCTCTATGTATGCTATCGATGGTTGGCATATGGCACTAGATCTCCAATAATACCTCATCATATGTACATAGTAAGGTACTACTCTAGGGACTCCCTATAACATGCTGAACTATATCATCACTTGATCATAATAGTATGACTTCACTATATGATTCTAAATACCATCTAAATAATTTTTCCAATGTGAGTATCCCACCTAGAATCACGTATCTCACCACTCTATCACCTGACACTAGGGACTCCATATCACATCTATACTTAGAATGTGATCTAGAGATACTCTCCAATAGAGGATATCTCCAAATTGCCAAGCATTTCTCAAAGGATAAGTAAAGATTTAGTGTACTCACATCTACCATCACTGGAATACCTTGTGGATGTGTACATGTAAAATTCTCATAAAACCAAATCTATAAGAGTGTGCATATCAAAAGACTCTCTCTTTGATATCTCACTAGAAAACATAGCTCGTGATATAGCTGGGCTAACATGTTGAGGCCCCATGAGAACATGATCCTCTTGCTCTCCATGCTTTGTATAAGATTGGTAAGAGGTGTATAAAATATGGTACCCTTTGAGTTGGGTAACATGATGCAAGCATCACTCTTTGTACTAATAGTGTAGGGCCTAATAGTATGGATGATAGAAGGACATGATCTGATTGGGTTCACATCTATGGAACCCATTCCAAAGAAATAATCTTTTTCTACAAGGATCTCCTCATAGACCCACTATGCTCTAGGGGTAACGGTCTCACCTCAGACTAGAAGCCACAAGATCCTTTAGAAATCCTCTAAAGTCACTGTAATCTCTCTTGAGGGAAGTTGAAAGGAGCATGTATCCTCATCCCACCTCTCTATTAGAGATGATAGCATGGATCAATGTAGCTTGATCTATAGTAGGAATGCTACCTAGTATAATCCTACATTTCTCAGTAGTTGTACCTCTTCCTCATCAAGCTCAAATAGTCTCTCTTCAATGATTACAAGTAACTCTCCAAAGAGATGCTCTTAGAGATGGACGATGTCCTGTAAGCATAAACAAACATAATATTAGCATTCTACATCATCAAATATACAAATTCAACTTAATTAGTTCAAGGTCAACCTCACTTAGCTTAGCGTCAATCTTCTTGGGTCAAGGTTGATCCTCGTGGGTCATGGTTGATCTTTTTGGGTCAAGGATGACCTCATCCCAAAATGGGTGGAAACCTTCCAATCTATGTTGATCTTCTTAGGTAAAGGTTGACATTGTTGGGATAGGGTCAACCTTTCAGGGTCAGGGTCAACCTTTAAGGGCTAGGGTTGACCTTTAAGGGTTAGAGTTGACCTTGCCCATAGAAATCAAGAATCTGGAAAGAATATGAACAAACAATAGTAAACTCACCTCAAGAAGTGACTGTTAGGTAGCTAGGCACTATCTTAGAAGCTCCATGTGTGTCACTCAAAGTTCTTCTCTCCTTGACATCTTGCTTCTTATTTTTGAATCCACAAAAGTTAAGAATGAGTAAGTATGAATTCACTTTCATTATTTTAAGTTAAATTTAGGGTTTCTTTTAGGGTTTTCTCATGGTAAACTTGGATTCCCCTTTTTATTCATTTAGATAGACATTTATTCTTTTCATCATAACTTGAGTTCGATAACTCAATTTTTAGTGCTATTAGTGGTGTTCAAATCTTGATTCAAATACCTAAATCCTTCAATCAATTTAGGAAGAGTATGAATCCTTATTATTGGTTTAAGAAAGATTTTTTCAATAAATGATGTATCCAGTATATATAGTTAACCTTATTACCCTATTTAACCCTTCAAAAATAGAAAGCTGAAACAACGGGGCATAAGGGGCTTTATGCACTTCTCAAGTGTCATTTAGTAAGCCTTAGATGATTTATGGATTTTCATTAACCTTGTGTGTTGCAGGTTCTGACAGGTTTTTGTAGGATCTATATCAAGGAGTTGGCTATATCTTTTTTATTTACTATGATGTTTTCTTACTATAGCTTGTAGAAGTTGTGAAATCCAACTTCATAGATTGCTAAGAACACTTGCATGCAAATAACTTGTACTGAAGAGAAACCAAAGAAGGACAAAGCATAGATTGAAAAATCTCAATGGTGTGAGAGAAAAATTGTATTCTAGGTTATGAAAAACAAAAAGTACACAAGTTCAAGCTTAAAGGTGAACGAAACCTTGAAGGGAAGAAAACTAGTTTTGTGCATTATAATTCATATAAAATATTAATTATATGCACCTAAGAGAAAGGTTAAGTAGACTAAAGTAATACATGAATTAATTAATTAAATTAATTAAATCAACATGATAAAATTAATAAGCATAAATAAATAATTACTCTAACACCCCCTTAAGTGAAGCTCAGGAAGTAAGCTAACCTAGCAAAGCTATGAAAGTAGGAAAATGGGTCTCAAAAACAAGGCCTGATTAGGTATCCAAAATTAATAAAATCTGTATAAACTGAAGATAAAGAAGAAAACCTAGTGGGAAAAACCCCTCTCCAAAAAGAGATAGAACAAACATACTGAAAAAACATGAAGGAAGGAAGGCCTCAACAAGACCCCCCAAGGACAACTTCCATAACCCCAAGCATAGACCGCAACTGAAGATAGTGGGGTGATGCTAATGACTTTTTGAAGATGTTAGCAACCTAGGCATTAGTGGGAATATACTCCAAAGAGAGAACACCATCCTAGATTAGTTGACAAATGAAATACATATGAAGCTCAATGTGTGCATTGATGCTCCACTATGTTACAAGAAATATGAATAGCACTTTGATTATCAAACCAAAAAATAGTGAGAAAATCAAGAGGAAAACTTAACTTAGTCATCAATTGCTGAAGCAATAAAACTCTTGACTACCAAGTACTACTACTCTATACTTAGCCTCTATAGATAAAAGTGTGTGAGCATGCTACTTCATGCATAACCATGTGATAGTACCAGAGCCAAGACAAAAAACAAAGCCAGAAGTAGACTTTTGATCATCAACATCACTAACCTAATCTGAGTTAGTATAGCCAATAGTGTGAGGAGTTCCTGATGTGCACTGAATGCCATACATAAGTCTACCTTGAATGTATCTCAAAATATGCTTGGCAGCTAGCTAATGAATCTCATGAGGCTCATGAGAAAACAGAGAGACAAGGTCCACTGCAAAGGAGAGATTAGGATGAGTATATGTTAGGTACAGTAAGCTACCAACAACCTATCAATACAATGTGGGATCCATGGAAGGTGAAGTGCAGGAGGTAGACAAAGTAACACTTGATAGAAAAGGTGTGGGACTAGGCATGCATTCAAGCATGTCAAAGCATCAAAGCATCTCAAGAGCATAATTTTGTTGGTAAACAAAGATTTCAATAGAGGAACGAACAATCTATAGACCAAGAAAATAGTGTAAGAGACCAAGATCAGTCATCTCAAACTATTCCATCAATGCTCATTGAACATCCTGAATCATAGAGGACAAGCTACCTGTGAGAAGGTCATCAACATTTAGCTCAAGGATCAAAATCTTAGACTCAAGACACTAAATGTAGATTGTAGGATTGGAATGGCATCATGTGAAGTCTATAGAAAGTAGATAGGAGTCCATCTTCTCATACCAAGCCTAAGGGGCCTATTTGAGACCATATAATGAGCGTCAAAGTCTGCAAACCAAGGAGGAATCTTGCACAAATCCCTGAGGATGCTCCATGTAAATCTCCTTAGTAATATCATTGTGCAAGAATGCACTCTTCACATCCATCTAAAAAATGGGCCATCTCTATGAAGTTGCAAGGGATAAGACAAGGAGAATAGAGTTCATCTTGGTGACAGGGGCAAATGTCTTAATGTAATCAACACCCTCAACCTATGAAAAACCTTTGCAACAAGACATTCCTTGTGCTTACCAATAGAACCATCAGCAAAAAACTTAGTATGATACAACCATTTCCATTGCACTAACTTTCCTCCCTTGGGAAGAGAACAAAGATCCCAAGTACAATTGTTCATCAAAGAAGAATACTCCTCCTCCATTGCACTGTCCCACTTAGAATGTCTTTTCACTATTGCAAATGTCTAAGGATCATCACAAATAGCATGACTAAAAAGACTAGATCCCATAGTATGAGATTGGGTTCGACGTGAAGTGGAAGGGTCACCAGCTAGAGATCCTATAGCTTCAACTTTAGCTCAAGCCCATTTAAGCATCTGTGGAGGATCTTGTGGCAGAGGTAAATGGTGATGACCAAGATCATCATCCTCATCATCCAGAATAGAGATTGGAAACAATCAGGGAGTAGTGGTAAGTGGACTCTGGAGACATGGTATATACTATAGGAAGGTGCTCATCAAACTAGACGTTATGTTGAAATAAGATCTCTTTGGAATCAAGATCAAACAACTTGTAGGCCTTAACATCCTCGTAATAGGCAACAAAAATGACTTGTCATCTCTTGCACTCCGTTGCTCTCCTTTAAGAATTTGGTAAAAATCGCCATGCTTCACTACTAAAAACTTAGAATGAAGTTACATCAGGCTTGACATGAGACCAAGCCTCCTTAGGAGTCATATGTTGAATGGCCTTATGAGGCATTTGATTCTAAATATAGTTGGCACAATTTATTACCTCTACGCAAAAAAGACAAATCCATGGACCTGGATTGAATCATGCAATTAGCCATCTCCCAAAGTGTTATGTTCTTTCTCTCTACCACACTATTCTACTGAGGGGTGTAGGGCACTAAAAATTGATGCAAGGACCATGTTCAAAGAAAAAATCCTTGAAAGCTTAGTTCACATACTCCCCCCATTATCCATGCATATTTGCTGAATAGAAAGGCTAGACTACTTCTCTACACATGGCTTAAACACTCAAAATGAATCAAAGACATCAGGCTTGTAATTCAAAAGGTACACCCATGTATGTCTAGAGAAGTCATCAATGCAAGTAAGCACATATCTAGCACCAGAAAAAGGAGTGGGAAATGACTTGAGGTTAGTACAAATAAACTCTAATGGTGCCAAAGCACAAATGACTCATTTATGTGGAAAATGATCTCTATGTTGTGTTCTAGGAGCACAACCTTGACAAACACCATCTATGTAGGAAATTTGGGGAAGCCTAAGAAAAAGTGCTTTTGTGCTCATCTGCTGAAGCTATATATAATTGACATGGTCCAAACTCTCATGCCAAATTCTTCTTATTGAATCTACATGTGTTACAAGATAGGAACCTATGTCTTTAGAAGACTCAAATCCATCAAATTTGTGGAGGTGAGATGTAAAGTCAACACTCCTATTAGCCAAAATCAACTTTGAATCAAGTAGGTCCTAAATAACAACATCATGTCATGAGAAATCAACTATCTTACTAGAGCCGAAGTGGAAAATCTGATAAATAGACTAGGTTTTTTGAGATGTTAGGGACAAAAAGAACATCCTAAAGAGAACCCCCAGCTAATGCAATAGAACCAAAACCCATGATTGAAATATGTGATGAGTTCCCAATAACAATCTATGAAGTAGAACAAGGAACAAGTGAGGTGACCAAATTTTGAGTGTTTGTCATATGGTGAGAGGCACCAAAATCAAGAATCTGGGTAGGTCCAAAAGTCATAGCTCATGCAGTAAGAGCATGACCTTTCCCTATAGGGGGATGAAGACTTAGGAGCTGAAATGTGATGATCTTGCATGGCTTCCTTTAAAGTCTCCAAAAATTTCCAACACCTAAAACTGGGATGTCCATCCTTCCCACAAAAACTATGGGTCTTAGCTGATTTCTTCTTAGTCTTGGAGGTAGACTCAGTAGACTTCAAAGTAGATTTACCCTTGGAAGGGTTAGCTAGAGGTTCAGAATTAGTTTTGAGTGTATCTTTCTTTGGTTTGGCTTTCTTTTTTGGTTTCTCCTAAGAATTATGAGCAACTAATGCTTGGCTGGAAGAGCTAGAGGCATCCACCTGTTAGATCTTTTCCTATTCTCACATCAACCGATCACAAAATGTCTCAAAAGAAGGCATTTGATGTCTGTTACCCAAGGCATCCATTATGGAATAGAAAGTGGAAGAAAAGATCTAATACTATCCTCACAACTTTGATAGTATCAAAAAAATACCATCATCTTCTCTTTTGATTTTCCCACATCCCTACGAAACTATATGCAGAGATTTGAACTTCATCAAGAAGTTCTCAATGGTGGGGAAGCTAGTAGGTGACAAAGAAGTCAACTTTGTATTAAGCTCTAGTGCTTAGAACTCATTCACTATGTCAAACAAGTTATGAAACTTGGTCCAAATAGCTTGAGAAGTGGACAAACCATCGAAGTGAAATAGGAGATTATCAAAGATGTTTAGTGCAATCAATCCCATGGCTTCATCCATTTTATTCCTGTGCTAAAGAAACTCAAAAATGTACTACAAGACAAGTTGATTCTCATCCAGACATGACCATAACCCATGTGACATAATAAGCTGAGTCATGTGTGCTTTCTAATTTTGATAGTTGTGTGGTGTTAGCCAAGCCACAGAGGGGTCCAACATTGAGAGAAGAAGACAAAAAGTGGAAAGGTCAATTCTAAAGTAAATTATAGAAAAGAAAATACTCCCTCCCAAAAGTATAGATATACCCCTGAAAAACCAAAGAAACAATTACTGAAAGCACAAAAATTTAGAAAAGGACCTGGACGCCAGATGCAGAGAAGGAGCAAACTAAAGGCTCTATTTCAATGCCAAAAATAGGAGCTCAAATGAACTTGGAACAAAATGAAACCTACATCATCATCTCTATCTTGTAACCAACTTTTTGATGCTTCTTTTAGATAAAAAAAAGACCTCTATATGCTGAAGTTATGGCCTAAAAAAGAACTGCTCTTCCAAAATTGAGCTCACTAGAAAATTACATTCATAGGAAAAAAATTAATGACTATATGAATGCCAACATCTCATCATTTGAAAAAAATTTTGTTGCCAAAAAATGATGTCAGCTATTGGAAAGGTGATGTTAGTAGCTAGCAAATGATGTAAGCACTGGAAAAAATCCACCTATAAGAAAGCTGACATCACAGGTCAGAAGGATGATGTTAGCAATTGTTAGGTGACATTATTAGCTGGAATGATGACATCACAAGTGTAGGTTTTCAAGTGATGGTGGCCAGGTGGTGTGCCACCGGTAGTGGTGACTAGAGGGCAGCTCTACATTAGTGAAGGTGATCAGATGGTGGCTTGCTGTTGGTGGTGGGGCATGGGCCATGTCACTAGTGGTAAACTAGCCACAACTAAGTGCTAGCTAGATGTGGGGTGTGCTCTAGTGGTGGTAGGGTGGCACCTGGGTGGCTGCTCAAAGGAGTGGCCAAAACACCCATTTTTTTGGACTTTTTTGATTTTTTTCTTGAAAATCATGTCTGTACGGCCTCTTGGGGGGCTGACTTTTTTCAGAAGCTAAAGTGACCAAAAATTAAAAATTTTATATGATTTTTGACTGAACTGGGCCTTTTGAGCACAATGGTAGCATCTATTTTTTTCCTAAAGTGCACTAAAAAAATGAGCCTTCTCCCAATTCAAGAAAAAACCTAAAAAAGGTGGAGGTTTTTGTCTCCAAATTGCAGCTTCAAAATCTTCAAACTAGGAAGCAACAGGGATTCTCTAATACCATGTAGTTGTCAAATCCAACTTTACAGATCACCAAGGACACCTACATTCAAATAACCTATACTGAAGAGAAACCAGAGAAGGAAAAAGTAGAGCTTGGAAAATCTCAACATTGTGAGAGCAAAATTGTATTCTAAGTTATGAATAACAAAAAGTAAAAAAGTTCAATTTAAAGGTGAATGAAAGCTTGAAGGGAAAGAAAATTAGGTTTGCGCATTATAATTAATATAAAATATTAATTATATGCACTTAAGAGAAATCTTAAGTAGACTAGAGTAATACTTGACTTAATTAATTAAATCAACATGATCTAATTAATAAGCATACATAAATAATTACTCTAACATAACTTTCATATTCACGTAGTGTTACATCTAAGCTAAAGTGGAGGCTAAATGTATCATCTTAAAATGGAAGCACTTCCATCTTAGTAGGTTTAGCACACTCTTTTAGTATATTTATCATGATAGACTTGCATTTAGGACACATTCTACACTTGATTCCTCCATACTAGGTAAAATTAGGGTTACGATATCAAAGATTCTCCTTAATTTCCATCTTCTATGCCTCTAATTTCTAGGTAGGACTTATGCATAGGTCTTCCTAACCTTCATCAAATTCATTATCATATTTTGTGTCTTTTCCTAGCATTGTTTTCTATTCTGATATTAATTCTAGGTCTTTGGGCATCCTTGGGACCTCTTGTTTTCTATTCTGGCTAGATCTAGACCCCTAGATCAAGGTAAAGGTTCACTAGGTCGACTCTAGACTAGGGTAGGGATGAGATCATCCATGACCAAGGTTAGGATTGATTTCATCCTTGACCTTCTTTAGGATTTGATCCCTATTTTCAAATTTTAGTCTTGGAGGGCCCTGAAATCAATGTTGGGCTATTAGATCTGAGTGTAGAAGGGTTTTAATTTGAAATTAATTAATTTATTTTCCCTCCTTAGTTGGCTATTGTGATTGGACCATAATTCAAGGGTAAATTTAAATTATGGGCCCTCTCCTTACTCTAGGAGCCTCACCTTGAAGGCTCTATATAATGATGCTCATTTGCATTCATTTACAACTATAGCAAGAGGTCATGAGAAGCACGTAAGTGATGGTGAAATGAAGATGCAAGATTGAAAGAGGATGATATAGAAGATCAAGCCATTGTTGATATCAAGCATTTTTATGAGTACACCATTGTGAACATCTATTTGGAGTGGGAGAGATCCTATCTTCCTTGATCCACCATTATCAATATTCAAGCATTCAAAGATACAACCATGGGGTAGCAATTATAGAGTATGAGTTTAGTAAGAGTACTTTAGCCTTGAGGGCCTTGTATGCTTTCTTATCTTCTTCAAATCTATGCATTACTTTCTCATTCATGCTAATGCTAGGGTTTTAATCTAGTGGATTAGACCATGGCATTACACATTCAATACACACACATATTCTATTATATCCAGATTCATGGAGGTGGAAATAACCAAAATTAGGGTTTGACAAAGTAAAAACCCTATATAGCCACCCCAAAAACCCTATTTTTAGATATATGTAGGTGTTTTTTCAAGAATTGGAGTATAGATTTGGATACCCTTTTCAAAAAAATTTTGAGATCTATGAACAAAATTTTCATCAAAATAGTGTAGGCCAAGGTCAACTTTTTGGGGCACAATTGTGCCTCAGAGTTAGATTGTTCCCTACTATTTAGGTCAAGGTTGACCTACCCTTAGAAGGATAAAATTTTTCTTGGTTTTTTCCACCTTGAAATTTCTAGTCCGGAACAGGTTGCAATTTTTTAAGAAATTGTACATAGGCATCAAAAAATAGGTATTTCATAATTAATTCCATCATAAGGTATGTATCTACTTTGTCTAATTTCAAGAATTTCCATTACATATTCCATTTCAAATCTAAAATAATATATTAATAGTGGTGAATGTTAGAGGCATTATTAAAGATCCATTTTTACCCTATTTAGCTAGGTTGATTTCGAATTCTTGTAGAACTATCATCAGATTAGGTCAACACCCTCACTTGTAGACCTCTCATGTCAACCACTTTATGTACTATTTAAATAAAATGTTCTTGCTTTTGAGCTAACAATTCTTCAGGTGCATTTTTTTGAACAATTGTAAACTCTTAGAAAGTGCATTGTTGTTTTCATGTATATTAATGAACAATAATATTACTTTCATGTATGTCAAAATAATAACTAACATTACCATTGGATCATATAGTAATGAAGTAATCAACCTAGCTAATCAAAAACTAGAAAAAATTAATTGGTGTTTCCAATGTCATAGTACCTAGCATAAAACTTTCCTAGATTCTATCTAGTGACTCCCATAATATTCTCTATGTTGTCTAGCTATTATTTTTGTTGTGCAAACTCTTTCTAAAACCACTCCTCCCTCCCTTTCTAAAGCTGCTCCTTCTCCTTCACTCTTCTGGCTTAAATTTTGATTATCAAACTTTTGAATATATGCCTCTTGTTGGTGTAAATAAGTATATACTTATTACATTTTACTTAAGTTTACTTAGGTCAATGCACTATTTTATTATTTCATAGGTGAGACACTTAGGAGTATGCATACTCTTATGAGTTGTCATGTTCACAACATTGGAGTAAGTGAATCTAATTTAGCACATGGCCTCTACAACACTAGATTTTGCATCATTAACTAAGTTTTCATGTAGACAACATAGTTATTCACACTCCTATTTTAGCGCATGGTGCCTACAGCATAATTTTTCATGCTACACCTTTGTAGGTTTTTCCTCTCATGAATGCACTTACTCCTATGCTTAATGGAGGATTGTTAGAAGTTGTAATCTTTCCTTGGTGTGTTTATAAACCAAGGTTAGACCTCCTTTCTTTATTGTTATAATATATTAGGATATAAGACAAGGTATTCTAATATATTTCTTTTTTGTCCTTTTTCCACTACATCTTATTTTGTCATCTAGTGGAATATGTGAGAAAAAATATTTATTGTAATTTGTAACTTAGATTATTCCTCCTTAAGAGGAATCTCACACTTGGCCTCACACACTTATGAATGGTGGCATTCATAAACATGGGAGTTACATTCTAACTCCTCTCTCTCATCTCTATTTAAGAGATGACCCTCCTCTCTCATTTCTAATGAGTTGTCTTCCTCTTCTCAATTTATGTATGAGTGACTACTCTCTCTCTCTCTCTCTCTCTCTCTCTCTCTCTCTCTCTCTCTCTCTCTCTCTCTCTCTTCCTCTCTTCTTAGGCTTTTCATACCTCATTCATAATGTCACAAGGGGTTTTCTTTGCTTTCCCCTTTCCAGATATCTTATCTCATGGTGTTGGATCTTGAAGCTTTCTCTCTCCTATCTTAAGGTAATATCTTTTCATGCATTAACTCACTTAGATTCCTTCCTGGTATTGCTTATTTACATATTTCTTTTTTCATTCCTAATAGTTTAATCTTTGTTTTGAGTGTTTGCATGAAGGTCCAATTTGAAGGAGACTCTTGAGAGAGATTTCACTAATTTCTTCTTTAATCTTCTTAAGATGGAAGAAATTGAATTTTTTTTTGGGTTTGGCTGGTTTACCACCAAACCTGATTAACTTCTATTTACTCTAATTTATGTAGGTTTCAAATTTAACTTCATTGTGTGGAAATGTTTTTCTTGGGTCTAGCAAGATGCAAACTGATTGATTGTGTGGTAAAAAGTCACGTTTTTATAAAGGGTTTGGAGATTTATGTCACAATTCACATTGCTTTGTGTTATCTTAATATATTTTTATTTTTATATGGATCGGATAATATTCATTGTTAAAATATGTAAAAGTTGATTTTGAAAAGTTCTAAACGTACAGAGATCTACTAATGGATTACTTCAGATTTCACATTGTTTAATTCTCTGTTTATGATGTAGATAGTATCAATGATAAACCTTTGAAATCTGCATATTACTCCTATTGCCCATGAAAATCTATTATCTTTCTTTATTGAAATAAAATCAAAATCATATAATCATATAATGATACTGTCATTAAAGATAATACAAATTAGACTGGAGTATGCCTTTAATCAGTTATTAAAACCCTTAAAAACTAGAAACATTTCGAACTCGATGAGGCTATCTACTTTCTTTTTATCAAAACTGATAGTAGGAATATAAATAAACTCCAAGAATAATTGATTCTCTAAACTTTCAAGATCGACTAGGAACTGAGAATCGATAGTAAGAAACATAGATAACTCAATAAAAATACACTCCATTAATAACCAAAGCCAATAAACACTCATGGCTACCATTACAAAGCATGGCTCCCTGGCTGCCACCGGAGAGCCATTTTGGCTCTTCTAATCTTGCCTCTTGTAACCTATATCTCTCTGTCCTTCGATTACATAATGTAGTCTATTTAAAGACAATTTTGATGGTTACAAAGTTGTTTAACTTCCCCATGTCCATTTGTATTCCCTTTCGGTTTCTATTAAATTACTGAAGTAACCTAAAAGTCGATTCCTTTGAAGCAACTAAACCTCTGAAGGAACATTTAGATTCTTTTCACAAATAAGTTACTAAACTATGGAAATGTCAAATTCATAGGTGGAGGTGATGCTCCTGCATCATTTTATCATTTATAATATTTCCCTAGACTTTGAACATTATGCCATTTTGAGGTAGAGGCTTTGCCCCAGAAGGTTTGGTCTCTATTTTTTGAGTTTAATGTTTCTTATGTTGTGTCATTGAAACTAAGATGAATCAAATGCATCAAGTAGCCAGGTAAAAAAATGACATGAAATCCCAAATGGGGTTTTGTATTTACCAATAAAAGGTTTTGATCTTACACACTTACACTGGGTCTCTAATGGATACTCTAAATTCCACATTGCTCCACTCTTTTCGTTATGTAACCCATTTGTAGATTTTTGAAGCTTACAAATTATCTTGTTCCAATATTAAGTATTAATAATTTCAAAAACTCGATCATTTTGCTAGTTTTACAAAATCTATCAAACAAAATTTCATATATTTTATCATCTAGTTCACATTGCTTTGCCAACATCTCCTCTAGTATTTTTTGAGCCTCCTCATGCATATTTTGAAGGAAATATGCACCCATCAAGATATTATATAGCACAACAGTTGGATCACATCCCTTCTCCTCCATTGTCCTGATGAGCTTTTCAGCATTAGTTTCCCTGCTCGATGTACCCATCCATCACAACATTATTCGACATCAAAGTTTGTTCTACTTTCTTTGGTATAAAAACTCGGCGCCTTTCCCTACCGGAGACCTCGCTCACCCACTCGTTTTCGATCCTCGAACCACTAATCTCCCCCAAGTTGAGGTCCTTCAAAAATGCCTCTACTCTGCCCCTCCTTTCTGCCATGGACCCCTCCAACCTTAGCCTGGCACTGAACATGAGCGTCTCCTCCACCGTCAGGAATGGAAACAGGGCGTCATTCTGCATCATGTAACCCGATATCCTTCTTAGCAGCTTCCTTCTCAAAACGCTCAATCACATGCTTGTCAATACCTCCGAGCTTGTAGATAGGGTCTCCCATGGTGGTAGACTTCCTAGAGTCGACATGTCCAATGAACACGATGTTGATGTTGGTCTTCTCTTTTCCCATGGCTGCTTCAACAAATCAAACTGCAACGCTAAAATCTCTTCCCTCCTGAAAAGGCCTTTGATTTTCAAGCATGGCGCTGATATATGACATGAGCCCCGCGCTTCCAAAGAACTGATTCTAACATTGAAACAATGAGTTATGATTATATGTATATGTATTAATAGCTCTGTGCAGCTGCTTTGGCTCTGAGACGTGCCCTGCGGTAGTTTTCTTATCACAAGATTCTTTGTCTGGTTGTACGTTCTTTTTACCTAACCTATGTTTCATGTTAGGATCGACAGCTGGGGATAGGTTCAACGTTAATTTTTTATTTAGTTTTTTTTAAACTTTAGTTTAAAGCTTAAAGCTTAATAGTTATTCTTAGTTTTATAGTTAAGTTTTCTTAAAACAAATAAAAATAATTAACTTTTCTAAATTTTATTTAATTTTTTTTAGTTTGAAATTTTATTTTTTAAGTATTTAAATTTATTTTAATAAATTTATAAAAAATATAAATATAAATATATTATTATAAAAATTCTATTCTTATTTCGAAAACCTTTAATTATCATTAAGTTTTCAATAATTTTTTTTGGATTTCAAATTTATATCTTGAATAGTTTCAATGGAAAGGCTATTATTTATTACTTTTAAATATTTTTAATTATCATTAGTTTAGAAATTTAATATTTTTTAAAATTTAAATTAGAAGGGTGTGTTATTACAAAAAAAATATTTTTTGATAATTCTTTTAAACAAAGATAGTATTTTTTTTTATCAAAAGAAATCAAAGTCATTGTTTTTCACTAAATTATAATTGTTCAAACAAAATTGTCTTTATGAGTATTATGGAAAGTTTAGGTGACTCCTTGGTATAAGTTCAATATACTTAGATCATAGCTTTGTCTTATAAATTTGCAAGTGTATTTCAATGTGGTTTAAACCACATATAAGTTATAAATGAATAGTGTTTATTAATTCAAAATTCAATATGATTCCACGTATTTGTATCCTTGAACTATGGTGTTTCAAACCTTTTATATGCTTCTTACTTAATCATTGTTTAACATTCTGTTAAACTAACTTGCTCGTTGAATTGATTTGCACTTTAAACTAACTTCTCTATTTCTAATTGATTTCTCGGTCCTTTCTTTGTTCATATCTCTCTAACCATTTTCTTCATTTATTCAATTTCTTTTCTAGATACTTGTTTTTGTTCTTTCGTATATTTTCCTTGGTGGGCCCATCCTTTCTGTATCCACACTTATGTTCACCTTGCATGGAGATTTTAACTGATATCTAATAATTTATGCTTATTGCTCTTTCAAATATTTCTTATTTATCTCAAATTATTTAGGTTTATGAGTTATCTTACACTATTGCCTTCATTATTTAATGATTTGAATTTACTATGTTCTAATGATCTATCTGCACATGGTTGCAATTTTATGCTTTTATAGCATCTCTTTATGCTCATAGTAGCATTTCATGGTTTAATACCATTCTTTTATTATATATATATATTTTTTTTGTAAGTTGCATCGGGAGCCAATTTATCAAGGTTAACTATGGTGGACCCGACAATTTTAAACTGACTTGTAGTTGCCTTATCTGGCCTATGGAGTATCCCTCCAACCTATAATTGGTGTGCACTTACTTCAATGGAGTTTCCCTCCATTTGTTCCACTTTATTCCTCAATGCGAGGATGATATTTTATGGGGATTTCCCATTTCAATCTCTTTATCTCCTTGGTGTATGCTCCTAGTTTTGATTTAGTCATGGTATGACTTCCTACACTTTGCTCATTTTTGAGTGTATAGGTGACAAGGTTACCATATCTTGGAGCACTCCTATATTGGAGACTTTATTTGAGAAAGTTGTTTTGACCCATGTTGATCTTTTTCCTCATGGCAATGATGTTGCTTGTCCATGATGGATTTCTTATTTGAAGGCAATATGTTGTTACTCCTCATAAACCCTTCCTTTGGTCCACTTTAGCTATAATTCTTGGTAAAACTGTAACTTGAATTATTTGGTGCTTCAGGCACATGTTGTACTTATTTATTGTCTCTCTTATATTTCTTTGATAAATATACAATGTGATAATGTTCTGCACTCTTTATTGCCTAGATCATGGGTCATGTAGGTGATGTCATGAACCATTCACCTATAGTGGGATGACTCATTAGTGGACTATCTATATCCATGTGATTGATGCAATGTTGATGCAGGTTTCATTAGTTGGCCTTGTCTGTGGCCATTTGTGCATTATTATGTTCCTTTCATGAGAGATTTATTGCATCTATTATGATCATTTTGAGCTTATGACTTATTCTAGATATCATGTTAACTCCATTGCATGTTGGTGAACACATTCATTTATTCTCATCTCTCTTAGTTCCTCCCTGATTAAATTATTATAACTTTTTTTACTAACTTGTACATTCAATGTAATTCTACTTGTGGATAGTTGTCTTGTTTTTTGCTTTTTTTTTTTAGATGATCCATCAAGGAACCTGCTTGATTTTTCACATATGAATATGTGTCTATGCTTCCACTTGATCACATTCAAAGGACTCATGTACTTCTCCTGGATCTGCAAATGTACCATATGGCTTGAAGACAATCAAATTACTTCATATTGAAGATTAAGTTGCAGATTTTTGTAAATTATGGGTTTAATACCCTTTGATGTAATTTCCCCAAGTAAAGATTAAAGGGGGGTGTTAGAAGTTGTAATCTTTCCTTGGTGTGTTTATAAACCAAGGTTAGACCTCCTTTCTTTATTGTTATAATATATTAGGATATAAGCCAAAGTATCCTAATATATTTCTTTTTGTCCTTTTTCCACTACATCTTATTTTGTCATCTAGTGGAATATGTGAGGACAAATATTTATTGTAATTTGTAATTTAGATTATTCCTCCTTAAGAGGAATCTCAGACTTGGCCTCACACACTTATGAATGGTGGCATTCATAGACATGGGAGTTACATTCTAACTACTCTCTCCCATCTCTATTTAAGAGATGACCCTCCTCTCTCATTTCTACTGAGGTTTCTTCCTCTTCTCAATTTATGTATGAGCGATTGCTCTCTCTCTCTCTCTCTCTCTCTCTCTCTCTCTCTCTCTCTCTCTCTCTCTCTCTCTCTTCTTAGGCTTTTCATGCCTCATTCATAATGTCACAAGGGGTTTTCTTTGCTTTCCCCTTTCCAAATATCTTGTCTCATGGTGTTGGATCTTGAAGCTTTCTCTCTCCTATCTTAAGGTAATATCTTTTCATGCATTAACTCACTTAGATTCCTTCTTGGTATTGCTTATTTACATATTTCTTTTTTCATTCCTAACAAGGATAACTTAATCTTGATGGACATGTGCTTAGTTGTGAGCCTTATCATATGGCTAACTACTAGACATTCTAGATGCATCTTAGAGGCCTATATATATATGCACTCCTAGTGTACTTCCATATCAATTCATATCAATTGATATTGAATGAATATCATATCATCATTCTGATCATACTTTTTTTTGGTCTATTGTTGTGCTTGTGCTTGAGTTGCTTGGTATTGGGTTAATTTTTCCCTAAGGCAAATTCTTAAATGGTATCAGAGCTTGGGGACATTCTCTTCACATAGCCATTCTGGACCATTCTTGATTTAGCATGTTGACCTAGATTTGGATAATCCATAGATATTGAGAGTGTCTGGAGCCAAAGTGAACCTTACCAGTGCACCTAGAATGTTGATTCAGTGAAAATTGACTATAAATTCACTTATATTGTGCCATAGTTGAATTTGAGGCAATTTTTTTTTGCAAACCGGCACCTAGAGGCTTGATTTGTAGAATTGGTATGATCATTTTAGATCTTTGAATTTAAATTTTAGATCTCCATATTTAATCATTTGTATCTTTGCTAATTTTTTTTGGATCTACATTATTTTCTGGAGATTTTTTGACCATCAGGCCAATAGGAGAGATTTTTTGCGAGCAAAGATTGGAGCTTTTTGGTGCTAATTAGATATTGGCATCATATTAAGAAGGTCAAAAAACCCCCCAATTTGTCTGTTTTCATCAAAATCAAATATCTAAGGTGAAATCTAGAGTCAATTGATTTTTGGAGGTGTGACGACAGTTCTGCTAGAAAATAAATAACAGAGGTGATTTTCAAACAACTATATCTCTCTCATATAGACTCCTTTTTTCTAGCAATATTTTTGTTTTGGGGTAGAATTTCGTGATCTACACATTGGTGTAGGTGGTTTGAGATCTTTGTTCCTAAATTTTTCTACAACTCACGAATCTCAATTTTTGTCACTTAAATTGCTTAGTATAGACTCATCTAGACACATAATTAGGTTCTATTTTTTTTTAAGTGCATATATTTTTATCTACTTTCTAGATTTACAATTATATTATAGGATTCTATGGATAGAAATACTAATTTAAAAAATAGGCCCTAAATTGGCATGTGGCTATCACAATAAGTTCAAAATCATACATTAGTTGGGGTTGATTGAATATTTCTACATTTTGGGGGGTGCTTACATTCATTGATCTCATGGACAAGTTTTGTTTCACATGTTAGTTTGGGATTAGACCTCCACTAACAAAAAGGAAGTATAAAAAGTAGAGTGCTTTAGTCATTGATCATCTAAGAAGGAAGCATAAGGAAGTATTTCCTTATTTATGTTCCAATTAACAAAATCTTGAATATTATTATAATGAATATCAGCTCTAGTCCTTGGCATGTGATTAAAATGCACATTCACCCATATGATATGTGGATGGCTCTTTGGAAAGAATATGGAGATCCAATAGTTCCTCCTTTTCTAGATGACATTATATTTTTAGTCACTTCAATATTGGTTCCTTCACCTCTAGATGAGATCACACTTCCTGATGCTCCTATTGCTACTACTAATTGAGTTCTAGCCATAGATGCTTCTGATTCAGTGTAGCAGGAAACACTATGTCTTCCTACTTCAACTTCATGGGACTAGTTCCTTCCATATATTGTAGGTATGTTCATGGAGTCTCACATGAAATATGTGGGAGACATTATTGATAATATTTGTCTTCTCTTTGTTGGGGCAAATACTTCATCCATTGCTACAGTGATAGGTCCAACATAATTGGGTACACTTTATCTTCGAGCTCCAACATAAAATGATGACTTCTTGATAGATATTTCAGGTTTGTTCATGAAGTCACAGATTTAGGAGACATTATTGATGAAGTAGATCCTTCTTTAGTTGTCACAAGGGCTCACTTTGACCCTCCTATCCATTCTATACATGATCAGTCTTTATAGGTTGATGTGATCATGGATCCTCATGTACAACAGTTGCAAGAGGTCTCTTTATCATTTGAAGAGATAGATGGTTCTTTGGGACAGGCTCTACATCCATCCTTGCTTGATCTGCACATGTTCTTTTTAGTAGTAGTGGAAGGGGTAACCATCAACATCGACACAGGGATAGTTGAGTATGTTTCAAAGACACCATTCATCATCAAGATTCTTTCTACTCATAGGGGAAGCATATCATTTATACCTCTACTATTGTTTCTTCCAAAGGGTAGGAACATTATTCAAAAGCATTGGATCAACTTCTACATTGGAGTAGCTATCACTGATCAACACTCTACATTTAAGGTGGGGGGACTACCTTGTCTTCTTCTTCTCTTTTATGGGGGGGACATTTTCCTCTTATGGGTTTTGTCCTTATTCTCTTTTGTATATACTTGATGTATGTAGTAATGGAGGGGTCTTGATTACTCCATCCATCCATACATATTCATCTCTCTTTTTGGGGGAGGGTTTTTCCCATGAGGTTTTCCCTCTTTCTCCACTTGATGAAAGATTTCATTTCATTATGTACATGGGTACCTAACATGGCCTAGTAGTCAGGACCCACTATGCATTTTTCATCCTAACTTTCGTAAGCTTAAGTGCATTCCCCTAAGTTACACTTAAGGGGGGGTGTTGGTGTAAATAAGTATATACTTATTACACTTTACTTAAGTTCAGTTAGGTCAATGCATTATTTTATTATTTCTTAGGTGAGACACTTAGGAATATGCGTACTCTTATGAGTTTTCATGTTGACAACATTGGAATAAGCAACTCTAATTCAGCACATGGTGTCTACAAAAATTTGGTTTACATCATTAACTAAGTTGTCATGTAGACAACATAGTTATTCACACTCCTATTTTAGCACATGGTGTTTACAACATAATTTTGTGTGCTACACCTTTGTAGGCTTATCCTCTTATCATCATACTTAATCCTATGCTTAATGGAGGATAACCCACTCTTGGTGGACATGTGCTTAGTTGTGAGCCTTATCATATGGATAAGTCCTAGACATTCTAGATGCATCTTGGAAGCCTTTATATATAGGCACTCCTAGTGTACTTTCATATCAATTCATATCAATCAATATCGAATAAATATCATATCATCATTCTGATCATACTTTTCTTGGTCTACTATTGTGCTTGTGCTTGAGTTCCTTGGTCTTAGGTGAATTTTTCCCTAAGGAAAATTATTACACCTCTCACTACGTCAAGAACTTTTTGTACTATTTCAACACCATGTTCTTTCTTTTTAGATAATAGTTCTTCAGGTGCATTATCTTGTAAAACATTAATTTTTTTGAACAATTGTAAACTCTAAGAAAGTGCATTTTTGTTTTTATGTATGTATTTATATATGTACACATATATGTATGCATGTATATATTTATGTATGTATGTATGTATACAAAGAGATCTTGTGGATTGTGGATTATGGATTATAAACAAATAAAGAAAACATGACATAAAACATTCCCCATTTGTTTTGATTGATTGTGGAGATCTAAGCACAAAAGAGGATGGAGTGCTCTAAATGAGGGTAGAGAGCTCTAAATGTTGGTGGAGATCAGTGGAGATATAAGATTTTGTTTTTGTTCCCTTGTGATCACTACATTTTGTTTTCATTTTGTGCCCCTGTGATCTCCTTGCCCTTGCTTTGTGATTTTACTCAAGGGGAGAAGAGGTACCTATGTAAATATTTTTCTTTTCTTTTCCTTCTAAAAATGAATCTCTTATTCATATATAATAGTTTTGGTTAGATTCAAGAATAAATAATTATGATGATTGTATGCATATGTGGATGTATGTATGTATATCAGTTCACTATATGAACTACTTTATATGCATACATACACACTTGTATAGTACTTGTTTTAAATTAAATTATTCATTCTAAATTCATGTCTTGAATTCACACAAACAATTATCCTTGTATTCAACCAAAATTATTCATAACAAACTAAGTATGCAAAAATGTGTACTTACAAATTATATTATCTCTTGGTGATTGAGTAAAGATCTTGTGCATAATAGGATCCAATAGATGATCCATTTATGTTACTTCATACTTGTTTTATTGAACATTTTGTTTAACATAATTAGTAATACTTGAATTATACAGCTACAACTAGTACTCTTATTTATTGTTTTTAATCATATACATTTTAGACTATTAATTTTCTTAAAATTAGACTATATATTTGTTATCACTAAAACACAAATATAGATCTTTGATAGTTATCTTTTCTAATTTCAAGATCTTCATATTTAATGTGAAGAGTTCCCACTACTAGTTAGTGGAATAGCCATAATGTGGAGCCACATAACCCATGGCATTTTTTACCAAATTATATTTTTATTATATTTTTGTCCTAAAATATCATAGGTGAATGTTCTTCTAATTTTCCATACATTTAACAATTTTTCACTTGTCATTTGTCATTTGAGGTAATTTTCTATTTTTAGATAGAGACATCTATCATAAGGATGGACATGTCAATTTTGATCATCCCAGTTTCAAAGTTGATTCCCTTTCAAATTAATGAAACTACTTGCAACTGATACCCTATTTTCTATAACTTGCCATATCAGCCACTCACACAACCATCTTCCTCCTACCCCACCAGAGCATGCAACCCTTGTTTGAGGTTTATATCTTAGTCCCTCTTCAATTTTGAACTTGATTGAACCTTTATCAAAATGGCTCCATCAGTTCAATAAGGTTAATATGTTCGGTAAGTTTAGTTTCCTAGGCACTTTAGTGGTTTCAATGTTCAGAAGGCTCTTGTCTTGGATCAAAGTACCAAGATTCAAGGACTCTATAATTTAGATTGAATGGTTCATATCAATTTATGCAGATTCTTTCAGCTATCTCGAAGAACATTTAGGTGTATTTTGATTCATAATAGTCCACAGACCACAAATCAAAATCAAAGTTTGCATTTCAAATGCCAAAGGTTCTAAACATGAAAATAGTGATTAAAAGTGTTGCTTCATCAATCTAAATGTATAGTTTAACAGTTCAAGTTTGTCAATTCCAAGTAGCCCATACCATTTCAAAAGACCAAGTCTAGTGATTTGTATCTAGCAATTTCATGATATAGAAATTCAATATGGAGGAGGATATATTGGCATCAGAAATGAATCATCCCATATCCTTAAACAACATCTAATATTTTGTAAGTCTCTCTCCTCTAAAGACCTAATACATGAAGCCATTATCATCATGAGAAGACTCACTCTCCTCAGTCAGATTCAATAAAAATTATTCATACCAAACTAAGTATGCATAAATCTATACTTACAAATTATATTGTTTCTTGGTGATTTAGTAAAGATCAAATATAGTTTTCTAGGTTGATAAAATTGCACATGTAGATGTATGTATATATGTATATATTTATGTGTATGAATGTATGTATGTATTTAGATATGTATCTCTCCATCTTGTTGTCATGCCTTTGTGATATCTATATATGTATATATGTATGTATGTATGCATATAAATAGAGAGATCTCTATATATATACACACACACATATATACATATGTGTGTACATACAAACACACATACATATACATAAAGAGAAGGTTCTCTGTACATACATAAATACATACATAGAGACACACACACATGTGTGTGTATGCATGTATAAATGTAACGCCTCGCTCAAGAACCCAAAAGAGATAAACCTCATATGTTACAAAGTTTATTGAACTATTTTTTTTTAAAGTTTAAACAAAATCAAAGTAACACTAATGCATAAGCAATATATATATATATATATTCACACACACACACACACATCAAGAACATGTAATCAATTACAAATATAGTTTCAATTCCTCAAGGGTTTGTTCATGTTGAGTCACATTTAAGAAAGTCTTATTAATAAGTTTAAGCCTCAATTACAATGTCCATATTCATAAAATGAATAAACACATAAATAGTCATATAAGAAAATGCATAAGTACAACTAATAATATGAAAGCACATCTAATGAATAACATCCACTGCACATGTTGCAGGGTATGTGAAAATAGATACAAGTACATTAAATGAATATAAGTCTTCATGATAAGAGGAAGAATGATAATGGTACCACTATATCGATGAGTATCCAACATCTATCAATTTGAGGAGGACCAAAATGGCAAGAATACACTATCTCACAACCGTGTGGTCACCTTATTAGGCTCCAACTCCCACCGTGTAGGAGATATAATGTACAATCCACATATAGATAATCAAATCATAAAACAATCCTAGGCAAGGAATCCTGATAGCCAAAACTACCTCAAAGGTAACACTTACCAACATCATACATATAGCAAGAATAGATCAAACCACTAGAATCATAACATAAATTCAACGAAAGATATCCACCTCCAGACAAAACCCACATGTCAAAAGTACATCGACCATAAATTACCGATCATCATTAATTAAAGTAGATAATGACATTAAATGCATCCAAAAAAAAGTACACCACCAATAACAACACCACTAGAGGTAAATACCAAAAAAAACAACAATGGAGACTATTTTGGTGTCCACAACACACGCCCCATTCCTCACTAGGAATGGGGACCCCCTACTTTTTTCAACTTCTAGACTCATAGTTTGAGAGTTGGGAGAAGAAGATTTGGTTAGAAGTCAGAACTCTAGAGTAAAATAAATAAATAAATAACAAAAAAAAAAAAATTAAAAAAAAAATCAAAAAATTAACAAAAAATCAAAAAATAGAAAAACCTAAAAAAAAAAGAATTCTTCACCCATGCGCATGAGACACGCACTGTGCACTAGCACATGTGTTGAGGCATGACACATGTCTTGCTCAGTGTGCAAGAAGGAGGGGACTATAAATCTTCCCCCCCTACATTACTTCTTCACTCATCTGTTGGCAAAGTTTTTGGTGAATTGAGGTAATCACAATACTGCGCCACTTACCATCTAAGCACTAGGTGTTGTTTTTGCACATTGTGCCAACATGGCATTGATCACTCCTCACCAAGCATTGGTCACTTCTTTTGTGCACTGCACCAACACGGCACCGACCATCACTCACCAAGCACTAGGCACTGCTTTTACTCACTGTGCCGACATGGTGTCGGCCACCGCTCACCAAGCACTAGGCACTAATTTTGTGTGCCATGCCAACATGGCATCAACCACAGCTTACCAAGTGTTGGTCACTACTTTTGCATGCTATGCCAACACGACATTGGTTGCCGCTTACTATCCAAGTGTTGGGTGCTACTTTTTCATGCTGCACCAACATGGTGTCAGTCACCACTCATGAGGTTGAGTGCATGAGTACTTAAGGCCTAGCACTGCACCATGGCACCACCAATGCCTAAACCCTAAATTTTTGGCTGCAATGTGCCTCTCCCCCATGGTGCATTAAAATATTTTTTTTAAAATAAAAGAAATAGAAAAGTTTTTTTTTTAAAGTTTTTTTAAAAATAAAAATAAATATAAAATTTTTTAAAAAAAAATTTAAAAATAAAATAAATATAAAAGTTAAAAAAAATGTTTTAATTTTTTTTTTAAAAACTTAAAACAAAAAATTCAAATAAAAAATAAATGAATCCCCAAAGGGGGACATTTTCTTTTACTTATGTTTTTTTGTTCTTTTAAGCTATCTATGGACTAATAACATTTTCTCTTGCAATGTGTAGGTAACATAACCAAATGGCATCCAGATCTGGAACAACACCCAAGCTGGTCCTATTCAAGTTCCAAGGTGTACCTTCAAAATTAAGATTCCATGATGACTATGCTGAGACTAGAGATACCGACCTCAGACATACAGATCTAGGAGATTTCTTGAGGATTTGTAACAAGCCAATGGAGAGGTCAGCCTTGGTGTCTACATTGATCTATTCTAAATTAGTGAGTGTAGCATCACATCTTGTGTCAGTGCAATCAGCTGAACTAATCATGGCTCTATCATAACAATTTGTTCCTGATGAGAGGGTGGTCAAGAGCATCACAGGGGAAGTGGTATTGGATTTGTGACCTATTAACATTGAGAAGGTTTTCCACCTATGAAGAGTAGACTAGTTCATTTGACTTTCCTATGAAACAGTTGAGTGATGGTATAGGGAGCATCAGTAAGAGGCCATTGACATTATCCAATCCTCGTACCTCATTGAGAAGCCTCTATGGGGAAGGATAACTAGCAAAGTGGATATGACTCAAGGATACATGAAGGATGAAATTGCATACTCTATCATTCTCCTAAGAAAAGTCATGGGCTTACCTACAGCGATTCATCTCATTACATTCATGGTCAACTCCATTGAGACCATCAGATATGCAAGGATACCACTAGATTGTGCCACTAGACTAAGCAAAAACTTTTGTGATCAACTAAGAATGCTGAAGGAAAAGAAGTTTTATATAACTTCTTATATGATGTACCTACTTGCAACAAAGGAAATGAACTATCCTGGTTTGTACAAGAAAGGCAATATGTAGGACCTAATGCCTACACTTACATAATTTATCCTCAGTTGGTGAAGAAGAAGCTCTTAGCATAGAGCAAGGAATACAAGATTGTGAATGATGCATTCATATTTGCAATCATTTGATTCATTGAGGGAGACTATGGGAAGAGGTTATCCAATGAAGCCAAAGCACAAACAATAGCTCTCAAAGCTTACTTCATTTAGTTCAAGAAATTCACATATCTTTAGGTGGGTGCTGCATCTATCAATCCTAAGAAGCTTCCAAGATACCCAAGTGACAAGTTGGTACTATTAGAAATCTTTAGGCAAATTGAGTTTGCCTATGAGAAGATAAAAAGGCAACAGAGACCCTATTGGGATTGGCCATTGGTCATTGGGTTGTATCAGGTGAAGTAAGAAATAAGATATCTCGACCTTCAAGTTGGAATGGGAGAACTATCCTCTTGAAGAATACAACTCCCCTAGGCCATACTTTGACAATGTTGGTAAAGTGGAAAGCCTGGTAGGAAAGGACTTCCGTCATGAGGATGTCATTGAAGATCATTAGATGAACACCATAAATGACCACGATGTCTGCATCAGGGACTATTTTAGGATGACTTTGTATTTAGTAAAAAAGACTCTCCATTTGAATATCCCTAATGAGATAAGGCTACATGACTCCAAAGAATTATTGATCCCTTATTCAATGCAGATATGGTCAGTGAAAGACCCATTCTAAATGCAAAGGTTGACAGAGAGGAAGGAGATGACATCAATCATCAAGTGAGACATGTCATTAGAATGACAAAGGATTAGATCAAGAAACCCTTTCCACTTGATCCAATTCTTGATACTGTAATTTTTCATGCACATGCTTGCCTAGAAAGGGGTAAGGGAAGGAAAGTCATATTTCCTATCTTTGCACTCCAGTCTCCTATTAGGCCAGAGATAGTTTGCCATCTTGATCACCCAGTGGGATATTATGACCCCCTTGGAAGAAAGGGAAAGAGGAAGAGAACCTCTCCTCAGAGGATTCAAATAGAATAGGTTGTAGAACATGTGTCTTCCTGGTAGCATGAATAGAGCTCATAAGAGTCCCAAGGTATTGGAGCCTCTCAAATCCAGGATGAACCTCAGTTGCTTCCTATTATGCCAAGCCAACTAGAAGAGGGAGAGATTCCAAAAGCCTCCATTCCTTCTATACAAGAAGATCTCCCTTCTCCTTCTATC
This sequence comes from Cupressus sempervirens, assembly GCA_028749045.1. Lineage (NCBI taxonomy): Eukaryota > Viridiplantae > Streptophyta > Pinopsida > Cupressales > Cupressaceae > Cupressus > Cupressus sempervirens. The sequence continues at coordinate 182,398,162 of CM053791.1, read as the reverse complement.
TCCAAGAAACATAAGAGGATCAAGATTAAGATGAAGAAAATGCAAAGGATTAGCAAAATATTAGTACCTAATCCATCTATTCCTAAAACTATTTTGGAGGAAGAAGAAGATGAGGAAGAAACAAAATCAGAAGAGGAGGAGGAATAGGTACCCCTACAAAGAAGAAATTAGTTAGCAAAAGTTGTAAAGTTAGAAAGAAGAAAGAGTGCCACTATTACCCCTTCATCCACCTAAGTAGAACCATTAGAACTCTCTTCTTTGAAAGATGAAGTGTAGCATTGGGTGAATGAGCAAAGGGAAGGAGGTGAGAATGTTTTCTCCATGATGGATTTTGATTTAATGCCCATGGGTACAAAGTTGGTTTTGGATAAGATTAGAGAAACTGTTACAGATGAACTCCAATAGGAAGACTGGACACAACTGTCACCAGATACAGAGGTTCCTAATCTCACTCCTCCATCTCCACCACAAATTACAATGGTAGATAACGGTTTAGTAACTCTGCCACTTCTGAGTTTAGAAGAGAAACCAGTTCCAAAGGAACCATCACTACAAGAGCAACCAGAGTCAAGGGCTACTGATGAAACATTAAAAGAGGGATAGATGGTAGAATATCCACAAAAACCTTCCCAAGATGCTGAGGAACAAGCTACAAGATCTATAGAGACTTAAGTTACATAAGGAGAGTCCTCACAATAAGAGGAAACTCCAAGCAAGAGTGATAAAAGGAAGGAGGTATTTGAACACAACCCTTCATCATCAAGAGCCAACGCTATAGAGAAATATATTTCAAGATGGTTTCAAAAGGAAATAATGAGAAGTACTAAGCATCAGTTCCATGCTTCAGAGGATGCTATTTGTGATATTGTAGAGATCTTGAACAAACCTGAGTCTCCATGAAATGATGCAATGCCATTCACATTTTTCACTACCATATGGAACTAGGATCTACTTGCACAAGTGGCTCTCCCTCTTGAAGGTAAAAATACATAAGATGTTAGTTTGGATGATTATGAAGTGAAGGATGTTATGTTGGGAAAGCCTATGTAGGATTCAACCTGACAGGTGATGACTATGGGAGTCAAAGAGGTTCTCAGGCACATGGAACAAGATGAGATTGAACTCTGAACTCTTCAAAGGAAAGTTGAGATCCTAAAGGGATATCTAGCTGAAATTTTTTTTCCTCTTGGTCCTTAGTGCCTTGAGGAGACTCTAAATACCATTCTTAGAGAAGGGGAAGGTGTATGGCTCAATCAAGTTTTGAGAGATTGTCAGGAATGGCAAGAAAGCCTTGAGGATAGAGGTGTTACCACAGTCATAGGGAATTTGAAGTTATTGTGTGCTACACAAGAGAATGTGAATAGGATCATAGCAATTTTGAGGTAGGACTTTAGTATCATGGATAAGGTACTAGCATGGAGCAAGGATTTGCAAACTCTACAAGCCATAAAGGGGCAAAGGTACCACACTTTGATTGATGTATATACTGGAGAGGAGTTAGACTTTATTGATGATTGGATAGAGAAGATAGCAGATGGAAATAAAGTAATGTAAACATTAAACAAAGAGATCCATTGGCTAAAGGACCAAGGCCGAGGGAAAATTTTGGAAGCAGAAAAGCTGTAGAGTGATGCAAGGTTGGACATTTTTGAAGATGAAGAATGAGAGAAGCTATTGCTAGTTGAGGTAATAGTAGATAATTTCAAGAAGACACTAGAGAAAGCATCTAGTGATGAAGATATCAGGCAAGCCTTCAGAACAGAAGAAGCATTGTTAAAATTGGACCCCAAACTTGGAGATTTTGCAGAAAATCAAATTAAGGTGGACAACTATAGATAGAAGGTGAAGGAAAAGTATGAGGCTTTAGATCTTCTAGATGTGGCCAAAATTACTAAGATGATAGATAAATTCAAGGGAAAACATCCAAATATAGCTTTGGGATGAAGAAGAACAAAACCCAGATGTCAGAATTTCAATTTTGACACTAAGTAAAATTTTGAGATTTGACCCTATCAAGGTCTGCAGCTCCATATTTTCATGCAAGTTAGTAGCTATGCATTTTCATACAAGTCTGGAGGTATGTAGGTATGTAGGTCTATAGCTCTACAATTCAAAAGTGCCCCAACAGTTAACTACTAGCTCCAAAAATAGCACCTTCCATGCATTGGGAGCACATTCTGACAGCAGTTTAACTCTAACACACACCTAGTGAAGGACTAGCTTCTATTTTTGGGACCTCCATGCACTTCCACTTTGACTGATGGCTTCCTCCTACTTTTTGTCTCATGCCTTCTCTATTTTTGATTTGTAAAGGGCTCATGCATCCAATTAATGAATAAAATATGGATGGAGTCCCTCTAGACACTAGATTAATTGTTAGTCTGTATATATTTAGCTCTTTTTAATGTTTTAAAAGTATTTTATTATGTGAAGATATCTCTCACTCCAAACACAAATTGAGGAGACAATTTATTATAAATACCCCATTGTAAAATGTAATAAGGGCCACCGTTATTATGCAATAAAATCATGCTTTTGGTGCTCGTATTTGGAGTGTAGTGATTCTTTCCTGAATGTGTCATATTTTTGTGAATTTTATTCATAAGATTGTGGTTGAGCCAAAGGTTTATTGCAGTGTTTCTTTGTGTGAAGATATCTCTCACTCTCAACACAAATTGAGGAGACAATTTCTTATAAATACCCCATTGTAAAATGTAACAAGGGCCACCATTATCATGCAATAAAATTATGCTTTTGGTGCTCGTATTTGGAGTGTAGTGATTCTTGCCTGAATGTGTCATATTTTTGCGAATTTTATTCATAAGATTGTGATTGAGCCAAAGGTTTATTGCATTGTTTCTAGTTGTATGATCTTTTAGTTCTAATGTTTGCTACAGGTTTATGAATTCTATTGACATAATGAGCTTGAGAAGAGATCACAAATTGTGCATACATAGCTCTTTGTCTCACATGAGTACACTTTTTGTGGCCTTGCAATTTGATTAAGAGTGAAACATCATTCGATCATTGAAACTTCCCATTGATGATTGCATCAATGGATTCTAGGAAGCATTGCTCTTATATTCATTGGTTTCCTACTGATTTCTTCAAAACTTTAACTCGTAGTGTGTTGTTTATTATAGCTTATTTCAATTTAGGATTTCAATTTCATATTATTTACTTTCAATTTTGTTATTTGCTTTCCTAACCCCTTGTTAGAATAGGAAATCATTTTAGTTGCACTGTTAGATTTCATTCATTGAAAATCTAGAAAATACAAAAATATTATTCTTTTGTGTGTTATTTTGAGACAAAAAATAGATTTACTTCACTTTGAGATCAAATTAGAACTAGCAATGGCATCCTCATGAGCAATCACATTTATCTTCAACTGAGCAAATTTTGGTATGTCGCAAGACAAATACTAAACCTTGGAGTTGATCCTCAAAAGATTAGCTTTTCAAGAGAGGAATTGTGCAATGGAATCCTACCCTTGACCTCATGCATAATGACCCCTTGACAAAAGTGGTTCTAGAAGGAGGGCCATTTTTGACTCCTAGAAAGGAAGAAAATTTGTTAAAGTTTTGAAATTATGCACTTGTACAATAATCTATGCTTCAAAAAAGTTCAAAAATTTTTCTTGAGTTTTTTACAAATTTAGGTCGGTAGTTCTGTAGGTACACGGGTCCACAGGTTCATAGCTACATAGGTCTATAGGTCTACAGCTTCGCAAGTGTGCAGGTGCATAAAACTCTCTGGTGCACAAAATTAGAATAGTGAGAAAGTGTACTTTTGTAGAGGTGTGCTTTTCTTAGAAATTTGATGCAAGCTGGTGGGTATTGATCCAAAATCTCTATTTTAGTGAGCATTAAGGTCTACACCAAGTGCACACAAGTTTCTTGAGCTTACCCACTTCCATAAACCACGTAGTGACAAGGGAACATCTTGAGTTCAATCATTTCCATTTGAACTTTCATCATCTTCTTCAACTCCACCTCCACTCCAACCACTTTGTGAACCACCACATATTTTGATAGCTACTCCTCAAAAACCACCATTAGGTCCATCAAACCCTCCAATGGCCTTTTTTGCAAATGTCATGGACTCACCAATAAACTTGAGAGGTGCACTCCATGACCTCCCAAAGAATCCTAAGAAGTTTTTCCCAAGATTCATCTATGGTTAAATATGAATTGTTGAAGATCATGTCAAGGTTTTCAAAGAAATTTGAAACCAAAAGCAAGTGGCTAATGAGGATGTGGTTTTTCATTTATTTCCCTACCTTTTGGGAGAAATTACCTTCAATTGGTATGTTAATTTTCCACCTAGATGCATTGGAGATTGGGATACATTTGAAAATTTGTTCTTGGAACAATTAAAAACATTCATCAATCTAGCTATGATACATGAACAATTCATATCAATCAAAAGAGACCCAGCTGAGACAGTATCTCGTTTCAACCATTGCTTTCATATGGCCTATCACAAGTTGGAAATGCCATACACCATACTAGTTGAAGTTGCTATTTAGATTTCTTGGAATGCTATGGACCCTCTTACTATGATCTTTCTGAGAAGACTTCCTATAGAAAATATCGACACATTTGATAAAATCTTTTTAGAAGTGATCATGTTCATGAAGCAAGCCAATCCTAATGGAGGAGGAATGATGCTTCTAGCAAAGGCAGTCTCTATAATACCAACATAGACCATAGGAGCACCCACCGTGCCTAGCCAATTTATACCTATGAACCCAGTTCCATTAAAGCAGGCACCCACTCCACAAATTCTAGGGTATGAGCCTCCAAAAATAGCTTTCTTTGAATAGAAAGCAATGATTCCTATGGAAGTAGATAACAATATTCTTTCAAAAGTTGGTCAAATGAAGAAGGCTATGTCACAAATGAAAAATGAGCTAACATCTCTTAAATTATCACAAGGAAAAAATAACAACTTCCAAAGAAATAATGTTGGCCCCTAGAACAACAATTTTGGTTAGAATTACAATAGGAACTTCAATGGGAATAACAACAACAATGTAGGAAACAATGGTGGAGGAAACAACTTCAACCCTCCTGATTGCAACAATGGAACACTCATCCTAATAATGGGATACTAAGAAAACTAACAACAACAACAATGTGCAATACAATGACATCAATCAGTATGATGATAACCAAAATGCACCTAACAATGATGGTTCGTACTAAAATGGTAATCATGAGGTGAATCAAAATTCACAAGTAAATGAAAATCCTCCTCCTATTTAGTTCAATGCTATGCTATTGGAATCTTATGATTCTACATAGAAGACACAAGTGGAACAGTAAACAATGAGGAACTCTCATTCCCATTTAGCCAAGAAGCAGATATTTAACATTATGAGATGTTTTCTTTTCGCAATGATAATTTGAATACGTACAATCTCAAAAATAGAAAGGACCCCTTGATAGATGGGGTTCCTCTAGGTTTACAACCAACTCCACCTGATCCAAGAGCAAGTAAGAATCTACCACTAGTAAGACTAGTGTAGGGAGGACAACAGTATCAGAATCAAGTGAACATACCAAGAATACTAAAGAATCCCACTTGGTCCACTCAAAAGTACAATGTAGTAGAAGATTTGAAGAAAACTAAAGCCAATATGTCAAAGTTTGACATGTTATAGAATTTTCCACAACAAAGAGAAGTGCTTATGAAGAAATTGGATAATACAAAGGTTTCCCACAATATGAATTTTGTCCCTCAAAAGGTAGTGTTGCAACAAGTAAATGTTGTAGAAGTGATGCCCACTATGTTCAAAGATAAAGTTGAGGTACCCCTATTTTTACTGAGAGTAAGGATATATGGGAAGAATCTTCACAATTTCCTCATTGATTCAGGAGCTTCATGTAATGTAATGCCATTATCAATAGCTCAAAGGCTAGGAGTTAGTCCTCAACTATCTAATTGAGTGGTGATACAATTGGATAAAACTGAGGTAAAAGTCATTGGTGTATTGAAAGATGTGCAGATACAATTAATAGTGGGCCCTCGGATCTAGGATGTTATTGAAATACATGTGGTAGATATCCCAAAAATGTATGGATTACTTCTAAGTAGAGAATGGACAAAATGTTTGAGAGGATTGTTTTCTATAGACTTCACTCAATTATGGTTGTCATGAAAATGATTGAACAATCAAATCAGGATAGATCCTAAGCCCAAATTGAAAACAATGATCATAGATTACAATTCCCTAAATGAGATAGCATTCTTACAATTGGATTTGGGTTCATACAAAGTGATGGTGTTGGATGTGGTTCCAAACAATACACTTCAAGACTAGAATGAAGAACCTAAGTTGCTAGTACCCAAAATTGAAACCATGACATAGTTCATAGATAGTATGGTAACTAATTTATAGTGTTTAGGAGAGGAAGTTGATCCTAGCATCCTTCTCCTTCCAAGATTTTGTTGGCTACACAAATTTAGTCACTCTGAAGTTGAATGTTCATCATGTTAAGAAGCAGTTGCAAAGGTATTGACCCACATGATGGAAAACAAGGTTACAAAAACTTCAATAGATGAACTCATAGAAAGTCAAAATTCTATGAACTCATCCCACCTTGTTGAAAAGATTGAAGAAGAAAGTGAAGATCTAAATGTTTCATACAGTGATACCTCTTCAGATGGTGGAGGTTTGTCTTCTCCTCCTCTAGGGATGATCAAAGTACAAAGAAGAAGATGATATGTGAAAGGTAAATGATGGACCTTAGTAGTCATTCAACCTGAACCTAAAGTTGAGGAAATCAAAGAGCTAATAGGGAAAATTCAAGATAAACAAGAAAAACATACACTTCCTTTATCTACAGATTGTGAAGGGAACTAATCAAGCCCTACACAAGGAAAGTTATGATGGCTTCCTAAGAAATATTCATTCAAAGCTCAAGTGAAAGAAAAGTCAAGGAAAAATAAGCATAAAGTTAGAAAACCCAAGGAAAATGCAATTTGGACACTCCACTTCAATGGTTCTAGGTACAAGATGGGAGCTAATGCAAGTATATAATTAGTCAATCGAAAAGGTAGGTCTTTCTATGCCGCATATCAATTATAGTTTAGATTCACTAACAATGTTGTAGAATATGAGGCATTAATCTGAGGACTCCTCTTTGTACTGGAGAAAGGAGTCATAGCTCTCAAAATTGAAGGGGATTCCCAATTAGTCATATGACAAGTAAAATTCATATACTCTTGGAATGAAAAAAGATTACTTACTTATAGGAAAAGGGTATGGGACATATTGGATGACTTTGAGGCTTTAAACATTAAGTCCATTCCAAGAAGAAAGAAGATGGTAGTAGATGCTCTTGCCATCTTAGCCAGTGCATCACAACCAATTTAGAGAACCAAGTTGAAAAGATTTTTAGTAGAATTGGTCATTGTTCCATCCATCCTTGATAATATCACAAACTTTTAGGTCTTTCAAGATGATCAACATATACTTGAGTTTATCATGTGCAGTCACCATTTTGAGGGACAAGAAATTGATGATACACCAGATGATAGAACTAAAGATGATGGACTTGAAGATGAAGATGGAATTCTAAGTTTAAAAAATAACACTATTTCGAAAGTAATGGTTGAATTTGAACATATCTTTTACCATGATGAATCAGCACTCAATAGAAGGGAAACCCAAGAAAAGGGAATCAAATAATGTGACTCATACAATTTGGGTATTGATGAAGAACCAAGAATCATACAGATAGGAAAAGTGTGTAACTCATAGGAAAGGGATGATATACTCAAATTACTCACTAAGTATAAGGATTTCATTTCCTGGATCTATGAAGAACTAAATACTTATGATCCTAAAATTATCACACATGACATCTCACTAAAGCTCGATGCCAAACCATTATGACAAAGACAAAGACTAGTAAATCCTCTCATTGAACCATTGATCATGAAAGAAGTGAAGAAGTTACTAGATGCTAAGATCATATTTCCCATCTACCATTCAACATGGGTGGCCAATTTGGTTCTCGTACGAAAGAAGATAGCAGAGATTCATCTTTGTGTTGAATTTCATAACTTGAAACTAGCATCTCAGAAGGATAACTATCCTCTACCCTCACTGGATGAGGTATTGCAAATTGTTAATGGTTCAAAAATGATGTCATTCTTTGATGGTTACTTGAGAAAAAATAAAGTGATGGTTGATGAAGAAGATAGGCTAAAGATGGCTTTCACAATGAAGTGGGGGACTTTTTCCTATAGAAGGATGCCCTTTGGTCTAATTAACATAGGAGCTACATTTCAACGTGCGATGGATGAAGCTTTCAAAGGATTGATTAATAGGTGTATAGTTACCTACATGGATGGCTTGAATATCTTTATAAAAGATTGTAGTAGCCATATTGCTGATCTAAGGTAGGTATTCAATAGATGTCATAAATATGGCATATCTCTCAATCCCAAGAAATGTTCGATGGAGTTACTAAAGGAAAGCTCCTAGGACATGTTATTTTTGAAGTTGGAATCTCTACTAATCTAGATAGAGTCGAATCCATTCTAAAGTTAGCACCTCCACACAATCGAAAGGAATTGAAGTCTTTCTTCAAAAAGATAAACTTGGTACGAAAATTCATAAGTGGATTTGTAGAGATAGTTCATCCTCTTAATGAATTACTCAAGAAAGGGGCTAAGATGGAATGCGTGCTCAAGATAAAGAAGTCATTTGAAGATATCAAGGTTGCTATTTCAACAGCCCCAGTTTTGGCAAGTCTAGATTACGAGTTACCTTTCACGATCTATTCCTTTGCTTTCAAACACTCTTGCGTAGGGATCTTGACACAAATAAGAGAGAAGGAAGATGAGAAACCAATTGATTTTATGAGTTGTCTTTTAAAGAATACAGAGTTGAAATATTCAAACCTTGATAAACAATCCTTTGCATTAATCAAGGCACTAAAGAGGTTCTATCACTACATACTCAGAAGTAAGGTGTGTGTAATTGTACCTGATCTAGCAATAAAGATGCTTTTGATGCAGAATGAACTTGGTGAAAGGAGAGGAAAGTAGATGGCCATACTTCAAGAATTTGATCTCTAAATTCAATCTATGAGATTAGTCAGAGGCCAAGGGTTGTCAAAAATGATAGCTAATAACCAAGATGGAGATGAAAAGGACTTCAAGTTTGATGATGAGACATATAAGTTTGATTAAAAAATGATGGTTATGTCACAAGTTGATATTAACCAAGGAGTGGTGATAGATGTGTGGTACCAAGACATTATTTATTATATCTTACAAGACCAATGCCCCAAATGGATGAATAGTTCACAACGTAGGGGACTTAGGATGAAATGTGAGTCTTACATGTTACTTGATAACAAGTTGCATAAAAGGAACTACAAAGGGATCTATTTGAAATTCTTAGGATGTGAAGAAGCCAAGGATGTCTTGGAACATTTCCATGAAAAGTATGGTATAGGACATGGTTAAGCAGTAACAACAACTCACATGATTTTAAGATTAGGCTATTTTTAGCCCTCAATATTCAATGATACTTTTGAGATGTGTGTTCTTGCCATATATGTCAAACAAGTGCTAACAAAGAGAGGTACCCAACAATGCCACTATAACCAATGTATGAGATGCACCCCTTCACAAAGTGGGGACTAGATTTCATAGGCCCTTCAATCCACTGTCATCAACTAGACATGCATGTATTCTTATAGCTACGAATTACTGCACATGATGGATGGAAGTAGAAACATTCAGCAATTTCACTGCTAAGGTGGTGATGGATTTTTTGGAAGAACACATTATTATCGAATTTGGAATGCCATTCACCCTTGTGTGTTATAATGGGTCTGCATTTGCATTTGCATTCTTGACCTAATGGGCATTTGAAAACAAAGTCCTTATCAAGTTCTCTTCAAATTACTACCCACAAGGAAATGGGGTAGTGGAATCTACAAACAAGAACTTGATCATAGTGATAAAATGATTGTTGAAGGAGAATCCTAGGGATTGGCATACACACTAAAATATGCCTTATGGATAGATTGAGCGAGAGTAAAAAATGCCATGGGGACTTCTCCAAAAAAAATTGTTTACAGACAAGAACTAGTATTCCCAATTAATCTCAAAATTTCAATTTTGAAATTCATGAATCGATATGCTGAAGATGCTGATAAAGTATAAATAAGATTGATGAATCTTTTAGAGATGGATTAAAAATGAACAACTACATTGGAGCACATGGCTAAACAACATGCTATTGTGAAAAGATGGTTCAACAAGAGGGCCACGATCAAATCATTGAGGATTTCCAACCTTGTTCTACTCTGGGATAAGGCTAAAGAAAAGCTTAGTAGTCATACCAAATTTCAATGCTTGTGGACAAGCCCTTGTTAAATCATAGAAATTCTAGGAGAAAACACTTATAGGTTTAGTTCCTTACAAGGGGAATTTCTTCCCTTGCCCATAAATGGGCAGTTTCTGAAGCATTATTTTGAAGCCTAAAAGACAACAAAGAAAAAAGAAAAAATTAGTTAAATTTTATTTTTGCAAGTGTTTTTATTTCTGCAAGAGTGTTTTCTTCCACATTGCATGTTTTCTTTTGGTCATGTGTTTCTTTTCAAAGTGCATCAGTCCTAGGGGGTACGGTGCACTTGAGATTTTCTCTTAACATTTCACTGACCACTCTTTGGTTTTGATTTCATGAAGAGGTATTTCTTTGTCAAAACATTTAAATGATTGTGTGTCTTATACCAACCAAGCAACAGATATTTCCTATGAAAATAGGGGATTTTCAATTTGAAAATCAGAGGCCTAGACCACCAAGTTCTCATCACTTTGCAAATTTAAAGATTTGATTGTTTTAGGTGTTGTTGATTTGAAGTCAAATATGGCGAGAGATGATCCAAATTTCAACTAGTTCAAATAGGAGGGGTCTCCTCAAAAGGTTACTAAGACCATTGATTTTGTGTGAGAGTTTTCTCGAAAGTTCTAAGAGAGAAACACAAGGGATGTTCATAAGAGATTGAATCTGAGAAACAACATCGATGTTCTAACTACACAGTCTAAGCATAGTTAGGATATAGAAAAGAAAGAAAGAAAAGAAAAGAAAAGAGGAAAAAGAGCAAAATACGGTGTTAAGTCTGAAGGATTCTAAAGATCTAAAATGGAAAAAGATACATTCTCAAAACAAAGTATTTTGTGTCCAAAGTATTGTTCCACCAAAAGTAACATTTTGAATGATGTGGAGCAATTTTTCAAAAGCCAAAAATTTAAAAGAACATGGTATCCCACCAAGAGCCCTTGAACTGATTCTCTAATCTAGTCAAGTAATTGATTGATAAAAAGCCTTCATGGAAATTTTGAATGAATGAGCTAGGAGTGGATGATTGTCTCGAGTTGTCAAAAACTTTGATTGATTGCATCTTGGCATGTCAAAGGGAATGAATAAACAACACACACACACTCAGCTTGAAGGTTTTGAGTTCTAAGATTTAGATTGAATACTCATCCAAAATATGCTTGAGATGTTCAAAGTTTGGTTGACATTTGACACACGTTTGAGGAATATTCACTAATGAAGAAATGCCTTGGTCATTTTTTCCTTTTTTTGGGGCTATTTGTTGTGGCGTCCACAACACATGGCCCCCAGTCCTCACTAGCAATGGGGACCTCCTACTTTTTTTAGCTCCCAGACTCATAGTTCCAGAGTCAAGAGAAGAAAATTTGGTTAGAAGTTAGAACTCTAGAGTAAAAAAAAACATTGAAAGAATAACAAAAAAAATTGTAAAATTGAAAAAATAACAAAAAATCAAAAAATAGAAAAACCTATATTCCTCACCCATGCACATGAGCAAGGTATGCACTGTGCACTAACATGTGCACTAAGGAGTGACGTGTGTCTTGCTTGGTGCGTAGGAAGGAGTGGACTATAAATCTCTCCCCCCCTCCCCCCTTCATTATTTCTTCACTCATCCACTTGCAAAGTTTTTGGTGAATTGAGGTAATCATATTATCATGTTGTTTACCATCTAAGTGTTGGGTGCTACTTTTGTGTGCCGTGCCAACATGGTGCCAGCCATCGCTCACCAAGCACCAGTCACTGCTTTGGCGCACCATGCCAAAATAGCACTAGCTGCCACTCACCAAGTTTTGGGCACTACTTTTGTGCACCGTGCCAACATGGTGTTGGTTGTCGCTCATCAAGCACTAGTCATTGCTTTTGTGCATTGGCCAAACATGGCACTGGCCACCACTCACCAAGTGCTAGTCACTGCTTTTGTGTACCACTCCAAAAAAACATTGACGACCGCTTACTATCCAAGCGTTGGGCACTGCTTTAGGTACACAATGCCAACCACCACTCATGAGATTGAGTGTGTAGGTGCTTAAGGCCCTGCACTACACCATTGTGCCACCAATTCCTAAACCCTAAACTCTTGGTTGTGGTGTAACTCTCACCCGTGGCACATTAAAATATATATACTTTAAATAAAACAATATAAAAGTTTTAAAAAAATGTTTTTTAAAAATAATAAAATATTAAAGTTTAAAAAAAATAAATAATAAAAACAATAAAAATTTTCAAATAAAAAATAAATGAATCCCCAAAGGGGAACTTTTTTTTAACTTTTTATTTTTTATTCTTTTATGCTATCTATGGACTAATAACATTTTCTCTTGCAATGTGTAGGTAACATAACCAAATGGAATCCACATCCAGAATAGCATCCAAGCTAGTCCTATTGAAGTACCAATGCATACCTTCAAAATCAAGATTCCATGACGACTATGCTGAGATCAGAGATATCAACCTTAGACATATAGATCTAGGAGATTTCCTGAGGATTAGCAACAAGCCAATGGAGAGGTTAGCCTTGGTGTCTACATTGATCTGTTCTAGATTATTGAGTACAGTGTCACATCCTATGTCGGTGCAATTAGCTGAACTAATCCTGGCCCTATCACAACACTTTGTTATTGATGAAAGGGTGGTCAAGAGTGTCATTGGGGAAGTGGTACTGGATTTGTGACCTGATTTTTGGAATTTCTTAATGGGAAGAGTGCTTCTGAGAGGAGGGGGTGAATCAAAAGTACTGACCTTTTAATTGTTTTAAATCCTTAATAACATATAGCTGAAATTAACATGCATGCATATAAACATTAAACAATCAGGAGAAGCAAACATGTATCACCACATAACACTTGAGATTTTTATGACCCAGAAACCCTCTAGGAATAAGAAGGTAAAATTAGGGTGGGGATGATACCCACAAAATTATTGTAGCAATTGATTTCAACCACTTCTGATGGTTTTCCCTATTAAAAGCCTGCCCTATTAAAGGCTACAACAAACTGTTAAATGTGACCCTATTAAAGGATTTCTACACCTTGTTAGGAGTGTGCCTTGTTAGAGGACTTAAGAACCTTCAACTTAGAATTCCACCCTGTTAAAGGATTTACATAGAGCTGTTAAACCCACCTAATTGAATTGTATTCCAAATTCCTAATACAATTTTGAGAGAGTATTAGAATAATACAACTAATCTAATGTAATCTTTGATACTGATCTCAGGTACTTGATCTACTCTTCTATCACTGATCTCTACTAGATCTGATCTACTAATTGTGTTCCTTGTTCTATTATGATCAACTAAATGTGTAAATGTCATCCTTTCCACTAAATCTTTGACACCAATGTTCTGCAATGACCTAATAATAGGCTCTACTTTTCCTTCTTCTTTCATCTCAACTCTCTATTTTTCAATGGCATCAAGACTCCCTTATAAATATTAGTGGTTTGTTATGCATCCTTGATTCAAGTGTTCCCACTCAAACCCTTGAAATTCACCCATTGGCTGCATGTAGTCTCCAATTTTCTGAGTGGCTGCATGAGGATTGTATAGCTGGTTGGGAGGATTTGATCTTATCCTTCTATCCTATCATGAGTCCTACATAACCATTTTACATCATGGTTTGTGATTGCACAAAATTTCATGCTGATTTTTCATTTCTTAGCACATGAAGTAATTTTGATGCTTGACACCATCTATTCTGGATTGCTTGGCATCCACCGTGTTTCCTGGTTACTTGGCTCTTATAGAATTACTGTGTCACTTGACACCTATAGAATTCCTATGTTACTTGACACCTATAGAATTTCTATGTTGCTTGTCTCTTGTTAGATCTTGAGTTACTCGACACCTATTTGTTTTTTACATTGCTTAGCTTCTACTGATTCCTGAATCACTCAACACTATCTATAACTCGGCATGTGTTAGAGTTTTGTCTTGGCTTCCATTGTATACTTAGCATGTATAGTGAAGATAGTTAAGTGTGTTGACACTCATTTGTCAATCTTACTTATTTGATCAACAATCTCCCCCTTTTACATGAGTGTCAAAAACACTTAACTGATCATTCATGATCTAATCCTTATATGTACATTCTTCACTTGCTTAACTTACATAAAAAATTTCAAAAAAGATATTGTAAATAATCAATATACCTTATGAATCCCCCTAAGTTGTTTATACCTTTGCATGTCATGAAAATTGTGCCAATGTGCCTGATCTACTTTGTTCTTTGACCTGTTTATGAACCTATTATCTCCTTATCTTCTTGCTATATGCTTTTCTCCTCCTTTAATATATCTCCCCCTTAGAATATTATCTCCTTCATTATCTCCCCCTTTTTGACATTGATGTCAAAGGGTTCTAAATAGTAATGCCATGCTTAGCCAAAAATGTCTTGTTTACCTCAAGGAGTATTTTGAGAGTTGCATCCCAATTATTCAATGTAATATCCAATGCTTTGTTTTGGATTGCAAGATCTATTGCTAGATCAACAAGTCCTTCATGTGTAGAAATATTTGGATCCTTCTTGAGGACTATTTTAGCATACACTTGTTCCTTTTGTAAGACTTCCTAATGAGGAGTAATTGAGGCTTGAATTTGCATCAATTTTTCTTTAATAGTGGTCTCTTTTAATGATAATGTAACTAATTCCCTGTGAGTGTGAAGTGTTTGAGTGAAATGCTTCTCACTATGTGCAAGATTTGAGGGTAGTTGCATACTAGAGATCTTTAGTTTGCTCTCGAAGCTCAAAATTTTTGGATTTATTTCTTGTGTGAACTTGGAGAAATCACACAATTTGTTGTAAAGGGAAAAGATGTTCCCTAGTACAATCTTTACCTTATCCAATTTCTTGTCTAGGTCAACCTGTCCCAAAATAATTCCATTAGTTATCTTTTGGTTGACCTTGCCTAGAAACTTATTTTTTGACCATTCCATGAGTTTTACATTTGTATCATGGTCTTCATTATTTACTTGGTCAACTATATTAGATAGTTGCTCAAGGATTGGCCTGCTTGAATCTGGAGGTTGTAGGCTAAAGGCATCCATGGATATATCTTTAATCTCATTCATTGCCTAATTGTATTTGAAATTTTTCCTCAATGCCTCTTGCTTCCTTCTCTTGTCCAATGCATTTTTGTATCTCATTCATCTTTTCCTGAGTTAAAGTGCTTGAATCATAATAGGGTATTTGAATTTCTTCATCAAGCTCATAATACCATAATGAATGGTCTTGGCTATCCTAGTAGAACTTGAGCCTAGTGTCCTAACTTGTAAGGTCAACATGTCAATACTCAGCTTCTCAATAGGTTTGGTAGGATTTCTTATTTTTCACAATTCAACCAAAGTTTTTATTGCTGACTCCTCCTTATCCAATTTTTCTTCCTTATCTTGTTCTTGTGCCACTGCTAATGGGAGTGTACTTTTTATCTATACTGATGTACCTGTGACTTCCTCTGCTATTGCACTCAGCTCCTAATGAGATTTCATGGCTATTATTGGTGGTGATGAAAGTCCATTAATTTGAGTGGTTTGAGGTGGTTCTTGTGGTGACATCTTGGCTTCTTTGAGTTTATCTACTAACTTTTGGAGCTGATCTACATTGACCAATATGGGACTTGTACACAATTGTGCTTGAAGAGTTGTTTGGTCAAGGATCTTAGTGAGATCCTCTACAGTTAGTGGATTGATGTTTTGACTTGAGGTGTCAACAACATCCTTAATCTTTATGATTTCTATAGGTGTGGTAGTAGAGTGAGGAGGACTAGGAGGTGGTAGTTGTGTGTCTTGCACACTTTGGTCTTGCTGCCCATCAGTACCCCTGTCCTCATCTTTTTCTTCCTTGTTTTCCTCTTCTTCAACCTTTTTCTCTACTTTTGTCTTCTCTTCTCTCCTCTTTCTTCTCTCTTCTAGCTTAGAAATACCTTCTTCTTTGTATTCCTCTTCAAAGACATCTTCAATTTTCTTATATAAATTCTTCCATGATCTTGTGGTTCTCTGTACAACTTCTTCTATTTTATTCTAAAGTATGGAAAATGCCCTATGCTTAGGTGTAAAAATATTATTATGCCTTTTGACTAATTTAGTTATCTATTCCCTTGTCAAATAAGGCAATATGCTTGCTAGGGTTGATTCTCTCATCTCCTTCTCCATTTTCAAAAAGAAATGTCATCTGTCCTCTACAATTTTAGACAATTCCTTTGGCAATTGTCCATCTAGTTCAAGAGGTGCATACTTGAACTGTGCCATCATTGCATAGACTCATTCTTCTATTATATTTGTTCTTCTTTAGTGAGCTTATTGAAGTCTATATTTTCCATGTCATTTAAGTCTCCATTCCTAATCTTTTGACATAATGTATCAACCGAAGACTTAGGAGAATGACTTACCTTTTTAGATTGATCTTCCTCATCAGTATTGGGTTGAGCAACATATCTTTTCCTTTTTCTTGGCTCTTCCTATGCCTTCTTGGCTGTCTTCTTCTTATTCTTTGTAGGTTCCTCTTTAGCTATTTTTGTGGAGGCCCTTGTTATAGCTTTGGTTGTTAGCTTCTTGGATGTTGGCATGTCAGCTTTCTTTGATGTAGGTTGAGAAGTAGGAGGTGTCTTTGCCTTCCTTTTGATAACCTTGCCTTTGATGGGTGCTTCCTTGGCTTCTTCTTCCTGAGCATCCTCATCTTTGTCTTCACCTTGTCCTTATGTCAATTTAAGTGGCCCTTGTTCTGGCTCATCTTTATCTTTCTTATTATCACCTTCTTCTTCATCTTCACTAATTTTTTTGCTTCTCCTGTTGCACTTGTTTCTTCAACACCAAATTTCTTCCTTATTTTCTTTACTAGTTTTTCCTTCTTCTTGACTATTGTCGCTATCTTGAGTTTTGTAACAACTCTTGATCTGTTAGTGTCATAAGTTCCAAATACCTTGGAAGTTTTGTCCATTTCCTCTGTAAGTAATGCTATAATAGCTACAGAAGCTTGATCAACATTAAGCTTATATCCCAATGGTCAAAACCATCTTACTCTTGGAAGGACTACTTGGATGTAAGTACAATCAATGTCAACAAGAAAGAATATGTCATTCTCATGTTGATTCACCAATTAGATTGGTATCCTCATTCTTTTCTTCATTACATTCTTGAAAAAATTAAAATAGATAGTCATTTCATCATCAAAGTTATCTCCCATTTGTGCAATAAAATCATTTATTTGATCAAAAATTGTTTTATTCTGACTCTAGTTGACTTTGGGAAATGAAGGGAATTCCTTCATCACATAAAAGAACATGCATACCAACATTGACCCAAATTTGCATTGTTCTCCCTTAGAATTTCTAATTGCTCCAAGATTTTCATTTATTTGCTACAACATGACCTCTGCAAGGTCATAGGTGTGGTATTTCTTTACAAGCTTATATGCCACATCCACTACTATGCATGATACACTATTCAAACTGCTGGATTGATAAAACTTATGTGATATGATCCTTATAGAAAAGTTTAGAAGGGGATCAGTTATGGTGTCTATGGTCATGCCTCTATTGTCCCACTTTGCTCCTGTGTTTTTCTCAGTTATTTCCTTCTTATCACTTCTCAATGTCTTTGGCCGATCTAGGGTTAGAAAACCTATGACTCTATGAACCATCTTCTTAGTAATTTTGACTGGTCCTTTCTCTAACCAAAATGATCCATCATGGATTCTGCTAAGTACTATGCGTATCTACTCAGTTTTGAATATGATTGGAAAAAACTAGGGCTTGGGTTAAACCCTTCTTTTCTACAATTGAGAACTCATCTTTTTATATACCATTATGATAGAGTTTATCATAGGCATTGATGATTTCTAGGTCTCCTATGGCTCCAATCTTGTAGTTGTAACACTTACATACATCTTGAACCATAACAACTTTTTATGGAATCATAGACAATGCACCTGCGGGATCATTTTTGTATGCTACCTTTGGTATGGGCCTAAACTCAAGTTGTTTAACCTCATTACTAACTAGCTAAATCTCATGGATTTCCTTACCTTTTGTGAAATTTGAACTAAATGCCATTTTTAATCAAACTAGGGTTTGATATTTAAAGTAAACTTCACAAATTGTACAACTCGGCACCTAAAGGAAATACCTAGTTAAATGCTTAAATCATTTGGGTAGATGTTGAATCACAGTGAATCACTAGTTGAATTCTTGAAAATTGATCAGTCATGCTCCTAGTGATCGCTCTTCATTTGAATGGCTCAAAATGAATTGATTTTCACCTTTAAGTGACTCAAAAAACCTTGCATTTAATGCATTCTTGTACTTGACCTATCATTTAGCTTCCAAAGGTTTTCAACATGGCATCCATTCCATTTTACTTGGCAGCCATTCTCACTCGGCATCTACTAAATTTTTTGATAACTTGGCAACCACTGCAGGCTTTGGACGGCTTTGACTTTGACTTTTTAACTCAGTTTCCAAAGCAGTTTCACTCGACAACCAAAGACTGCTCAACATCATCATTCAAATTTTGTCTTGGCATCTTAACTTATGCAGATTTATACTTTGTAGTGCTTCTTCTCTATTTAAGGCTAATGTATCATACTTTCTTATATGTATTGGCCCTATAGGTTCATTTTTTTATTAGTTAGAGGAGATATGATCACTTGACCTCCTGGGTGAAGTGACCCTTCCATTGGATATACTTGGTTCATATTTTTCTTGCCATGTCTTCTTTATGTCTATTCTAATGTGTACATCCTCAACTTTTTCTGTGCCCTTATTTACTTCAGTCTTAGGTGCTTTGGCCTTTGTTGGACAATTCCTACTAACATGTCTAGTTTTCAAGAAACTGAAGCAAGTAGTTTGATTCAACCATCTTATATAGTTACCCTTGAAATGTGTTTTGATGCAATTATGGGGTATGTGACCATACTCTTGATAATAATGAAAACTTTTTCTTGTATTGTAGTCCCAATTGTAATGATGTAGATAGTTGTCCCTCCTTACATGCTAATTTGGTGTCCAGATAGGCTTTGATCTACATTCAAAGGCTCTATGTCCATAATTCTTGCAATTGTGGCAATGTCCATCAAATATTTATGTCCTTGTGACTTTAGACCTATAGTCTTGTGTCATATGACCTTGCATGTTGAACTTGTGATAGTAACCCTTGCTTTTGGGGGTGTTTGGCTGATTGATCCTTCTACTCCTGTAAATATTAACAGTATGCCCCTTTTTATTATAGTAATGACAAGTGGGTTTACGATCCTTACCTTTGTCACTTCTTTTCTCAACACTCTTTGATGATTCACCAACTTCAGTGCTGGTGTATCAAAGTTCGTATCATGGGTTGATCTTGGGGATTTCAACAACTATTCAAATTACTTGATAGCTTCACTTGACTTTTTGAGATTCTTTGTTGTTTCTTTTTCTCTCTTCAATTCATTTTGCAATTTTTCATTTTGCATCCTCAAAGTAGAGATCTCAATATCTTTCATATTGATTTGATGATGAAGATTCATCAATGGGCTAAGTGTATCCACCTGCATGTTTGAGATCCTTGTTTATTCAGTACATTTTTCTTCAAGTTTGTTTGCAAGATTTCTTTTGTCATCTTCCATCATGACTCTATCCTCAACTACTCTTTTCTTTTGCTTAGTGATTTCACATAGCATCATGGCCTGTGATTCATGCTCCATCTTAAGAGTTCTTATCTGTTCTACTTGAACTCTATTTTTCTCCATCCGTTCTACTATTGCTGGATCAAATTCTTTGGAATCTCCTTGTAGTGAATATCATTTTTGGCTATAGCTATTTCCTTCCTTATTTTTAAGGATTTTCTTAATTCCTCTCTAGCTTCCTCTCCCTTGTGTAGAGCGAGATGCACATCTATCACCTGGTTCTCAATTATCTTCCCAAGTTTGAAGACTTCCATCTTCAAATCTTTTCCTCCAAGCTATTAAGCTACTTCTGAGAGTGGGTGGGGGGGTGGGGTGGGGTGAATCAGAAGTACTGACCTTTTAATTGTTTTAAATCCTTAATAACATATAATCAAAATTAACATGCATGCATATAAACATTAAACAATCATGAGAAGAAAACATGCATCACCACATAACACTTGAGATTTTGGTGACCCAAAAACCCTCTAGTAATAAGAAGGTAAAACTGGGGTGGGGATGATACCAAAAAAATTATTGCAGCAATTCATTTCAACCACTTCTGATGGTTTTCCCTGTTAAAGGCCTACCCTATTAAAGGCTACAACACAATGTTAAATGTGACCCTTTTAAAGGATTTCTACACACTGTTAGGAGTGTGCCCTGTTAGAGGACTTAAGAACATTCAACTTAGAATGCCACCGTGTTAAAGGATTTAAATAGAACTGTTAAACCCACCTAACTCAATAGGATTTCCAAATTCTTAATACAATTGTGAGAGAGTATTAGAATAATACACCTAATATAATGCAATATCTGATGCTGATCTTAGGTACTTGATCTGCTCTTCTATCATTGATCTCTGCTAGATCTAATCTGCTAATTGTGTTCCTTGTTCTGTTATGATCAACTAGATGTGTAAATGCCATCCTTTCCACTAAATCTTTGACACCAATGTTCTGCAACGACCTTAATAATAGGCTCTAATTTTCCTTCTTCTTTCCTCTCAACTCTTTATTGTTCAATGGCATGAAGACTCCCTTATAAATATTAGTTGTTTTTTATGCATCCTTGATTCAAGTGTTCCCATTCAAACCCTTGAAATTCACCCATTGGTTGCATGTAGTCTCCAATTTTCTGAGTGGCTGCATGAGGATTGCATAGGTGGTTGGGAGGATTTGATCTTATCCTTTTATCCTATCATGAGTCATGCATAATTGTTTCACATCATGGTTTGTGATTGCACAAAATTTCATGTTGATTCTACATTTCTTAGCACATAAAATAATTTTGATGCTTGACACCATCTATTCTGGATTGCTTGGCATCCATTGCATTTCTTGGTTACTCAGCTCCTATAGAATTACTGTGTCACTCAGCACCTATAGAATTCCTATGTTACTCAGTACCTATAGAATTCCTTTGTTGCTCAGCTCCTATTGGATCCTGAGTTACTCGACACCTGTTAGTTTTTTGCATTGCTTAGCTTCTACTGATTCCTAAATCACTTGGTACTATCTATAACTTGGCATGTGTTAAAGTTCTATCTGAGCTTCCATTGTGTACTCGGCATGTATAGTGAAGATGGTTAAGTGTGTTGACACTCATTTGTCAATCTTACTTATTTGATCAACACTAATAGCATTGAGAAGGTTTACTACCTACCAAGAGCAGACTAGTTCATCCGACTTTCCTATGAAATGACTGAGTTATGCTACAGAGAGCATTAGTAAGAGGCCATTGACATTATACAATCCTTGTACCTCATTGAGAAACCTCCTTGGGGAATGATAACTAGAAAATTGGATATGACTTGAGGATACATGAAGGATGACATTAGATACTCCATCATTCTCCTAAGAAAAGTTATGGGCTTACCTACAGTGAGTTATCTCACTACATTCATGGTCAACATCATTGAGACCATCAGACATGCAAGGATACCACTAGATTGGGCCACCGCACTAAGTGAAAACTTGTGTGATCAATTGAGGATGGTGAAGGAAAAGAAGAATTTTTATATGACTTCTTATATGGTGTACCTACTTGTAGAAAAGGCAACAAACTATCCTAGTTTGTACAATAAAAGTAGTATCCAAGACCCTAATGCCTAGCCTTATATAGTTTATCCTCAATTGGTGAAGAAGAAGCTCTCAACACAGAGTAGGGAATGCAGGATTGTGAATTATGCATTCATATTTGTGATCATTCAATTCATTGAGGGAGACTATGGGAATAGTTTATTTGATGAAGTCAAAGCACATATCATAGCTCTCAGAGCCTACTTCATTCAGTTCAAGACATTCACATATCTTTGGGTGGGTGGTGCATCTATCAATCCTAAGAAGCTTCTAAGATACCCAAGTGACAAGTTGGTACTATTGGAGATCTCTAGGAAAATTGAGTTAGCCTATGAGAAGATAAAAAGGCAATAGAGACCTTGTTGGGATTGGCCATTGGAAATTGGGCCATATCAGGTGAAGTGGAAACAAGATATCTTGATGTTTGAGTAAGAATGGGAGAACTATCCTCTTGAAGAATACAACTCTCCTAGGCCATACCTTGACAATGTTGGTAAAGTGGAAAGCCTAGTAGGAAAGGACTTCCATCATGAGGATGCTATTGAAGATCATTGGATGAATGCCAAAAATGACTGCAATGTCAACATTATGGACTATTGTACGATGACTTTGTATTTTGCAAAAAAGGCTCTCCATTTGAATATCCCAGATAAGATAATGCTACAAGACTCCAAAGAATTACTAGATCCCTTGTACAATGCATATAAGCTTAGTGAAAATCCCATTCTAAATGAAGAGGTTGATAGAGAGGAAGGAGATGACATCAATCATTGAGTGAGACATGTCGTTAGAATGAAAAAGGACTAGATCAAGAAAGCTTTTCCACTTGATCCAATTCTTGATACTGTAATCTTCCATGCACATGCTCACCCAGAAAGGGGTAAGGAAAGGAAAGTTACAGTTCCTATCTTTGCACTCCAGTCTCCTGTTAGGCCAGAGACATTCTACTAGCTTGATCACCTAGTGGGATATTATCACCCTCTTTAAAGGAAGGGAAAGAGGAAGAGAACCTCTCCTCAGAGGATTCAGATAGAACAAGTTGTAGAACATGTGTCTTCTTGGCAAGATAAATAGAGCTCACAAGAGTTCCAATGTATTGGAGCCTCTCAAATCTAGGATGAACCTTAGTTGCCGCCTATTGTTCCAAGCCAACTAGAAGAGGGAGAGATTCCAAAAGCCTCCATTCCTCCTATACAAGAAAAGCCCCCTTCTCTTTCCATCTCCAAGAAAAATAAGAGGATCAATATTAAGATGAAGAAAAGGAAAAGGATCAGCAAAAGATTAGTACCTAATCCATCTATTCCTGAGACTATTTCAAATGAAGAAGAAGATGAGAAAGAAACAAAATCAAAGGAGGAGGAGGAACAAGTACCCCTACAAAGAAGAACTCAGTTAGCAAAAGCTGTAGAGTTAGAAGGAAGAAAGAGTGCCACTAGTACACCACCATCTGCCCAAGTAGAACCATTAGAACTCTCTTCTTTGGAAGATGAATTGTAGCACTGGGTGAATGAGAAAAGGGAAGGAGTAGAGGATGTTTTCTCCATGATAGATTTTGATTTCATGCCCATGGGTACAGAGTTGGTTGAGGTTAAGATTAGAGACACGGATACAGATGAACTCCAATAGGAAGATTGGACACAAATGCCACAAGATACACAGGTTCCTAATCTCATTTCTCCATCTCCACATAGATTATGGTGGTAGATAAGAGTTTAGTAACTCCCCCACCTTTGAATTCAGAAGAGGAACAAGTTCAAAAGGAACCATCACCACAAGAGCAACCAGAGTCAAGGGCTACTGATGAAGTGTCAAAAGAGGGATAGATGGTAGAATATGCACAATAGCTTTCCCAAGATGCTGAGGAGCAATCCACATGATCTATGGAGACTAATGTTACAGAACAATAGTCTTCACAATAGGAGGTGACTCCGAGTAAGAGTGATAAAGGGAAGGAGGCAGTTGAACACACCCCTTCATCATCAAGAGCTAAGGTTGTAGAGAAACACATTTTGAGATGGTTTTGAAAGGAAATAATGAGGACTGTTAAGTCTTAATTCCATGCTTTAGAGGATGATATTTGTGATATTGTAGAGATCTTGAACAAACCTGAGTCTCCATGACATGATGCAACTCCATTCATGTTTTTCACTACATATTAAACTAGGATATAGATGCAAAAGATGTTATTCTGAAGGATTATGAAGTTAAGGATGTTATGTTGAGAAAGCCTACATGGGATTCAACCTGATAGGTGATGACTACGGGAGTCAAAGAGGTTCTCAGGCACATGGAGCAAGATGAGATTGAACTCTAAACTCTTCAGAGTCAAGTTGAGATCCTAAAGGGATATCTAGCAAAAGTTGTTGTTTCTCTTGATCTTGAGCACCCTGAGGAGACTCTAAATACCATTCTTAGAGAAGGAGAAGATGTATGACTCAATCCAATTTTGAGAGCTTTTCAAGAATGGTGGGAAAGCCTTAAGGATAGAGATGTTACCACAATAATAGGGAATTTGAAGTTACTACATGCTACATAAGAGAATGTGAGTAAGACCATAGAAATTTTGAGGCAGGACTTCAGTATCATGGATGAGGTATGGGCATGGAGCAAGAATTTGAAAACTCTACAAGCCATAAAGGGAAAAGGTACCACACTTTGATCAATGTATATATGGGAGATGAGCTAGACTTGATTGATAATTGGATAGAGAATATAGAAAATGGCAATAAAGTAATGTAAGCATTACACGAAGAGATCCATTGGCTCAAGGACTAGGCAAGGGGGAGATTTTTGGAAGTAGAAAGGTTGTACAGTGATGCATGCTTCAACATTTTTGAAGATGAAGAATGAGAGAAGATATTGCTAGTTGAGGTAGTAGTAAAGAATTTCAAGAAGACATTAGAGGAAGTATCTAGTGATGAATATATCAGGCAAGCCTTCATAACAGAGGAAGCATTGTTAGAATTGGACACGAAACTCAGAGATTTCACAGAAACTTGAATTGAGGTGGACAACTATAGACAAAAGGTCAAGGACAAGTATGAGGCTTTAGATCTTCCAAATTTGGCTGAAATTACTAAGATGATAGATAAATTCAAGGGAAAACATTCAAAGATAGCTTTAGGATGAAGAAGAACAAAACCCAGATGCCAGAATTCCAATTTTAACACTTAGTAAAATTTTGAGATTTTGACCCTATCAAGGTCTGTAGCTCCATAAGTTTGTAGCTTTGTATTTTCATGCAGCTCCATAGGTTCATAGCTCTACATTTTCATACAGATCTATAGGTACATAGGTACATAGCTCCATAGCTCTACAATTTAGAAGTGCACCGACAGTTAACTACTAGTTCCAAAAATAGCACCTTCCATGCATCAAGAGCACATTCTGACAATAGTTTAACTCTAACACATGCCTAATGAAGGACCATCTTCTATTTTTGGTGCCTTCATGCACTTCCACTTCGACTAATGGCTTCCTCCTACTTTCTCTGTCATGCTTTCTCTCTTTTTGACATGTAAAGGGCTCATGCATCCAATTAATGAATAAAATATGGACAAAGTCCCTCTAAGCACTAGATTAATTTTTAGTTTGTATATATTTA
Source organism: Cupressus sempervirens (assembly GCA_028749045.1). Classification (NCBI taxonomy): domain Eukaryota; kingdom Viridiplantae; phylum Streptophyta; class Pinopsida; order Cupressales; family Cupressaceae; genus Cupressus; species Cupressus sempervirens. Next base: position 182,372,473 of record CM053791.1, on the reverse strand, counting down.
GTTTTTTTTAATGTTTTAAAATCATTTTGTTGCATGAAGATGTCAACTCACTCTCAACACAAATTGAGGAGATGATTTCTTATAAATACCCTATTGTAAAATGTAACAAGGTCCACCATTATTATGCAATAAAATTATGCTTTAGGTGCTCAGATTTGGAGTGCAATGATTCTTGCCTAAATGTGTCATATTTTTATGAATTTTATTCATAAGGTTGTGATTAAGCCAAATTTTTATTGTGTTATTGCTGGTTGTGTGATCTTTTAGTTCTGGTGTTTGCTACAGGTTTACAAATTCTGCTGACATAATGAGCTTGGGAAGAGATCACAAATTGTGCCTACATAACTCTTTTTCTCAAATTAGTGCACTTTTTGTTGCTTTGTGATTTGATGAAGGGTGAAACATCATTCAGTTATTAAAACTTTCCATCGACAATTGCATTAGTGGATTCTAAGAAGCGCTACTCTTGTTTTCATTGGTTTCCTACTGATTTCTTTGAAAGTTTAACTCATAGTGTGTTATTTTCTATAGCTTATGTCCATTTAGGATTTCAATTTCAAGTTATTTCAATTTCATGTTATTTTCTTTTCTAACCCCTTGTTAGAATAGGAACTAATTTTAGTTGCACTGTTAGATTAAATTCATTGAAAAACCAGAAAATACAAAAATATTTTTCTTTTGTGTGTTATTTTGAGATAGAAAATAGATTTACTTCATTCTGAGATCATATCAAAACTAGCAAAGGCCTCCTCATGAACAATCACATTTATCTTCAATTGAGCAGATTTTGTTATGTTGTAAGACAAATACTAAACCTTGGAGTTGATCCCAACAGATTAGATTTTCAAGAGAGGAATTGTGCAATGGATTCTTGCCATTGACTTTGTGTAAAATGACCACCCAACAAAGACTTAAGCTACATTCTAGGGAGTGTCATCACATGGTCAAACTACTTGAGTTACCTTGGACTGATCTCTTAATATATATCAAATCCTTAAGCCTTGAGTTACCCTTGACTTGTTACTCTGAACCCTAGAACATCAATGTGACACATGTAGAACCATAAAACCCTCTCAAAAAGATGAGGCAAACCACTCATATTGTCATCCCATTCCCATCCTTAGTCTATACATGCACTCAAGGCATCAGTGGGGAGAATATCTCTAACTTATCTTTTTAGTCTATTTCCCTAAAGTATTAATTACTAGATTATCACTTATTACATAACTTACAATAGGTTACCCTGACATTGACCACATGTACCTAGACAACCTCCAAAAATCACAAACCACAATAATGTTCCATACCACAAGAGTAATTTTGATAAAATTTAGTTCCTTAACAGGTAACCCAAAAATAACATTGGTTCTCAAAATCCAAGTTCTCATAAATGCTCAATAGCATAAAGCTCATAAAACATAAATCTCAATTCAAATCATAAAGTTCATCATGACATTCTATCAAATAATCATAAAATAAATTTCAAAAAATGTCTCTAGTTCACATCCTAACTTGGGCAACAAAACAACCCACAAAGAAAAACCATCATGAAAATAAACATCATAAGACTATAAATAGAATATTAGAAAACACATAATTTTTAGCCACATGATTTAATTCCATCTATTTCTCTTGTTTAAATTGGCTCATAAGGATGTGTTTAGAAGTAAGGTAAGAATATACATGTTTTTTATTAGGAAAATAGGTTTTACAGGGATCCTGAAACCCAAAGTTTTACAGCATTAAACAACTTAAAGAATAAAAGTTAGAAAAAACATAAATAGCCTCAAAAGGCTAGAAACAAAATGCCCAAATCCAGGGAAACAAAGGCCAGGAACAGAGCTTGGCGGGAAAACTAGTGTCCCTTCATCTCCATTGCCTGCAGGATTTCTGCAGTGTCGCTTTCCTTCTGGATGGCCTCCTCCTCTTGGGTCACGGGGGGGAAATGCTCTGGTCCCCCTGGCTTTCTTGGATTCCAGTCTCTTTCTGAGGATCCTCCTTGTTGGTTCCATTCTTTGTACTCTGCTCCACATTCCCCACAAGAGCAGCATTGGTCAGATAGTCCCCCAGATTAACAATGTTTTCATTCAAGGTATGGAGGGTATCCACAATCTGTTTAGTCACAACCTGGTGGATAGAATCTAGCCTTTGGACCTTCTGCTCAAGCCAGGAGATTCTGTCCTCCTGATTGTCACTGGGGTCCTTGCTTCTATCTTTTACCTGGCTTCCCACCTAGTCTTTACTGCCTCTGGCCTCATGATCCTTGACTTCCCCCCTGTTATTGGTCTAGTTGGACCTGTTCTTCGGAGTCTCAATTTCTTGAAAAAGCCACTTGATGGAGCAGAAATTGTCAATCAGGCTATTATTTGCATTGTTGAGGAAGTTGAAACCCATTTCACAAGCATTGTTAGAGAGAACCAAAAGAGTCAGATCAAGGAGCTCATCATAGTGGGTGCTACTGTCGAGGTCCCCCAACAACTGGATTTTAGCAAGTTCTCTAACAATGCCCATACTAACACTATCCATATTGAAATTTTTCTAGGCTCTTCTCTTATTTTTCCTAATGGCCTCCCCTCCCTTTTCAACCATAATTTCTATCATCTCTTCTGGGGGCGAAATGGGGATCTCTAGGGGGGAGGTGGGCACTGTAGGGCTAGGGGGCAAATCAGTGTTATCACTAAGATGATCATGGGTTGAGGATTGGTCCAATTTTCTTTTCTTGGGGTTATCTTGGGTTGTCAAGGGGGTCAGCTTCTTCTTGTAATTATCTTTTTCCTTTTCATCTTCCAACTCACTTTCCTTCTCTGCCACCGAATCCACTTCCTCCAACTCTGTATCTGACTCCTCACTAGACTCCTTAGGATGAGGGGTAGGGGGTTTAGGGGGAGGGCACCTGGGGCTCTTCCTACTAGGGAAGTGAGGAGAGGGTTTGGCTTTTGGAGTTTCAGACTTGACAAATTTCACAACGCGCACTTCCCCTGATTCTGAGCTAGCAGTGTCCTCCGAGGAGCCACCCAAAGCCCCCATGGGCTTGACTCTAGTTTGGGTTTTCAGAAACTCAAAAATGAGGAGTAGAAGAACTTCATGTAGGGCGGGATTCTTGATAGGACATTTTTTGTAACTCTCTATATTCTTAGTCATTGAAGTAAAAATATAGAAAGGAAAGGAGATTTTCACTTTATGTCTAAAATGATTAAGCAGAACAAAATGGTGGGTTTTGACTCTATCAAACCTGGGCTCCAAAGTGACATACTCTATGATGATCCTCAGAACAAGCCCCCAGAACTTCTTGATGGACTCTATGTCATAGAAGATGTCAATATTTACTAGTTTTCTTTTCTCCTTGTCATTCTTGATGAAAGTTTTGACAGCATTGGCGGACATCTTCTTATCCCTGAAGAAGCTAATGCCTTCTTGGGAGAAGCCTGTCACCTCCACAATGAGACCCTCTATGATTTGGTGGGAGACACCATCAATTATGAACTTTTTGTTGTGCCAGGTTTAAACCATTATCTTGGTAACCCCCGCGTCGAAACCATGGAGCCTCTCCATGAAGCTGGTTATGCTGCCCTTCTGGAGTTTTTTCCCAAACCTTCCCTTTTTCTTTCCAGCTCTTCGTTTCTCCCCATGGCTCTCTTCTAATCCTTTCTCCCACCATTGCGATTTTATGCCACTCTAACCCTAAACCCTGAATAGAATTACAGAGCTCAAAGATGGACAAATCGCTAAGGATGAGAACTTTAATGTACATGTTTTTGGGTTTAACTCTGGTTTTTTTTTGCTCGTGTAACCCATACACGTTATTATGAAACGGTGGGGATTTTGCATAACTCCTTTTGATTCCCTTTTTAAAACATGATTTAGCATGTGTCATCATCTTAAAAAGATTTTGAGTTGGTACCTTGAATTTTCTCCTTTCGGATGAGCTCAATAGCCACCGTCGAAAAATGATTATTGTTCCCCCACGTCATCACCGAATTGAATGTGACCGCTGCATTTGCAAACCAATCAACAACCACGTTGGCTTCATGGTAGACATGGCTGACGTGGTAATTTTTAAATTTGCTCAAGTTCATTTTTAGGTCCTCAATTATGCTTTCAATGGTCCATGATGGTTTGGTTACTCCTAAAATACAATTAATTATATTTAGGGAGTCATCTTCAAGCCACAATTGATCGATCCTTGAGTCTAGGGCCAACTTAACAGTGAGTCTAGCCACACTGGCTTCAGCCAAATGGTTGGTTTGGTGACCAATAGGGGAGGAGATAGCAGAAATGCCCCCTCCCAAGCTGTTTCTTATGATTCCATTGCATCCGACGGGACCAGGGTTCCCCTTAGCCGCTCCATCAAAATTGGCTTTATGCCAATTTTTAGGGGGGAAGGACCAAGAAGCCTGCTATCTTCTTTTGATCCTGTCTTCTTTCCTAGTCTTAATTTTCCCTCTTTCCTTTATGTTTCCATCTCTAGTTGTGGAATAGTTCTCTTTCATGAGGCTATCAATTTTCTCTACTATAATACCCTCAGGAGCTTCTCTGTCTCTGAATATCCTGTTGTTGCACTCCTTCCAGATTCCCCAGCAAAAGTGTGGAATAATCCAGGAACTCAAAGTTTGGGATTCTAGGCCTTTGTGGTTGCTTCTCCACTGAATGAAGAAATTTTGGATACTGGCTGGTGGGCACCAGTAGGAGTTCATATTGGAAGTCAGAAGACTCCACACTCTAGAGGAAAAGAGGCAGTGAATAAAAATGTAATTAACTATTTCCAAGTCAATTTTACAGAGGCATCATCTTATGGGAATAATTTGGCCTTTTTTGGCTAAATTATCCAGGGTAAGGATCTTGTCTTGCAAGAGGAGCCAAAAGAAAATGTTGATTTTGGGCATTAATCCAGGGGTCCAAGCCTTGGCCCAAATAGGTTTCTCCCTTGTCCCCACAAGGGAAAGATAGCCTGAGGCAACAATATAATGGCCTCTAGAAGAGTCTCCCCAAACTAAGGCATCGCCTATCTGGTTGATGTTAATAGCATTCAAAGAGGCCATCAAAGGCTCGAGATCCTACGAAAGTTCTGCCAAATTGTGCCAATCATTCCCATTTCTATATTTCCTAACCAGCATACTATATCTGCCTATTGCCTGATCAGCCCACTTGCTAAATGAAGGATGGTTATTGAGAGGTTCCTGAAAAAGCTAGCTGTCCTGCCAAAAAAGGATTTTGTCTCCCATTCTAGCTTTCCATTTGGCCCTGCATTTGGCAAGGGGAAGGGCCTTCAAAATACCTTTCCAAATGTAAGAACCCAATGGCAACTCGGCCCCCTAGAAAATGGAGGAGAGAGACAAGCCTCCCAAGTACTTTTCAGCCAAAATGTCCCTCCAAACCTTTGTGCCTTGGAAGATGTGCCAAGGGAGTTTAGCTAAGAGGAATTGATTGAGGTGAGAAATTTTCCTGATTCCAAGACCTCCCTGGCTTTTGGGCAAGCAAACCTAGTCCTAGGTTACCAGGTGGTATCTCTTGTGGTCATCAGTACCAGTCTAGAGAAAGTCCCTCTGAATCCTCTCCATTCTGTCTGCAAACTTAGCCGAAATCATAAAGAGACTGAGGGCATAGGTGGGGAGGTTTTGGAGAATTGAGATAATCAGGGTGCATTTACCTGCCTGACTAAGGGTGGCCCCTTTCCAACCAGCAAGTTTCTTGTTGAAGTTGTCGATAATGCTTGTCCAAAAGGAGTCTAGGGGTTTGGAGCCTAGAGGAAGCCCAAGATAAGTCACTGGTAGGGACCCAATGCCACAACCCAGAATTTGGGAAATTTTCCTCAGCCTCTCCAGAGGAGTGTTGAGGAAGAAGACAGAGCTCTTGTCTAAGTTAATAGCTTGGCCAGAACCCCTGGTGTAGGAATTAAGAATGCTTTTGAATGTCCTAGCCTCCCAAACTGAAGCTTCACCCCCCAAAATCGTGTCATTCACAAATTTCTGATGAGTGAAAGAGGATGGACCCGAAGAAGGCCTCAAACCCACTAAAGACTTGTCCCTGATCTTCTTCTAAATGAGTCTACCAAGGCATTCTACCATGATAACAAATAGGACCGGAGAGATGGGGTCTCCTTGCCTTAGACCCCTAGAGGGGGAGAAGAAAGGAGAGGGGTGGCCATTGACTAAAACTGACAAAGAGGGTGAAGAAACAAGCTGAGAGATGAGTTTGCAAGCCTAATCATCGAGGCCAAAGGCACAAAGAATAGCAAAGAGAAACTTCTAGTCAACCCTATCATAAGCTTTTGATAGGTCCAACTTAAGAAGGAATCCTTCCTTTCTGCCCACCTCAAGAGAGTGGATGACCTCATGAACTGAAACAATTGAATCAAGGATCTGCCTGCCAGGGACAAAGCTGGTTTGCTAAGGAGAAATAATCAGAGGGAGAACTCTAAGGAGCCTGGAAGTGAGAACGTTGGCAATGATCTTATAGAAGGAATTGCAGAGGCTGATGGGCCTGAATTTATCCAGAGAATCAGCACCCGGCATTTTAGGGATGAGAACTAGAAAGGTAGCATTAAGTTCTTTAAGCAAATTCCTGGCTCCAAAGAACTCCTGAACTTCTTTAACCACATCCTTTTTCACAACGTTCCAAAAGATCTAAAAGAATAAAGTAGGGAAACCATCTGGGCTAGGAGCTTTATCCCCCGGGAGAGAGAAGAGGGCCTGATGGATTTCCTCCAAGGAGGGGATTGCCTTCAGCATGGAGTTGTGGTAATCTTGAAGAATTGGGGGAATGGTCGCTAGGATTTCCTCTTGATCAGACATAGAGAGGGAAGGATCAACAGAGAGGAGAGATGAGAAGTAGTAGACAACTTCCTTCTTGATTTCATCCTCTTTGGTAATCTGAACCTGGCCCTATACAATATTGGATATTCTATTATTAGCTCGGTGCTTAAGGGTGGTCAGGTGAAAAAATCTGGTATTGCGATCTCCTTCCTTCAACCAACTGACTCTTGATCTTTGTTTCCAGTAAAGCTCTTCCTTAGATATGATGTTGTGCAAATCTGAAAGGATGGCCTTTTCTTGTTGTCTATTATGTGCATTGTATCCTGAATGTTGGATTTCATCCTGAATAGAAGAGAGCTGATCAAAAATCTTGTCTTTCTCTTGGAAGATGTGGCCAAAGTCAGTTCTATTCCATGATTTGATGTTTCTTTTCACATTTTTCAGCTTCTGGGAAACTCTGTACATTGTAGTGCCTTCAACCTCAATGCTCCACCAATGGGATATTTTATCTTCTAGTGCAGGGTGTGAGAGCCACATTTTATCAAAGCGGAAAGGGAAATCCTTGTTGCTAGAAAGGGGGGAGGCAAAAAGAGAAATCGGGGAATGATCATAGCCCACCTTGCAGAGGAGGGATAATCTACAGGAATGGGAGAGGAGCCATTCGAGGGAGATGAGGGCTCTATCAAGATGAACCTGGATGCTATCACCCCCAATTCTTCTGTTAGACCAAGTGAAGCTACCACCTTGAAGGTCCAAATCTAGGAAAGCAAGATTCTGAATGAACGAAGCAAGGTCGCGTTTGCTATCCTGATCTAGGGCATGACCCCACCTTTTTTTTGCATCAGATAGAGGTGAGTTGAAGTCCCCCATTATAATCCCTTTATTCAAGTTGCAATTAGATAAGATGCCAAGGAGCTTAGTCCAGAAGCAGTTCCTATCTTTCTTGGTATTGGGGGCATACAGGTTAAGGATTAGCCAAGATTCATTACTTTGGATGTGAAAAACCTTACAAAGAAGAGCATTAGTAGAGCTATAAAGAGAAGTTAACTTGAAATATCTAGTGTTATACAAGGTTAGGACACCACCAGAAGCACCTTCTGAATCAGAAGCTTCGCAGCAAAAAGTTTTACTGAAAGATATCCTTCATACTAGGTCACTTTTCATCTTAGTTTCCTATAACAATAGGAAGTCAGGTTTGTGGTCTCTAATCATATTTCTTATGAGTTCCTTTTTGTGAGCCCCATTAAGGCCCCTTATGTTCCATGAGATAAATTTCATTTCTTAGTTCCTGAGAAATCCTTGATGGACCTCTGGCTTCCATCTGCCAGGTTCCTTCTTGTTTCTTCTTGCAGTATCTAATTTAAGTTCTTTCTTCCTGGTCCCTTGGGGGGTGACCCAATATCATCTTTAACACTAGACTTCTGGTTGAAGTAGGAGATAGGGGGGGGGGGGGGGGGGGGGGTGGGGAATTTTCTTTTGGTTCTTCTTTTTCTTCTCGACCATGCACCAGTCATCAAGGCTATCCGTCACACTGTTATCTAACCTATCTTCCCAAAGGGCAAGCTGAGATGGATCAATGTTCTTAATGAGGAGATGAAACTTGGCCTCAATTCCTATAGGGGCCGTAGAATCTCCCCCCTTGCCAGAGATGACCCCCGGAGAAGCCAGAGTGTTCTCAAGGGGAAGACACTTAGATTGGGTATCCTCATCCTGGGCTGGGGATTCTCGTTCTAGGCGATTCAACACTGTAGCTCCCAAAAGAGGGACTTCCTCCGCTATGGGAGAAAATTGTACTATAGTTTCTAGAGGGAGATTCTGCTCCACAATAGGACCCATGGCTAAGGAGGGGGAGCTAACCCGCACCTTAGGGACCTCCAATGGGTCTGAGAATGTCTTTTCCAATACAGGGCACTGTTCAGGGGGGGGGGGGGGGGGGGGGGGGGCAGCGGAAATTTCCTTGGGGGGATCCTTCTGAATAGAGTCCTTCACTGCTGTGTCTATTAGGCTAACAACCTTTCTCCCCTGCGCCACAAAAATTTTGCACCTCCATAGCATCTTCATCTTTCCCTTACCAGAAGGGCATGTAGCAAGTTTATTGGTTTGATCAGGGATCATTGGTTTCACGATCTTCTTCTTTGCCTCATTAGGGCATTGGTGGGCCTTATGACTAGCCTTTAGACAGAGGAAGCACGCAAAGGGGATTGTTTCATAGTTGATTTTTTGGTTGTGCACTCCAAGTTTGGAATGAAGTTCAATGAACTTAGGCATGTCTATTCCATCTCTCACCCCAATGCAGATTCATGCAAAATTGAGGCGATGCTTGGAAGCAGTGATTGAATCCATTGAGAGAAGTTCCCCAAAGGTCTTGGCTATACCCCCAAAGACATCCTCATTCCAGTATTCTAATGGCAATTCTGGCAGTCTTACCCACACTGGAGCTTGGGCAAAAAAAGAATCATTCAAGCTCATGCCAGAGGACCATTTTTGGAGCACAAGGGAAAAATGACCTATGGCCCATTGTCTTTCACTCAGAATGCTAGCAAGGTCTTCCGAGCAAGTGAAATCGAAAGACATAAAGCCTTTCGCCATAGCTGTGATCGAGACCTAGCCCTTGAGAGCCCAATTATGATTTATGAGCTACCTAACTTCATCAATGCTCAGTCTAGGCCCTAGAAATTTCCCAACCAAAGTAGAAGCCATAGTCTGAATATTGTGATCCACAATCTCATCTGGGATGGCTATCGCACAAGAACCAATCACCAAATTTTGAATAGTTTTAACAGGCGGGAAAGAGGACTTACCAGAGGGTTTAACCCCGAAGAGTGAGGACCATTTTGTAGGTCCTTGCACGTTTATTTTGGAGACCAAAGGAGACTTGGCTACTTCCTTGATTAGGATAGCTGGACCCCCAACCGCGCTTTCCGAGTTGTCCTCAATGCTAGGAGTAGCCAGACAGCCTCCATCTTGCTGTCTGTGCTCCAGTCTAGGGGCCCGAAACTGACCATCCAAGGAGTTCCCACTCTTGCATGAATTCAAATTTTGAAAACACCCGATCTCTTTGCTCCCATCGCTATCTGCTCCCATTTTGAAATTTTTTTCTCCATATCCCCTAGCAAGTTTTGTTATGCTAGTGTACTCTATATACATGTTAATATAAATTGTTATGCTAATATACTTATTTAAATCAATAAGTATTTAAATATCCAATCTCTTTGCATATAAAATATCATGCAATATTATCATGTTATTAATTTAAATAATCATAACTCATAAATAATTCAATTGATAACATAAATGTATATTATTAGATTGAATGCTAATATCAATTTCATTTTTGAAATATTATTTTGACTTCTATTTTAGTCCAATGTTAACATTTAATTTTCCTTTAATTCATAATGCAAATAGAGATAAAATTATAAATTTAATTTAATTATTTATAATTTTTCTCAAAAAGTCAAATAGTTATTAACTAAATAATTACAAATTGAACTCTACCATAACTTCATTTAAAATATCATAAAATTCTAAATATTTATTCATTAATTTCCCTCTTACATTAATAATTATAAAATTATTTATCTGCAATTAAGAGTTTAATTAAACTTAAATAATCACTAATACTAACATTCACTTTATAACTAAATGGATAATATTTATTTAATTTTAAAAATTAATAAGTTATTATTATTATTATTTTAAATAAATAAATCTAAAAATTAAACTATATAAAATTAAAATAAACATGCAATTTTCACATGTCTTTGATCTCTCAAATCATGCAACCATACTACACTTAGTTTTCTATTTTTAGTATATTTATTTTCACATGCATGTAACCCTATTATACTTAGCTTTCTATTTTTAGCATAATTGTTTTCACATGCATGCATAAGTTTAGTTAAAACATGCTTTTCTCTCAATTAATCTTTTTCTTTTTCCAATAAATTTTGCAATTAAATTATTTTAGATAAAAGGACTAAAATTTACCTATATTTAGAAAATTCATGATAATATCATGGTTCTAATGACAAATTTAAAGTTGAAACCCTAACTGTTCAATTTATTATTTTCTTCCAAATTTTTACAATCAAATATTTCGTATATTATCTAAAGGGTTTTAAAAGAATACAATCATAATAATTTTCTACAATTTTTTAAATAATTTTCCTCATTCAAATTTTCTTGATTAATAAATTTTCCTTTTCAAAATCTACAACATAATTCCTTGTTCAACAATTAATATAGCAAATTAATAAGCAATATGAAAACACTTAGGAAGATATGAAGTAGATAGATCTTTCAATAAAATTCTACAATGGGTTTTCAAACCCTACCTCAAAACCAAAGCTAAAATTTGAGACAATCTGTGAATGCATACAAATCTTGACTCCTTGAAACTTTCAACAATTCTTTTGATCCAATTCCAAATTTTTCTCTCCAAAACCTTTGTAATTGCAAAATGAGCTCTAGATCTCTGATATAAAGTTCTCCCCTAAATTGGGGCTCTAATTGTGCCATCACATGATCTTTCATAATGAGTTCTCCCTTAAATTTGGCACTGTAATTGTGCAATCACGAGAGGGAACTCGTTGATCAATTTTTATTACTTTATTACCTTTTACCTTTTCATGCACAACTCTTTTAGATATTTAATTGCAAAATATCTTAATTTAAATAATTAGCTTTCTCTCTTTAATTAATTTTTGAAGTGTTTTAATAGCATATTTTTAAATTTAATTAATAACATTATTTAGTGTTTATTATTAAACTAAAACTCCTAAATAATTATCATTAAATCAAATAAATATAACTACACCACAATTAGAACTATAACTTTATTTTTAAATTTCATTCTTTTATATTTTATTATCCTCCATTTTATTAATTAGTACAAGCACTAATTAAAGCATGGTTTATTATTTAAATTAAAATTAATAATCAAATTTTGTTGTTCAAATGCAACTCTAATTTAATTATTATTAAATAAATAACTATAATAAAGCAATATTAGGTTTTTAATATTTTAATATATTAATTCTCTTTTTGTCCAACTTCTTAAATTAGACTTTTAAATTGAAGTACATATTTAATTAAATTTATAATTAATTAAATATCATCATAATCTAATTTCTCTTTAACCAATTTTCTAAATTTAGACTTCTAAATTTAGATTAATAGTTTTAAATTGAAGCACATATTTAATTAGTTTAAATATTTAAATACTTTAATATTTTTTTAATCAAATCATATTTAATAATTCTCAATATTATATGATTAACCAAAATATTATAATTAAATCATTTACCAAATAAATCACATGCGAAATCTACATAAAAGCAACAATACCAAAACTCAAAATGAAATAACACAGACAAAGATAAACTCATGGGTTTAAAAAGGGTGGAAAGTCAGTTACGAGTTCTCCTTGCAAGAAAAGTATTTAGGCTATGGTTGGGATTGGACCTGAACATTATCCTCCCATTCTTACCATTGAGTTATTGTGATAGGGCATGCTCATACTAGCAATTCAGGAAAGTCGATGCCCAGTACCTACATTCTACATAAAGGATGAGCATGTACATGTATATAAATATATCTAAACTAAACAAGAAATGGTAGGGAATGGTACATCATGTAGATCCCGACTAGTAGTTGACTATGACTCCCTCCCTTAACCACATCAAACATAACATATATAAAGATAAAATAAACACACACACGATACAAATGCAAGTATGGGGTAAGTACCATAATAATTATAAGTCAAACATCAAATGCTCAAATAAAATAATGCATCATTATGAATATGAAGTAATCATCATTACAACATCATTTGACATTGTTATGAAAGAAATCACATTTATTAACTATGAATCATTTAAGCATCATTAATGCACCAGTAACCATAATCATTAAACAACACATGAAATATAATCAACTAAGTAATTATTTATTGATATACATGCAATCCAAATCATAAAATTATTTCATAATTATAAATCCAATACCCTTGAAACTAACACATGCATGAAATAGGCATAAAAAGAGTTACGTAAATATAATGGAAAAACAACCTATATGTGGGCACTACAATATACATATACATATAGACATAAAGAGAAGGTTTTCTAATCACCTATTGTGGGAAATATAAAGAGATACATGTTTATAAGAAAAATAAAAGAACATTTACATATGTACCTCTTCTCCCTTTGAACAAAATAATAGAATGTGCTACTACATTCAGGCTGAACACACCACAAATTACATCATTGTCATAAATTGTGATCACAATTTGAACCCAAATGTTGTAGTGCAAAGGAAATGGAGATCACAAGGGAACAACATGGAAATGAAATCAAAGAGCAAGGGAATGGAGATTACAAAGGCATGGAAATGAAATGTAGAGATCACAAGGGCATGCAAATGAAATGCAGCAATCACAAGGGCATGACAATGAAATCGTAGATCTCCACTAATCTCCATGAAGGGTACTGCAGAAAAATGTAGAGATCACATCAAAAAACACCTAATATAAGGTCTTGAAAATGTTCAGAGCTCTTCACCCTCTTTCGCAAGCAACTCTCCATAATCAAAATAAATGGGGAGTGATTTATATTGTGTGTGTGTTTTTTTTTTAATATCTAAAATCAACTTAACATTGTATTGTAGCTCTGGCATAGGTGTTTGATCCTCGCTAGCTTTCATTTCAACATATCAACATTCAAGTTTTCAAGTTTCCTCTTCATTATACAATCTTTTGCACCACAAAAACCACTTTGTTAATTCATTAAAATTAGGACTTGAACAAAGTCAATGATACAAAACTTGGTACTACTTTGAAGAAAATGCTACCTCCATCATTGCAACCATATGCTAAATGGGAATTGCACATGCCCAAGACATAGACTAATTAAATTGGTCTAGTTATTGATTAGTTGGGTTGATTACAAATTCTTATATAACTATCATTAGATTAAGTATGATAAAATAATCAATGTAATGCCTTGCCAAGAGATATTTGGAAACAAGGATGAAAAATAAGAAAGAATTTTTTTTTTTTAAACCATGTGTAAATGCACATGATAACAACCTACACAGATCATAAAGAATGCAATGGAAAACTGAAAATCAACCAACACCAATGGATCTCCAAATGCCACTACTAACCAAAAAATCAACAAAGCAAATAGACAAATGTTGACTCTTAAAAATTGGCTAAGTCTGAAATCCTAAAGCCCTAAAATTTGGCTAAGTCTAGATTTTTGAAGCCCTAAAATTTTCTAGAATCTTTATCTTAGCTCATAGAGGTTTGGAACTTATCTCAAATGAATCGTTGCATATATTAAAATATATCTTAAACATCAACTTATACTTAAACAATATATTCTAAACCCCAAGAGACTGACTACTGAAACAAACATAGTAGGAATCAAAATGCAACACCATAGGGTTGAAAAATACTGAAGAGGGTATCCAAATCAACTCTCAAAAAGTGCCCACTGCCTACCTACATAGGTTTTTACAAAAGCCATGTTCTACTTTAATATAGCACAGGAAAGTATCATGTGACATCTCTAAAGAATGAGGATGACACTTTCAGAGACTGGGTGATACTTCTCCCAAAGGCATACGATACTTTAGGAGTGTTCTACGACATTTCTTATAAGGAGGTGTGATACTTTCCAGTATTGAATAATATTTCTCCAAGAGGCATGTGATAGAATTAGGGGATGCATGATATAGTTTCAATGGGTGTGCAATACATTTTTGTGTCGCACCATGCTGATAAAAGGTCACCCAAGAAACTAAAGAAAAATACTTAAGGACAAACAAAAGACTAAAACTAAGTTCAGAACCTCCACACTAGGGAGTACTCGATCCACATTTCAAGGTAAGAACTCACAAATCAAATAAGGAAATACAAAAATAATAACATCTAACCATCTAATAGATAAGAGTAAAAGTGCAGAAGGAACATTGTAGTAAACTAAAGCAACATCACAATAACTGAAATAACATCACAACAAATAGAATAACCAAGTAAGTATGTGGTTCCTCCCAACCATCAATAGCATCATAAGACCATCATGGGCCCTAGCCATCCCTCGTGCATAACATCCCAAGCCATCGATCAAATCATTGGGACTATCATAATAGGGACATAACTACTAAACATGCTAATAATCAAAGGAATAAGGAAATCTAACATGCTAGTAGTACAACAAAAGATAGACCTACAAGTAGATAACATCACCTATCACATGCTAATCATCATAATATAGAGTGCGTAAAAACCAAGATCATCTAAACATGGTAAAAAACATCCCAATGAAAGCATAAATCACAAGAAGCATACTCCATGAACCAAAGTACCAAGTGAACACATCCAGCTATGGTCACACTAGGATATAAGACTATCTTTGTACACCAGTCCCTAGCAATGGTGAAGGTAGCTATTTCTCCTGACCACATGGTACCCATAGGTCCACACCCACCATGTTGATGAAGATAATGATCCAACAACAAACACATGCAAAACAACATCCATGGCTAGCATACACACCAAGTAGTATGATGACTGAACCCAAGAAAAAGACAATGCATAAACTACAGTTCCTAGTCAGACATCTCAAAAGCTACTAAGTAGGGGCTAACATCATGGAGAGTCTCTTGGCATCAAAAAGCCCAAGCTTAGATTGTGCGAATTTAGCATCCCTCAATACAATGGCTTGGCACAAGCATTTTATTATCTTTAGTTTTATTACCATGCAATATTTTCTTTAGTTATCACTTAATTAAGAACTTCTTTAGTCAAATGAGAAATGGAGACCATAATGCATGACAGAAGCCCCCTCCATATGCTACCCTACCCTACCCATGCTCATCCAATGATGAGTGCTTGTAGGCATGCAAACTCCCAACCCAACCCCAATGATCACAACTTCTAAAAGTACCACAAAAGATTAGGCCCCGTAGGTCACCTGACAGATGTACACATGTGTGGCACACCACCATCATGAAGATCATACACAAGGATAGGATGGGAACACAAATAGAAGTCAATCAACTGAAAACATAATTGGGATGATGGATGCTACATACATCCCAATGCAACGTAAAGTTCAAAAGTGGTCTGACGGATATCCAAATGGATCATCCAAGTCCACGAACCACATTGTGCTGAGAAAACTCAAGAAAATAGGGCGACATGCAAAATAAGGCAAAAACATCAAATTTTGAAAAAAATTTGAAACTAAAACCCATTTGGCCTTTGGGTGCAAAAACCCCAAAAATCAAAAAATAAATGAAATCGGGCACCATATGCAAAAACGGCTAGCATAACAGCTCAAAAACCCAAACCCCCATTTCAAAAATAGAGAAAATGTTCATACCCGACCAAATGAGCAAAACCAACAAACAAAAATAGAGGGGTACACTAGTTCTTAGCCTCCACACAAATTGTTGTTAGGATAAACCATGGATAGAAATAAAAACTACATGCAAATATAACCAAAAAGTGAAAATAATAGATCACACATAAAATGAACACAAGGCACCAAGATTTAATGTGGTTCACCCAATCCTTGGGATACATCCACCAAACAAGTTTGATCTTATTACAATCTAGTGATTACAACATGATTATAGTTCGTAATCCCTTACAACTCAATACTGCCACAAGAAGCAATTTTGCATCACAACACAATGAAAATACCTAACCCTAAACCCTTTTGTACAAGTATTTTATCCATTTTATGGTTACAACATGTTGGCCATAATATGTCGTCTACTTTCCTGATCAGTCACCACAATCTAACAATCTCCCACTTGGGGACTAATCAGGCTCCACACTAAACAACAATCTCCCACTTGGAGACTGATCCTGTAGAAATACCACTACTACATGGGGCTCCCATTAGATCAAACCACCCTAGACTCTATTGTTTTGTTATTCATGTTCAGTCTAAAAGACCAACCAAAGCTAAAGAGGAGTTTAGCTTCTTCCTTGTTACAAACTTTGTTAACATATCTGTTAGATTGTCATTTGTATGGATCTTCTCCAACTTTAACTGTCCATCCTCCAAAGCTAACCGAATGAAATGATACTGCAACTGTATGTGTTTGGTCTTAGAATGTAGAGCTGAATTCTTTGCAAGATGAATGGCACTCTAACTATCTGTGAACAACTAATTATCCTTCTTAGGATGTCCCAATTCTTCCAAGAAGAACTGAAGCCATATCATCTCCTTGGTTGCCTTTGTAGTAGCAACATACTTTGCCTCTATAGTGGATAGAGCATTAAGCTTCTGTAACCTAGAAACCTAGCTAACAGCTGCCCCACCAACAATAAAGACATAACCTATAGTACTTTGCATGGTATCAATATCCCCTGCCAAACTTGAGTCAACATAGCCTTGCAAATCAGTAGTAGATCCCCCAAAGTGTAAATACTTATTGGATGTTCCTCTCAAATATCTAAGAATCCACTTGACAACATTCCAATGCACAAATTGTGGATGACTCATATACCTACTAATTCCTCCCATTGCATGTGCAATATCTAGCCTAGTGCATACCATAGCATACATGAAGCTTCCTACAGCTAAAGCATAGGGTACCTTAGACATCTTATCCTCCTGTTCTTGTGTCTTAGGACACATCTCCTTAGTCAACTTCAAATGACCAAGTAAAGGTTTGTTGATAGCTTTAGCATTCTCCATAAAGAAACATTGCAACACCTTCTCAACATAATTAGCCTAAGATAGTGTTAATGTTCTATTCTTCCTATCTCTACAAATATTCATACCAAAGATTTGTTTTGCTACCCCCAAATCCTTCATATAAAATGCATGTGCTAATTGGCATTTTAGCCCCTTAATATGATCCATGTTAAACCCATATACAAGCATATCATCAACATATAAACATAAAATAATGTAGCTATCATCATCCAACCTCTTAAAATAAACACAGTAATCTAAATGACACCTATTATATCCATGCTCATGCATAAAACTGTCAAATTTTAGATACCATTGCGGAGGTGCTTGCGTTAAGCCATATAAACTTTTCTTCAATTTGCACACTAAGTTCTCCTTACCTTTGACCTCAAAACCCTGTGGCTAAGCCATATATATTTCTTCATCCAAATCACCATGAAGAAAGGTTTTTTGAACATCCATTTGCTTGAAATGCAAATCTTCAGTAGCCACAAGACTTAAAACAGTACGAATAGATGTCATTTTAACAATAGGAGAAAATATCTCATCAAAATCAATTCCCTTTTTTTCTGCAAATCCTTTTACAACTAACCTGGCCTTAAATCTTTTCTGACCTCCTTCCTCTTCTTTCAACCTATAAACCCACTTATTTTGTAAAGCCTTTTTACTTGCAGGCAACTTGCATAGATCCTATGTCTTATTCTTCAGTAAAGAGTCCATTTCATCTTTCATTGTAGACTCCCACTAAATCTTAGTATTCACCTACATAGCTTCATCCTAACTTTCAGGTTCACCAACATCAGTAAGTAAAATAAAATACAAAGAGGGAGAAAATCTTTGTGGAGGTCTAATTTGCCTCATTGACTATCTAACATTCACTGGTGTGTGTGTTATTTGTTGTTGTATTTGTTGCACATCATGAGGAATGGCTAGAACATCAACTTTTGGAGTATCATTCAACACTACATAATCATCTTCTTTCTTCTCATGTTGTTGCAACAAATCTTTGTACAACACTTTCTCATTGAATATGACATCCCAACTTCTAACAATTTTAAAATTTTCAAAATCCCAAAGCCTATAACCAAATTCATTAATTCCATATCCAACAAAGACAATTTCTTTTATTTAGCTTCTAGCTTGGTTCTATTTTCAGAGTCTATATGAGCAAAAGCTTCAAATCCGAAGGTCTTGAGAAAAGAATAACTCACCTTCTTACTAGTCCATGCTTCCTCTAGAATACCATAGCCCAAAGGAGTAGAGGGACCTCTATTAATCAAATATACTTTAGTATTGATAGCCTCTTCCCACATGTCTAAGGGCAACCTAGCATGCAACCTCATGCTCCTTGCACACTCCATTATAGTCATGTTCATGCGCTCAACTACTCCATTTTCTTGTGGAGTCCTTGTAACAGTTTTCTGTCTATGAATACCATTAGTGGAGCAATAGTCTTCAAATTCATGACTACAATACTCACCACCATTATCAGATCTAATACATTTTAATTTCTTACCAGTCTTATTTTTAACCAAGCATTTCCATTTCTTAAAAGTTTGAAATAAATCAAATTTCTATTTAAGGAAATAAACCCATACTTTTCTAGTTGCATCATCAATAAATGTAACATAATAATGAAAGCCACCAAGGGAAGATACTTGAGCTGGTCCCCATACATCAGTATGCACAAGCTCTAATTTCTCCTTTGTTTTTTCCTTCCCAGTCTTTACAAAACTCACTCTCTTTTGTTTTCCATACACACAACTTTCATAGAAATCCATATTAACACATTTTAGACCTGGTAAAACTTTCTTTAAATGAAGTACTTTCATACCTTTCTCACTCATGTGCCCAAGTCTGTTGTGCCACAGTGCTGTATCAAAATTTATAGCAACTATTTGTTCTCCCTACTCAACTACAACAATTGTTCCTAAACATTCATTTTTCTCTAAAAAAATCAAAGTAGAAGGAACAATATGACCTATACAAAGATATAAGGTGCCCACTTTTACACCTTTTGCTACTACAAGGGAACCTTTTGAAACCTTCTAATTTTTATCATTAAAAGTAACTACACAAAACTCATCACCAAGTTGCCCCACTAAAATTAAATTCCTACTCAGCCTTGGAACATGTCTTACCTCATGTAGTAGCCAATGATTCCCATTCTACAACTTAATCTTAATTTTTCCCTTTCCAACAATATGATGGGGTTCATTATCCCTCAAATAAACAAGCCCAAAATCCCCTTGGACATAATCAATGAAATAACCTGTATGAGTGTAGCATGAAATGAAGCACTAGAATCTAAAACCCATGAATCATCAACACTTTCTAAAGATAGAAGCAAAGCATTCTCTTCAGATTTGTTACTTACCACATTTTCCTCCTTGTCTCCATTTGATTTATCTCCTTCATTTTTCTTTTGATTCCAACAATCTTTCTTTTTGTGCCTTGGTTTCCCACAGTACTAGCAGTCATTTGGTCCTCTTGATTGAGACCTCTTCCCTTTTAACTTTCCTCTTGATTTCCCATAATTTCTAGAGTTACTTCCTCTCTCAGTCGTTCTACCCCTACTTTGTGCATTCAAAGCACTTCCTGATGTAGATCCACTTGAGGATTTCCTATGAGTTTCCTCACTCAAAACAACACCGATCACATCATCTTATTTTAAGGTACTAGATCTAGGAACATAATTACTCATAGCCATCACCAAACCATTCCAACTTTTAGGTGAATAACACAAAATCAAGAGAGCCCTAATATCTTCATCAAAATTGATACCCGCATAAGATAACTGACTAGTAATTGTATTAAACTCATTTAAATGATCTGCAACAAATTCACCTTCTGCCATTTTCATATTAAATAAATGTTTCATGAGAAATACCTTGTTTGAAGCAGAGGGCTTTTCATACAGTGTCAGTAGGGTTTTCATCAACTCTTCTATAATCTTTGCTTTTGTAATATTAAATGCCACTGATGGTGCCAAGAATAATCAAATGCTTTTGAGTGCCTTTCTATCCAAAAGATCCCATTCAACATCTGACATAGTTCCCTGATTCTTTGCTTTGCCTTCCAACAGTTTCCATAAATCCTTTTGATACATATAGTTTTCCATTTGCATCTTCCATAAGTAGAAGTTCTACCCATTAAACCTATCAACCCTTAGCTTACCCTCATCTACCATTGCTCTCACCAACCATGAGACTCCCACTCAACCGTGAAACTTTCCTACAGAGGATAACTGAAAAACAACTAGGCTCTGATACCACTTGTTAGGATAAACCACAAAAAGAAATAAAAACTACATGCAAATATAACCAATAACAGAAAATAATAGATCACACGTAAAATGAACACAAGGCACCAAGATTTAACGTGGTTCACCCAATCCCTAGGCTACGTCAACCAAACAACAAGTCTGATCTTATTACGATCTAGTGATTACAACTTGATTACAGTCTGTAATCCCTTACAGCTCAATACTTTTGTAAGAAGCTATTTTGCATCATAGCATAATGAAAATACCTAACCCTAAACCCTTTTATATAAGTATTTTATCTATTTTAGGGTTACAACATGTTGGCCATATGTCGACCATAATATGTTGGCTACAACATCGGCCTGAACCCCACTAATTATGAAGTATGTGTAATACTTTCCTGATCAGTCACCACAATCTAACAATCACTGCAAGAATGAGATGTTGAAATGGAGCAAAAAAAATAAAATGAGAAAGCCCTACCTAACAACAAAAGGGGTAGAAATAGTAACTCATACAATAAAATAAATCACCTACCAAATCTATTGAAAATGAAAGCAAAGCATAAAATCCTTGAGCTGAATCCAACGAGACCAACCTTGTGAAGATCCCATGCTCACAGCTCCCACAATGAACAAAATAAGAATCCTTCAGAAGAGGATTTATAAATTTTCTCTCAAAATTCTATTTCTAAAAAGTGAGAAGTGAATAATGAATTCACTTTTCCAATACTTATTCACTTTTCAAGTGAATAGTCAATTCTAGAAATTAGCCAGCTGGAGTAGCTAAACTTCAAATTGACTCAAATGAAAAAAGGTTATTATCCATAATGGAAATTCACCTAAGGTAAAGCTACTAGAAATTAAATTTGAAAAGATTTAAAACCCAATAACCCAAAATCACATAAAATCACTTAACACTTTAATGACAAATACAAACTTCTAAATGCATAGACATGATCATTGGTCTAATCACATAATGCAAATGAGTTTAGATTTACTAATAAATGAAAACTTTAGATTTAAACAACTAAATAAGGGTATGTCAACCACATAGGGATAATATTGGCAAAATATGAACAACTGAAACACTAACTCCATGTGCCACTGCCAGGGATATAATTCTTGCACAATAAAACACACGATCGAGTGCAATTCCATATAATATTATAGACAAAGAAACATGTATTAAAATACCTATTTAATTCATTTATATCACTCACATTCACAAAAAGTGTAAAGATATAAGAATGAAGTAAATAATTATAACATAGAATCCATCTCATAACATACTCAACAATTAAGTCTAATAAACCATAGAACTAGATATCATCATAGGTCTACTGCCATCTCAAAATAGCATCAACATGCAAAATGATAAACTGAACAACATAGTAGCATACCATCTATGGAACTGAGTCAAAGTATAACATCTAACCCTCAGGTCATCACAAGGTACAAAATAAGAGTATCAAGTATTTCTCGAATGAAAATAGATAAGGTATAGACTTCAAACATGAGAGGCATTGCATCCTCCCCCACTAGCATAGGCTTACTCCTGGAAGCCAAAAAAAAGATAGGGGTACAATCCCCTCAGTCGTGAAGCATCCTCCCAAGTTGCAGAGGTCTCATTGCTCGGGTCCCATTAGACCCTTACCTGCTCTATGTCCTGACCTCACAAGGTCAGCCTTTGGTGCTATAGGATATGAATGGGCTCCAAAGAAAGCTACCCATCTACTACCTATAAAGCATCCCAATCAAGAACATGGGTCACATCTGGAATATATTGTCACAAAATAGAAACATGAAAAACATCATGGATGTGTGATAGGTTAGGTGACAATGCTATTTGATAAGCAACAGGACCAATCCTCTCGAGAATCTCAAAAGGTTCAACAAAACATGATGCCAACTTAGAGCCTTTCCCATAATGGATGGGGCTCTTCCTTGGACACACTCTCAAAAACACCCTGTCACGAATAGAAATGTGATGATCCAACCTATGGGCATCTACATACTTCTTCTACCTATCCTGAGTAGTAACCAAATTCTCCCTAATGTGAACAACCTGTTGCTCCATATATTGAAGCATCTTTGGACCCAAAAGAACTCGGTCCTCTAAACAATCCCAACTCAAAGGGGTGTGGTAAGGTCTACCATACAAGGCCTGAAAAGGTGACATGCCAAGAGAACTATGATACCCATTTTTTTATGCAAGCTCAACAACGTACAAATAGTCCTCCCACTTCACCTGCCTATCCATAACATACATGCAAAGCATGTCCTCTAGAACCTAATTTACTCTCTAAGTCTGACCATCAGTCTCTGGGTGATAAGCTGAACTAAAATTGAGCTATGCACCCAAAGCATGTTGGAGAGATGTCTATAGTGTAGAAGGTAAACATTGGATCTCTATATGAAATTATCCAAAGAGGAATCCCATGCAAACAAACAATATCTACCAAGAAAACATGTGCTACTAATGAAGTCATGTAGGATGCTCTCATGGGTGAAAAATGTGCTACTTTGGACAATTTTTCCACTGTCACCATGATACAATAATGTCTCCATGATGACATAGGTAACCCTGTGATAAAATCAATAGATATCATATCCCACTTCCACTCTAGAATGGTATGTGGCTGCAAAAGACCCACCAGATGTTGATGCTTTTCCTTCAATCTCTGGCACTCAAGGTATCTAGCAACAAAATCAGAAACATTGTACCTCATTCTTTCCCAAAAGTATAGTTGTTTGAGATTAGCATGCATCTTCTTAACACCAGGATGTGCAAAATATGGTGCACAATGTGCTTCTGACAAAACCAAGGTATGAAGATCACCTAACACAGGTACATAGATATGTCCCATGTGATGCAGTAGTCCATCACCCTCAAGCATATAACCTAAAAACCTCCCCTCAAGGGTACGTCCAAGCTCAATCTCCACCCTCACCTCTTGATACCAAGTGTCACTAGGAAAAGTCTCTAGAATACAACCTCACAAATCCACTCCTAATGACAACACTGATACCTCATGTCACCTTCTACTCAAAGCATCTATGATGACATTCTCCTTCCCTTTAATGTAATGAACATCAAAGTCATACTCACACAAGAAATCCATCCAACAATGCTTTTGAGCATTAAGATTTGGCTGAGTAAAGATATATTGCAAGCTCCTATGATTGCTATGCAATTCAAACCTATGTCTCAAAAGAAAATGCCTCCAATGGACAAGGGCATGCACTATAGCCATGAGTTCCAAATCATGAGTTGGGTAGTTAAGCTCATGGTCCTTGAGTTTTCTAGACTCAAAAGCAATCACTTGACCATCCTACAATAACACCACACCCACACCTTCCAACAAAGCATTTGTGCAAACCATGAAATCAGCTACACAATTAGGCACTAAAAGGACTAGTGCACTGGTCAAACACTTCTTAAGAGCATTAAATGCTGCCTCATGCCGGTCTAACCAAAAAAACTTCTTTGCTTTCCTATAAAGAGAAGTGATGGGATGGCCTACTTATGAAAAATCCTTCACGAAGCAATGGTAGTAACCCACTAATCCCATGAAACTACAAACCTCTGAGACATTAGTGGCTAGTGACCAATCCATGATAGCATAAATCTTCTCTGGATCCATTGCAATCCCATCGCCAATGATGATATGCCCCAAATACTTCACCTCGAACTAGAAGAACCCACATTTACTGAAGTTTCCATAAACTGATGGTCTCTCAAGCACTATAATACTTGACATAAGTGGACTTCATCCTCCTCCAAGGTCTTTGAATAGATCAATATGTCATCCAAGAGTACAATGACACACTAATCAAAGTAAGTGTAGAATACACCATTCATCAAACTTTTAAACACTGATGGTGCATTGGTTAACCCAAAGGGTACAACTGTGAACTCATAATGCCCATACCATGTACAAAAAGTTGTTCGATGAGTATCAGCCTCCTGAATATGAAGCTAATGGTATCCTAACTTTAGATCAATCTTCAAGAGCACTCATGATTCCTTGATCTGATCAAATAAGTCATCTATCCTTGGTAAAGGATAATGATTCTTCACTCTCACTTTATTCAATTGTCAATAATCAATGCACAAACACAATAAACCATCCTTCTTCTTCATAACGATGACTAGTGCACCCCATGGGGATGCATTAGGATAAAGGCCAACAATTCCTCCAACTACAATTTGAGCTCACTCAACTCCTAAGTAGTCATGCGATAAGGATCTCATGAAATTAGCTCTACTCCTGGCATGAGATCAATCCTAAAATCAATGTCACACTATGGTGGCATACTTGGAATCTCATTACAAAACACATTTGCATACTCACGCAGGAGTGGGTAATCATCAAGAGTCACTGTATGGCCCTCAGCTTTCTCAAGATCACTGAGAGACACAAGAAACAACTGGCAACCCTTTCACACTCTCTTCTTTAGCTGACTAGTTGAGATCATATGAAGCAAGACTAGTCTCTAGACTCCCAAAAATTCCACCTGCCCACCTATATCATCAACACATTGTACCACCTTATGATGGAAATCAGTATTTTCTTAATGGGAGGCTACCAATCCATGCCCAACACAATGTCATACAATCCCAAAGGTAGAATGTGTAGATCCACTGTGGTGTTGAAGGTTCCCAAATTCAAAAAACAACGCATAACCAACAAGTCAACATCCACTTTAGAACCCATGGCTAACTCCACCTACCACCTATCAAACTGATGCATTTCCACTAGCCCACATCACTAAACAAGAGATAGTGATACAAAAGAATCTAAAGCACCAGAGTCAAACAAAATTGAAGCTAAAATGCCATGTAACATACCTGTAGCCTTGATGAATGTACCTTGATGCTCACTTTGAAGGTTGTCAACCATCGCAAAGACTCTGTGATTCTGACCCTTATCTCCTATAGTAGGCTCATATATCACTGCACCCTTACCAAGTCTTATGGATGATTTGATGGAACAATCATAAGATTTATGGCCAGGTTGGACACAAGAATAATAGTTCCCTAGAAAAGTTGGGTCATGTCCCATGACCACCCTGAGTAGCACTAGGATAAGGTGCACTACCCCTACTAGAATTCTATTGATTCCTCTAAGGAGGATGATCCTACTAAGATTTCTATCCTCACTATTGCTTACCTCCTTTCTTTCCTAAAGTAATAGAATTTTTTCCACCTTTAGGTCATTTTCCTTTGTTCCTATTATGATTACGGCCACCATAGCCATCTTGAGAGGGTGATGATTGGTCTTGGCCCTTCCCAAAATACTAAGCAGATTGAACATCCTATCCTAAATTTTGAGCACTTTGGCTCTAAGAGCCAAATTTACCACTATACCCCCTAGCCACATTTCTCTTAATGATCCTTTCTTTCTCAATAGTAAGAGCAAGTGTCCTCAGTCGATGAGCACGAACATCACCAATGATGGAGTCTCTGAGGCCCCTAACAAAATGCTATGTGGTAAGTGCATCATCATGCCTATAACTGAAATACTATTTCAAACCAAGGAACTTCTTCTCATATTGATCAACCATCATAAAGCCCTATTTAAGCTCATGGAATTCATCAATGCGAGATTCTTGAGACTGTGGTGACAGAAACTTCTCTCTAAACCTTTCCTCAAAGATCTCCCAAGTGAGATCTGCAACATTGATACCGAGCCTATAGCTCTCTCCATCCCACTAAATGGAACCATATTCCCTTAGCTATGTGATCACACATTGGGCCTTAACATTTCTCCCATAAGGCAATAGGAAGAAACAATGACCCATATCAAGTAACCAGGTCTCAGCCTTGAGTCTTATTCCCTGGCCATCAAACTATTGTGGTTTGGACCTTTGAAGTTCTCACATCATCTCAATGTGAGTGATATCAACATCATCCCAGCCATGGCCCCTCCATTGGTGCCTTCTCTCACCAAGTGGTGTATGAGAACATTCATTCTCATGTTCCTCCTCTCTATGCTATGAATGATGGGACTCTCCATGATGAGATCCCTCTTCCCGCTCTTGATCATGTTGGCACTCCTCAACATGAGGACCCATTCGAGTGAGAATTTCCTGAAGCATTGGCATCAATTCCCCTAAGAGATTCTGATTAGCATTGTTATCCTATTCTCCCTGTCCATACTAACATTCCTCTTCATGGTGTTCCTCCTCTTGAACAACCCATCGGTTACCACCTCAACCAGACCTACATGCAGGAGGCATCCTTATGGAAGAAACAAGGAAGCATCACACATAAGAATCATAAGCATAAGAGTTAGAACATGAAACCAAGAGATAAAAAAATAAAAACATAATATAATAGTACATAATGGAAATCAAAACCAAAGTGGAAGTGTAACATAGAAATCCCAATATTGCAAAATGGGCTCTGATACCAGATCTAATGCCCCACCTAGAGATCCTTGGTAGCGAGGATGAAAAACAAGCAACATTTAAAAAAAAAAAAACCAAGTGTAAATGCACATGATAACAACCTACACAGATCATAAAGAATGCAATGGAAGACTAACAAAAAACCAACACCAAGGATCTCTAGGTGAAGCATTACAATCAATCAGTTATTCCTAGCTAGCAAGATCAAATATAGTTTTCTAGGGTGATAAAATTACATATGTAGATGTATCACTTGAATTCCACACATCAAGCACATTCCCAAACTTGAAACACTCTTATAAGTAATGGAAAAGAAAAAGTAGATGCAATAGATGACAAATTGCAAAACTTTTAGTCTTTATAAATATAGATTGATCTTTTTTAAGGTACTTATTACATATTAGCTACAATAGGAAAGTTGATCTAGTTGCATACATATTCCAGAATCAAAATAATTGCACAATAAAACTCACTCAACCTATGTTGAGCGACTTAGCTGAGGATCCTACACAAAAATAATGTACACCAAGAAAAATGGGTAGAGTTAGTAAGAAATTTTAGAAAATGATATCATAGTAGATATTTTTAGAATGAAACAAGTCATAAGCTAGTTAAATTGGTCTAGTTGCTAATTAGTTGGGTTGATTACAAATTCTTGTAGAACTACCATCATATTGGGTACAATAAAAGAAAAATCAATTGTTCCCAACTAGCAAGATCAAATACACATTTCCAAGGTGACACAATTGCATATGTAGATATATGTATGTATGTATATATGTCTATATGTATATACATATATATGTATATATATGTGTCTATCTATACATACACACACACATATGTGTGTGTCTATGTATGTATGTATATTTATAGAGAGATCTTGTGGATTGTGGAGATAAGTGGAGATCTAGGATTTTTTTGCCTTGCCCTTATGATCACTACGTTTTGGTGCCATGCCTTTGTGATCTCTACATTTCATTATCGTGCCCTTGTGATCTCTATACATGTATGTATGTATGCATGCATGTATATACATATATATACAAATGTATATGTATATATTTGTATATGTATGTATGCATTTATATAAAAAAAGGAGATTTTGGCACAACAAAAAAATAATAAAACTCACTCAACAAGTACCATGGTCACAGACGTAATGGCAATGCAAATAGATTCATCTTTTTCTCTCTCAATTTTAATGTGTTTATTTCATTTGAACTATTATTTCTTAGGGGGAATATTCTAATATTGGATTCATTTTATGAAGGAGGCAATGAGGATATTCCTAGATCAACCTTACATTTAATAAAAGGAATATGTGCTTCAAAACCAGCTTTTAAACATAAATATATGAGGAGTCAGTTAGGATGTATGTAGGTTAACCTTACATTAACTGTAAACTACACCATAAAGGTTGCACTAGGGTATTGCAATATTGTAATTATAGAAAAATGCCTGATTTTCTTGAGTGGGTGTATGATGGTGAAGAGTTGTATTAGGTGAGTAAAGATCACCAATGGTTATAGGAATAAAACTACATCAAAACAATTAGAGACAAAAACTACATATTTGTTAGAGTGAGTAGTTCAATAGTCTTGATCCCATAGATAGGGGTATGTAGGCAACTTGGTAGGCAGAGTATGCCTCTAGTGTGTAGACACCTTGGACATAGTTAGGTAGAACTTAACTATTTTATATGTTAACTCAAGAGGCTCATTCCCTTGCAAAATCCTCTGCCACAATGACATTACCTCTAGACCATGCAAAGGATGTTGAAGTGGTTCCCAACCCTGAAACACTCTTATAAGCAATGGAAAAGAAAATGTAAATACAATACATATATTACTATTATTTATGTATACATATGTATACACACACACACACACACACACACACACACACACACATATAATATATCTATGTGTGTGTGTGTGTGTGTGTGTGTGTGTGTGTGTGTGCACAAAGAGATCTTGGCACAATAGAAAAATTGATCCAACTAGATACATATTCTAGAATCCAAATAATAAAACATTCTTAAGTAGACATTTGTAAGTACTAGGTGTGTGAAGGCTCCATCCAAAAACATGTACAAGCAAAAAAGGTCATGAATATTTTTGATGGCATGTTTGCCAAGAGCATACACAAGTTTCTCAAGGTGACTTCCATTATTAAATTTTCATATACATTTTACTTGTTATCATTCATTTCTTTATTAATTTTATTATAAGAATCCATCACATTTTGTATTAAGTGATGAAACCTATGGGTATGGTTATATGTTTAGAAAATGGGAGTATTATCATTCGGTGTTGTGGATTATAAATAAAATTTCTTTATTGTCTAACTTTGGAACTAATTTTGAATTGGTTGGTATGTTGTATTTCATTTGCAGATTCAATAGAGCTTTTGGTAGTGTGGGTTGTAAAGGGATTTCATGTTTATGATCTACTAATGGAGATGAGTTTCCTAATTGCAACTTTAGTTGGTACATATGTGTGCGGGTTATGAATTGATTAGAAGTTCATAATGATCCAAAAATGGAGGTGATTTTCATACAAGTTGAAATGGTTTGTATGTAAATTATAAATCTTTTGGTAAAGTCAGGTAGACAGAGATTTCATTTTATGATTTGATTTGTATGTCGTACATTATCTTGTAGATTTTGTTTTTGTGGTCGCATTATGGGTCTAACTTTCATATATGTTAGATTGCTACTAGAAATCACCTGTAGAATTAAATATAGATCTTTTGGTATTGTTTCTATAGACTACCTCTAGTAATAATATTAATTATTACTAGTTATCTTCCACAGTTTGCATCCTACAAGTGAATATTGCTTATGTTCTGCCATGAGATTCTTCCTTCTTCAATCAACTAGCAGTTAGATAGAAATGCACTAAAATTGATGAGAGGATTTTTTCATGTGCTTTATTAATGAAGAGTATTTAGTGAGAGGATTAAATCTATCCACTAATGGTAGATGATTAAACTTTTTTATTTCAAGCTTTCATTTAAGCATTTAAGCATTCATGTTTTCAAGTTTTCTCTTCATCATATGTTTGGTTTATCACTTATTTTGTCAAGTTTGATTATGGTGCATCTCAACTAGCTACTCCAATGATGTAATCACCCATATATATCTAGATTATGCAAGCACTTGTTGTTTTATAGAATCTGCTACCACTTTGGAAAAACTTCTGCCTCCAACATTGAAACCATATGATAAATGGGAATAATAGATTCCCAAGCCATAACCTAATTAAATTGGTCTACTTGATGATTAGCTAGGTGGGTTACAAATTCTTGTAGAGCTATCATAAAATTAGGTACAATAAAATGAATGATTATCAATTCCTAGCTAGTAGGATTAAATATAATTTTCTAAGGTGATAAAATTACATATGCAAATGCATCACTTGAATGCCATGCATGAAACACAATCCCCAAATTATAGTGAATGGTTGGATATAAAGGCTCCATACATTGGACCAACAATGGAAGCCAACGATGTATCCATACATGTATAGGCACACTCTCCCAGTGAGGATCCTGAGTATCTACTATTGTAGTTAATTTGCGTAAAATTATATGATCTAGAATATTATGAAGTACTAAAAATGGTAGTAACTTCTCCCATGTCTCTAGAATAAATAACATAGATTTAGGGTCCCTTGACTCCTATGAATTTTTAGTAGCTATTCTCATTTCTAGAAGAATAACTTTAGTGAAGATTTGAGTGTAAGGAATTAAAGAAGCAAGTTCTTCTTATGTGTAATTCCCATAATCACGTGGCTCATGCCCTTACAAAAACCATATACTAATTAAATATATGTATACATCAACCTATATAATCAGCAACTAGACCCATTTAAGTGGGTTATGACTTGTTTCTTTCTAAAAATATCTGCCATGATATGTTTCTGTAAAATTTCTTATGAACTCTCCCCATTTTGCTTGGTCTGCATTATTTTTGTGGAGGATCTTGAGGTAAGTCACTTAGCACCTTAAAAAAGATCTCTTTGTACATGAATGTATGTATGTATAAATGTAAATATGTATGTATGTATGTATATACATATGTATGTATGCAGGTTATGTTTTATCAGGTCTGCCTTCTATCGATGCATTTGAACACAACTACTTGTGCATTCTTGATTCAAAGTGGAAGAATCTTATTTTGGATGCGATTGAAAAATGAGATGCACTGAAGATGTGAAGCTTAAAATTAACCTATGATTGTATGATAACTAACTATGTGAATCTATTGGTTTTAGGAAATGTAGAAGGATGCCATAGTTCAATATGCAATCTCAATTCATATGCATATGACATCAGGTGGAGCTAAATAAACCCAAAAAGTTTGCATTTTTGTTAGAGTTTCCATAGACCTATTAAATAAATGTAAATGTGTTGGGTTTTTTCAGCTCATTCTATTGTCCATGCATACAAAATGCAGCTACATGTGCATTCTTGATTCAGAGTGGAAAATTTGTATTTTGGATGCGATGGAAAAATGATGTCACTTTTGTATGTTTGGAACCTTTGTTTTGTACTTTAAATATTGATCTTTTCTAAAATATTTTAGATGTTAATAGGGAATTTAGATGTTGGAGGGGAGGTGGGGCCAAATGAGTTTCCACCTTCACACGATTGGCCTTGATTATAGAGAATATTAAACTGTTCTTGAAACCAAGTGAAGCTCAATATTAACCTATGATTGCATGACAACTAAGTCTATGAATCTACTATGAGCTATGAGAACATAATAGCTATTCAATGTTTGCCACCAATTTTTTTTTATTAATATAGCATGTCCTCATAATTAGGATGACCACTTTTGATGGCTAGCTATCTATTGTGTAACATTCCTACCACATGCCTGTCACGATTGGACCAAACTTTTGTGGGTCCCATAGAATTTCTATTGCAAAAATGTCACCATTGTGATGGTGTGTTTGAAAAATTTTGATCATAATTGGAATGGTGAAAATAACTCTTTACTAGTGACTTGGCTTAATTTATGACATCTATGTCTATCACCCTTGCGATGGTTGCTCTTTTTTCATAAATTGTGATGGCAAAAGTTTGACACCCATCAGAGGGGAGCCAATTCCTCTTTCTATTAGTTATGTGACATGTATCTATTACAATTACAATGGTTTTCCATCACAATTTCAGCCCAAATGTAGTAGTCTATGTCAGGTTTTACTAGTCAGGTGAAAAACTAGACACATTTGTAGTGTAATCTATAGCTACAAGAACATGAGGTCAGGAATGGGTTGCGATAATGTAAACCCACTTGTGGAAATATAGTCATGGGGGTAGCCAAGTGGAAAAGCAGTGTTAGGAAAAAAAAGGAAGAAGCGTTTAGTTGATATTGAACTGAATTTTTTTTCTATTATTGTGGATGCAATGGTCACTAGATATGTTGGTGCCATGAGAGCAACGCATTGTAGTACTATGAGAAACATAGTAGTTCACACTAGCAGATTGGGTAAGGATAGATGCAACTGGGATGGGATATCTAAAAATAGTACCTCATACTCAGACCTACATGGTGATGATGATGACATTGTATGAGTAGTGCCAAAGTGATACATGGATATTTCATCTAATGATAGGTTAGAAGACTATGACATTGGATGATGTGTATATGATATTTAGATTGCTAGTGTAGAACACACTTATGATGGCTATGAGGGGAGTGATAGGAGAGAAGGTAGTGAGGACATTGGTGCGGTCTAATATCCATTTCAAGATTCAAAGGGGGTAGTTTGCATTGGATGAGCATTTGGATTAAGCAACACTAGACATGCATATTTATTTCTACATCGATAGATTAGTTTTAGGGTATAGTACCCAAAACACAAGCAAGATTGGAGTTACATTGGCATTGATCTTGACCATCATCTAGATTGTGAATGAGTGAGTCCCAACAACATGGGGATGACTTACATTAGTTGAGTTGTATTAGGATTTGTATGAGATTGTGTACTAGGGTGTAGGTTGCCACTAAGGGAGGAGCGTGGGCTTCTTGACCCTGTTACAAGTGTGGTCATGGGAAAGAATTTTCATGTTTAGACTAGTTGGGCAGAGAGACATGCAATTAGATGAGCCTATGATTTACAACTGGGGAGATCCACTAACATACCGCCATATGTAGGTGGTATATTACTAGAGGGTGTAGATTGATGACATTAGGGTAGTGGCTTGGATACCATACTTAAGTTTCTAGCCATTGGTAGAGGAGAGGTAGTAGCTTCCATATACCATATCATCATACTTTTTTTTTGGTTAGTGTGATTATATAGCTAAATAATATCATCTTGATAGGGTGCTTTGGTAGTTTGAATGGAAATAAGATGTATTAGGGTAGCCAGTGTGGTACTAGTGGGTGATGAGAGAATTGGTGACCATATTTGGGCCTCCATTATAGAGCAATGGGTTATTCCAAGCATGGTAGGACATGCCACCATAGGATTGGGATTTGATTGGGGGGTCAATAGATGCGTGGACCATATAGGGATGCATGAACTAGCTCTAGAGATTGAGGCCCATACAAGGCCATAGGTAATGAGGGAAATAATGGTGGTAGGGAATATCATGTAAACAATGAGGAGGGGGAGATATGAAGCTAGGGGGTTGAGATAGTGGGAAGAGGAAGTAATGTAGGGTGAGGCACCATAATTGAGGAGATGACATGAGGTAGAGGAGGAGGAGAGGGGATAGGGTGAGGAGAGGTCACAAGAGGAGAGGCCACACTAATAGGAGAGAGGAGTGGTGGCCCAGAGGTTAGTTGGAAGGGGAGGGGGAGGAGGTTCATCACCTAGGGGAGGAGAGAGTGGATTGGTAGGGAGGTATGCCTCCCTATAATAGGCACACAAGGCTACAAGCTAAATTATTTAGGATAAGGAATGAGAGAGGGACTAGCTTAAGCATGCGAGAGACTAGTTTTGGAGGGAGTGAGATGTTATCCAGGGATAGTTAGATAGAGCAAAGACTGAGTTGGGTGCGCTATAGTTGGAATTGAGACATTTGGAAGGGAGGTTAAAGGTGGTAGAGGATGATAGAGATAGGCTCTAGGAGAGAGTGGATAGATTATAGGCAGAGAGGGATAGGATGGTGATAGAGGTGATGACCCTTAGGGCTTAGATGGTAGTGGGGGAGGGAGGTGGAGGATCCATAGGAGAAGGAAAGATTTTATAGGGGGAGATAACATGTGGCTGTATGGGCTGATCAGATGGAGCATTACAGGCATTTGACATTATGAGGGACAACCAACACACATACAAAGATGTAGTGTTGTGGGGAGTGTGGGTGGTGTATAGGGGGATCCTAGAGGATAGGGTCAAGCCATAGATTGGGATAGTGCTAGAGGCAAGAGAGAGGGACCGTGCAGAGGAGTGATGAGGGGGAAAGCTCTAGAATAGAGGGAGAAGGGGACGGGTGGAGGATGAGGACACCACCAATACCTATAGTAGTATAAGATTCAAGGAAGGACCCATATGAGTCTCGTGAAGAGGAGCTGATGGATGATGGCACATATGAGTAGTGATATGCTGAATTTTGTTTATTAGGTATGAGTTTGTACAAACATGCATATTTGCAGGTTCAAAACATGTGTGTACTTCTATTGATACATGTACTATATGGACTTGGTAATGGTAGTGGATAGTTTTTGGGAGCAAGTGATGTATTCTTAATTCATTGTAGGATATGATATATATGATGAGAATTATTTGGGGTGGGATATGCATGTTATTAGTACCATGCCTGTGTGATTTTTTTGCATCATATGATTTCACAAGATGCATAGGATATATTTATGAGGTGGATTGACATGTGGACTATGGATTCTTTAGAGGTAGGAACTGAAATATTGGAAGAATGGATATGTACAATAAGATAGGATCACTAGGATTGGTAGGAATGATTTGGTAACATGAAATGGGATAGATCTCTTTCATGAAATAAAGGTAGTGAGGGGATGAAATTTTTCTTGAACCTTGAGGGTGGGGTGCTCCATAAAGAAGGACCACCATGTAGTTTTGAAAATTTAGTTTGATATAGGAATATTGGGGATATTCCATGGTTATGAAGAAGAACAAGGCATTTCACCAATGTTACATAGGACTTAATAAAAAAAACATGCAAGGATTTCCATAGCATCAGACATGAATCCTAGAGAAATCAGAGTGGAAAGGATAGTAGGTAAACCACAAGAAACTGATATTTCCCAAATTCACCTTGTGATTAAAGATGATCTTTTGTTTGGAATATGCAAGGGCCATATCTTCTTACTCACAAGTTATAAAAAAGAAAAAGAAAAAGGAAAAAGCCCTGATGAAGACCTTGCTCCCAAATTGCCCCATTCCTAGCACACTATTATATAAAGGATCATGACGACTTTGAGGAGGGAAATTTTTTTTTTCTTGGAAATGATACCTGTAAGAACCAATGTTCAAAATTCTAAAAAAATGAAATCAAAAGAAAGCATAAATCAGCAAAAAGTAACCTTTTTCCAAAGAGATCAGTAGGACTTGATATTGATAGACCAAGATTAGACATGAGGAAGGATGCATCCCACAAGGATCTATTGGTAATATTTGGGACTATGATGAATCTAACAAATATAATCTTTTTAGGATAACTCTTTGATGACAAGGAATCTCATTGGATGGTTCTAAAAGAGGATCTTGTTAACAAAACTATGGTTTATGACAAGAGGTGAATTGACATGAAAGTCGAGAGGGATACAATGGGACTTTGTTAAAGACTAACTTTTGGATATACAACAAATAGACCAAGATATTTACAAGGATTACTATACAAAATATCAATATTATGGTACATTTATCATAATAGGTTAGTAGTTTTATTTACAATAAAAAAAATCACATAGAGGAGACAAAATAAATGGGATATCATACACCGAGTTATAATATAGGAGTATGCGATACGTATATGATACATAGAGATGATACAAGGGAAATGATCTAGGTGATAGGATACATCAAAATGGTATGTGGGATGTGATATAGGGGATATGATACAAGTATATGATACAAGGGATATGATATAGGGGATACAATATAGAGGATGGGGATGGTATAATATAGTACACTAATTTAGATGGCCGAGTTTAGGGATTGGGATAGTGATAGTGGGAGTGAAATGATGGGATTTTTGGCAAACCATGGGAAAATTGGGAGATAGATGACTAGATGCAAGGGGAGATGTTGGGAGGATATAGATCATTGATCGATAATGGGAAGGCCAAGTACACATGGTGCCTATTGCTAGGTTTTGACCAAGGTATGTATCCAAGATTCTTGAATTGCCAAGTTTTCACCATTGGACACTTATTATTCTTCACTATTTTCTCTTTATTTTTTAGATATTTGATTTTTTTTTCTTTTTGCAGGATTAGTAGGATAAACTAATGGGCTTAGTCATAGAGCTTCTTTAGGTGAATGATGTTGGTGGGATCATTTAGAGTTTTACCTTCAAGTGTTGATAGATGATATGCTCCTAAGTTGAAAGATGTTGTGACAATATATGGCCAAAGCCATGTGGTCTCAAACTTGCCCATTTTTTATTAGTCTTCCTTGAATTTCATGTTTTCTTTAAGGACCATGTTAACTTCTTGTTAAAGCTATGCTTAAGGAAATTTTGATAGACTATGAGATGGTCATAGGCCTTTTTTCTATTTTCGTTGAGTAGATCTAGCTATGTGAGTCTAGCAACTCTGTAGTCCTCATATGATATTTGTCCTCATAAAGATATTTGCAAGGATGGGAGTTCAACCTTAATAAGAAAGACTTCCTCGACATCATAGACTAGGGAGTATGGAGTTGTGGAAGTGGATGTATAGAAAGAAGTGCAGTAAGCCCATAAGGCTAGGTTAATTTGTAGATGCCAATCATGGCTAGAATCATTGACAAATTTCTTGAGGATTTTGAGTAGGGTTTTTGTATTTTCCTTCACCTGGCCATTACCTTGTGGAAATTATGGAATAAAAAAATGGTGATGAATGTGGAGGGATGTGAAGAACTCTTACATATTGAGGTTTTCAAAGTTACCTTCGTGATTTGTAAAAATGGTATCAGGTATACCAAAGTAGCATATAATGTGATAGAGGATGAATTTAGATACTTGAAGTCTTGTGACAATGACAAGTGGGACTGTATCCACCCATTTGGTGAAATAATATTTTGTGGTGATGATCCATATGTGACCTTCTAATGATAGGGGCACAATAATGCCAACAAGGTCAAACCCCCAATATGTAAATGGCCATGGTAGTGTAATGGGTTGTAGATCATGAGCCAGAGATCATAAAATTTGCATGTTGTTGACAAGGTAGATTTTTTTTGAAAAACTCACAAGAATCATGTTCAATAGTAGGCCAATAGTAACCACCTCTAAGTATTTGTCTAGCTAGGACTATACTACTCGTATGAGCACCACAAAGTTCAACATGCACCTCTTTGATAGCCATTGTAGCCTCTTTTTGGTCTAAAAAATGAGAGTATCATGATAACCATGATAATATAGGGTGTTGGCTATGATATTGTAGAGAGATGCTCTATAAATGAGGTTTTGGCATTACATTCATGTGAGGTGAGGGGATATGATACTATTTTTTTGATAAGAATATATTTCATATTACCATGGGGATTGGGAACTAACCAAGATACATACTCACATTGATTTTTCATTCTTGTATTTGGGCTCATGTAGCTTCTCCACTAAGAACTCATACTATGTAGCTTCCTAAAGAATTTCCAAGAGCCAACCAATAGTGGCCATGACATTTGCAACCTTGGTACTTGCATGAACTGGATTTAGGTGAAGTGTTTCTTTAACTGATCAACCAATTCTTTATAAGGTTAGAGTTTGTCATTCTTTGTTTGGTATTCATCAAGTACTTGCTTGATAATTAGTTTGAAGTCTCCAAAGACCTATAGTTCTATTATGTTCCATTCAATCACAATTTTGAGGCCCTCTATAAGATCCTAATACTTTGATATATTGTTTGTGCACTAGAACTATAGTTTCAAAGTCTTAGGAATAGTCGCCTTGAGAGGTGACCAACAATATTCCTACTTCAAAGCCATGAGAGGTATAATATCCATCAAAGTATATCCTCTATGATGATTTTTTTTCTATCAGGTATAGATGTTCATCTAGAAACAATTAGAAATAGATAATAATGAGAAGGTGGGGTGAATACATATATTATAAACTTTTACCCAAAAATGAATATTGCTAATTACTTTATATCTTACATTTGAATGGAAACCAACAATTATGAACAATAAATATAATCATGCACATAGAGAACTTATAACAACATTTTTTTTAAACTAGGGAAACATTTTCCAAGGGAAAACCTTGGTGGGGATGATACTCGCTAAATGATTCACTAAACAATAGGATCTTGTTATGGATATTGACCTTGTTAGGAATCTATGAAATACATATAGTGTCTTGAGTACTTTAGAGGACTAGGCCTTTTTAGAAGCCTCAACCTTGTTAGGATTTGCTATAACCTTGTAAGGAGTTGGAAAAACAATTACAATGTATGCAAGAAGAGCCCATTGCCCTAACATGCTATTATACAATTTAATTCCTTCACAAGATAGGTATACATACAATAATTACTTTTTCTTCTATAACTAACACTTTTTCTAATCTTACATCAGATTTTGCAGCACATAAGTCTTGAAGATAGTTCTCCCAATAGTTTTCATGTCACATCTAATCACACATCTTCCCCATTATCTGTGCAAGATAAGATCATTACTTATACCTTGCATAATCAAAAAACTCTACACTGTTGGCCTTCATTTAATCACATGATTGACATAATATAAAATAGCTTATGGAATAATATCCTCATATTCAACTTAACATAACTTAGTAATTATTTTGTAACCAAATTAATTTCTAAAGTTGTACAACTCTATTTACTTCTATGCTCTATCCTACATTGTTAAATGCCTACACTGTTAATCTTAGTATAACTTGCATTGTATTGTTTGTAAACACATGTGAATTGGTACATGTCATCATGAAAATTTCACAAACCTTTCCTCAACTATGCATAAGATAAATCTCTATGCATCATCCAGACGATTAAGATCTGTACTCTTTGTTGTTGCAAACTATCTAATACTTAGACAATTTTCTATCTCTAAATGCATAAATGAAATGTTATATATATGTTTCCATAAATGAAAACCATCAAGATATATATATAACCATATTTCCAAAAATCTCCCCCTTTGGCATTGATGGAAAAATTTGGGAAAATTGGCTAAGTCCCAAAATGATGTCATATATAACAAAAATAAATAAAAGTAACTACACAAAACTTGCCTTCAAAATCTAATAATTTTATTCATGTTTTGATGCATCATTAAATTTAATATCACTCATTTAAATTGATATGTATATAAGCTCCCCCTTACATATACATCTACATCTATACATATTTTCCTTTACATAATAATCCCCGTTTGACATCAATGGCAAAGATGCCAAAACTGTATCACAATAACATGTTGCTTACTATTAATCAACTTGTCATTCTGGATATGCAATATAAAAAATCAATCTTTAGTCTATCAAAGTCTTTCTTCTAATTACCTTTGACTATATTTGATATATTGATGAGTGCACAAAGTGCATAAGATTCCACTTCAACTACTCCCAAGTTAGTATAGGAAAATTTGTCACAGGAATTCTTTGTTGAAAGACATTCCCCCAATTGTCTCTGCAAAATTATAACTTTAGGTTCCAGATATTCTTTGATAATAGAGAATCTTCTTATTACCTTCCCCTTATTGTATTGAATGGGTCTAATAACATTGTGGATCTTCTCAATGTCATTCTTAGAATCTTCAATTCTGATCTTAGGTTGCTACAATCTTATAGTGAGTGTCTAAAGCTCACTCATATGGCCTTTTATCTTTGCATCAAAATCTAATAGGTAAGTGTAAGACATTGTACATTCTCCATAAAACCTCTTACCTTCAGCAATACATTGTCTCAATTCCTTGATGTCTCCATCTAGTGCCTTCAAATCATTATGCACATTAGTGCACACTATGTTAAATTAGGCCACTTCATGATTTGTCTGCAATTGTACAACATCTTCACCAACTCTTTTGCCTTAGCATGCAACTCTTGAATTAGTATAGTTGTTGAAACTATCTTCTGCATGTGCCCCAAGAATTAAGCAAGAATCTTCTCCAAAGACTTAACAATTTTAGTCTTCTCGAATAACTTGCTCAAGGTTCACATTATTTCTTTTTGATCTTCATCATCAAATATAATAGATGATGTTATTGATGTAGCCTTTATATTTTATTCCTTTTCTCTCTTCTTTTCCTTTATGTCTTTCTTTGCATTTTCTTCTTTCTTCGTCCTCTCTTCTCCTACCTTTTTCCTCTTTTCCTTTTCTTCTTTTCTCTTCTTTATCTCTTCTTCTCTCCTTTTATTTTCTTCTACATCCTAATCCCTCTTTTCTTATTCTTCCTTCTTCTTTTTCTCTTCTTCCTTATCATCATACCTAGAGTAGTTAGTGATATTGCTGATATTACCAACAATATTTGTTCCATCCCCTACAAATGGGTTCTCCATAGTGTCCATAGTTATGTGGGTACTATCCATTTGTATGGATTTAGTAACCATAATAATATTAGGTGGTAATAGTGTTAGAAACAATAGCTCATCAAGATAATAGAGAGGGGGTGCATGTGGGGGCAGGGGTGCGAATCAGTTATCTAATAAGTAAAATATTTATCTTCCTTAAATAAAATTAACCATTCAATCAAAATAAACAACAACCATACAAAGATGCACATACACAAATACACTAGATATGTTAACTAGGGAGACCCTTGATCAAAAGGAAAACCCTAATGGGAATGATGCCCACAAAATGATGTAATAATATAAATATTCCTTGTTAGAGGATGGACCCTATTAGTAGACTTTGAATCCTTGTTACTAGATTCCAACCCTATGAGGAGTTGTGCCAACTCTATTAAGAGTTGTAGAAGACATAAGGACCCATTGTCCGAACAACTTCTAGGGCAAGATCACTGAACTCACTATCCAACTAATCTCTTGATTTTTCCTCACTAAAATAATTGCATGAATTGTACTTTAACTTTATTCTTCAATCCTATCAACTAGACCAATCACTTCCAAACCTTGTAGACTAGGTTACGAAGCTTGGATCCATGTGTTGTTGTTTTAAAATGCACAAAAACTACTAAGTGACAAAATGTTTAATACCAGGATGACAGTGCATACACAATCTAAAGACTATCCAATTCTTATTAACAATTTCATATGCAAAGTACTTGGACCCAACTTCAACAAAACCATAGATGGTTTTCTACTCTTTTGGCTCTGCAAAACTAGGGTGGGTATACCTAGGGATGATTCACAACTAGGAAAGAACATATGAGGATTATTTTAGTTTCATTCTAATTCTCATCTCAAATCCTCAAATACATACATAATTCATAAAAATTTGCTAAATACATCCCATATAACAGATATGGCAAAAATTTCTTCTATAGATCTACAGGTGTTCTTAACAATATTGACTAACTGAAGCTAAAACATTCCATGCAGACAAGTACTAGCCAACCTTTGAAGATCTACAGGAAATAAAAGTTAAATTTGATTTGATGATGCATTTTGACAACCATTTATGATTAATTTCTCCTTCAGCTGAATCAATTTTATCAGTGCCTAATCCATTGGGGTTCAGAATCTATAGCAAATTCTTAGATCTAATTCGTTGCATTACAACAAATTCTATCATCAATTCTTATAAGAATTCATCATTCAAAATCCTTTCCATTACTAAAGAAATCTCATCACATTCATCAAAGCTTTTATTTAATCCGTTGAATTAATAGCAGTGATAAATGCATATACAACCTAACTTAATTGCATTCAATTGCACAAGCCTTTACTTATACAATATCAAGATAACCATGTAATTGGAAGGAGACAAAATTCAGAAAGAATTGATATGGGGACAGTTCACAATTTGTATTCATTTTCTTTGAAAATGGTATATCATTTACAATAAATTCAGAATGACCTTCAGAAAGACACACAGTTCATTCTATATTCATGTATTCTCAGAGAATTGACACAGAAAATACATCATGGATTTGCTTTCAAAATTTTGGACCAAAGACAAAATAAGCATACTACTTAGAAAAATAGAATTTGAACCATTCTTTAGCCTTGGAATCTCACTTAAATAGTGTAAGATGCAACAAGCTTCAGGATAAAAAGAATGATAGGTGTCCTTTAAAAGACACTTACATATAATTGCTACAAGATGACAAAAATGTGAGTAACAACAAAAGTTTTACATCAGACATTCCTTTTGTGGGCCCTTTTGTTACACACTCTTGTATTGCTGAGTTAGTTACTATTCTGATCCTTCCTCATATACAACAGCCAAATTAACCAACGATGAAGTTTTTTCTAATGATGGGACGTCAACCTCCACCTATGGGCTTTCATCATCTTTATCATGTATGGGGTAAATAACTTCTACCTTTTCCCTTTCTTTAGTTGTATCAACATCCTATGGTCTCAGGTCTACACCTGAAGGTAACAGATTATCCTTGTCTTCTTCTCCTGGTTGATTTGGAGTAGTGACAAGGTCAATGATTTGGATCTCCTCACCTTGCATTTCATCACTTCATTTTCATCTTCATCAAACTGTTCAATGGGAGCCATATCTGCCATCCATTTGTCAAATAATGTATCATCTGGCCAATTGAACTGTAAAATATCCCTCTATCTTTTTAGCACATACTCAACATCCTTATTAGTGGTAACAAATTCTTTCTTTAAAGAATCAAAGAATATTTGGGCCTTCACCATTTCTTTTGTTGTGGCTAGAAGAGGATGTTATTGCTGGTAGGTTTCTAATTCTGCCTATGTGGACCTTCAGTGCACCTTGTCTAACTACATCCCTTTTTGACATATATTCCTTTTCTAATTCTGTCAAATCAATGGGCACATGATACCTAGTGAGAGGTCCCAAACTGAAAACTTCCCTAATCTCTTATGGACTGATGGTGATTAAAACTTCACCATCTACTCTTCTCACTACCCTAGTGGCTTGATCATAACTCTTTGCCATGGCCTCAAGAAGGTCATAATCCATAAACACACTGGGAACAACTAGCTTTCCCATATTAAAATTTCATATATTGGTATGTGGAGCATATAATTTCCTTTCTGCAAACCATTTTTTGAACAAACTCAAACCAGTTTGTGAAGTTTGAGCATCCTGGATCTAATTACCCTTATCATACAATCCATCATCTATCCTCAACCTAGGGTTCAATGAGGTTAAACTTTTAACTTGCACTATCTCTACAGTAGACTCAGGGAGCAACTCAAGCAAGTCATCATACACATTTCCATCCAAATAGTTTATTTGACCTAAAAATCCCTTCTTTGAAGGCATCTTGGATTATTTTTTAAAGATTTGAAAAGCCTACAAAGACTATGGTAGTACTACTTACTTGAATTCTATCTTTGTTTTCCTCTGTATTTCTACAAACTTTCCATAAACAGACAATTTCACAAATTTTGCCAGACTTCAGCCGCTTTCCTTCAGTAATTACTTCTGCACAAGAATGGCTCAAAATATTTGCTCACGTAAGATGAAATTGATGAAATCTTCTGTGTTATACTCTATTTTTCTCACGCACGATGCTTTCATGTTTAATTAATACAGAGAGTGGCACCACATTCTGCGTTTAAAGCTGCATCGTTGATCATCAAAAATTCTACAATCATGTGATACGGAGAAAACAACTAGGCATTGCACTTGACATGTTGGTTAATTTATGAAATGAAAATTTACCACGTACATAACTCTTTCCTTGATGGCGCTTATGTCCATACCCATTGGCAACTGAGGACACGTGTCAGCAGGTCGCTACTTCGTTATGCATAAAAAATGAGCATCTTGCCATAGTGAAGCAATGACAACCATCGATCTGATCTTAATTCAGAAGATGATATGTTACTGGGCTTTCTCAAAAAGATGGCGGTGGGCCCTTATTTTATATGTCACTATACGTATCTCCCTAGCAACTCTTCATAGCGAGAAGATGACAACCATTGATTAGAGACCTAATCAAAGGTGGGGAAGCTGCACACAATTTTTTGATAGATGGTGGGCCTTATACTCGCTACGTTGCATAGCTTAAATGACATGCAACTTTCCAATGTGAGATAGTGAGGACTGTTGATTTTATTTTAATCTGATGCTTAGGATCTCTCGCACATTTGATCAATAGGGCATGGGTCAAGAGCATTGATGAAGTATGAAATTCTGCATAGTTGGCACTCAGTAAGACTTTACTTTAGTCCTAGTCATCATCCCACATTACTAAAGGTCCCATCGACTATTGATTTCATGGGGCCTCA
Organism: Cupressus sempervirens; assembly: GCA_028749045.1. NCBI lineage: Eukaryota > Viridiplantae > Streptophyta > Pinopsida > Cupressales > Cupressaceae > Cupressus > Cupressus sempervirens. The sequence continues at coordinate 182,327,811 of CM053791.1, read as the reverse complement.
CTACTTCATTAACAGTGAGATGGTGGAAATTATCGATAGCAAAGTAGTGAGCTCCAGCAACTTTAATAAATTTTGGCGCCATGAAATGCAAGGGTCCATCAGATCACTATTGCTGCTATTAACTGCTTCTGACAACAACAGTTATTACTTATCATGCCATCTGGATTAGTCATGGTACTGATGAATTTCAATGTTATCGAATCTTCAATTTTACAGTGCCTCACTACTTCGCTAATGGTGAGATGCCAAATTTTTTCAATAGCGAGATTGTGAAACATTAGAGAAACCATCATTCTGGCACCGACTTCAGACTACTTTTGCAGGGTCCCCTTTCTTGTTTTGAAGGTACTTGCAATGTGTACTTGACTAATAAGTCGACCAAAAAACAAAGCTTTGACCACCATATCTTCATTTTGCGGTCCTATTTTATAAATTTTTTAGTACTTGTTACCTCACTATACATAAAAAGTGCCCATCTTTGCATAGTGAGGTAACAAAAATGATGGATCTACTTAGATCAGACGATTAGGGAATCTAAGAGGAAAGGTATCTCGGGGGCACAGAAGATAAAAAGACAACAGAGTATTCGCCCTATTTGAAAATTCAAATATTTCATGCCTGGCAATTTACAAATGGAAATAGACATAGGGTTTTCAAAAAAGTTTTCAAAGGCTAGCAAATGGATGAATTATCTAGAAACCATACTATCCATTAAAATGAAAAATCTGACTTTTCTACAACTGGACAAAAGAATTCTATCAAACAAAAAGTCAAACCAACACCATGTATCAAACTTTGGATCACATAATAAAACATTGGTAATGAATTTTCCTTCACTTTTGCTCTACTCTTCTTATCTGTGCATTCTTCTCTTCAATCATTCATATTCATCCATACATCCACCATACATGATAAACGAAAATGTCCTTCATTTATATTGAATCCATAAAACAATTCTCTAAGTTGGTTGTTACACTTTCTCAATTAATTATTGTAGAACCACATTCAGAACATGTTGCATTTCATGATAACCTTAATCTTCTACCTTGCAACTTGAATAACTTTCTGTACATGTAAAATTATGATGAGAAAACTTGACCACATCATCTCCAAAATGTCTTCTTCACATCTATAACTTTGGCTCTCATAATAACAACTCTGCTAAGAGATATAACAAGTTTACTATAACATGCCTCTATAAACTCTATCTAAGAATAGTCTTCAACAAAACTTGCATAACTTCTTCTAGACTCAATATCTTATGCTTTTGAGATTAGTTGCATATAATAGACACTTAATAGTACCTCCCTTTAACGTAACTATTTGAAATTCTTGACAATCTACTCATACCAACTTGATCTTTCCACTATTCTTTTGTCACATACCACATAAAATTGCTATGTTGACATTAATGATAAAAAAGGTCATGAATCTAACATATCATCATGATAATGATCTAATCATGTTTCGACAATACTCCCCCATAGGGATATCATCAACATTCATGCTTCCAATAATCTCCCCCTTTGGCACTGATGGCAACATAGATGAAAAACATCTAGTTCCAAGAATACCAACTACAAAAGCTTGTTAACCTTTCTTTTCAAATCCTCTTAATCAATCATTCTTCCCCATTGATATACCTCAATGTGCTTTCTATTTTTCCATGTTGTACTTGTTCTTTTTTTTTTCTTCTACCCCATGATTTTTTCATGTAGTACTTCTCTCCCATTGACATCAATATCAAAGGTCTCAACAACCATCAAACTCTACAAAAACTAATTCTTACTAGCTCAAGTGTTTGAAGAGACTATTCAAAACAACATCCAAGAAGACTCCTAGATGACTTTTTCCATCATAGATACTCCCATACAGGAAGCATCAACATTCAATCCAGACAAATGATGATGCTCTATTACATTGGACTGATGCACTGTTGCACCATCTACTCTAATGTAGGAAGGGGCATAACCCCTAGCATACCTTGTAAATAATCAAAATTCTCTTTGGGAAGAGGGTTAGTGAAAATATCTACACTCTACTCTTTAGTTCTCACATACTCTAATCTAATTTCCTTTTCTAAAATATTCTCTCTCAACATGTGATACTTGATAGAAATGTGCTTGGTTTTAGAATGCAACACTAGATTCTTAGTCATATTTACCATGTTTGTGTTGTCACAATATCTGACAATAGGTTCATTGAATTCTATCCTTATATCCTTTAGCATCTACTTCATCCAAACAACTTGATTACAATTATTTTCTGCTACAACATATTCTTCTTCTACTATACTCTATGAGGTAGAATCCTACTTCTTTCTTATCCAAGAAATCAATCTTCCTCCAAGAAAGAAGGCTCCACCACTAGTGCTCTTTCTATCATCAATATTGCCTACCCCATCAACATTAGTATAAGCATTTAGATTGAAATAATTAGATCTATCATACCACAATCCAAACTTAGGTGTTCATTTTAGGTATCTAAATATCCTTTTGAATACTACATAATGTGCTTCTTTAGGATTAGCTTGGAATATTTTAATAATTCCAACTACATTTTCTATATTTGGCCTTGTGTGAGTTAGATATTGCAATCCTCTAATCATAGATCTATTCTTCTTTTTCTCAATAGTAGGTGTATCATCCTTTGAATAAAACTTGTGTCTAGTTACCATAGGTGTTTCAATAGGTTTACATGTTTCCAAATCAAACCTTTTTAGTAAATCTTCCAAATACTTAGTCTAGGAAATAAAGATTCCTTCTTTATTCTTAATAATCTCTAATCCTAGAAAATATTTCAGTTCTCATATCGTACCCATTTCAAATTCTTTCTTCATTTCTTCTACAAACTTGTCACATTCATCATCATTTCCTTCAAATATGATATCATCAACAAGTACTACCAAGATCATGAATCCATCATCAATTTCTTTCTAGTATAGATTACTGCTTGCCATACTTTTTCTATATCTAGGTTTTGTCAAATGCTTTTTCCAATCTTGCATACTAGGTTCTGGGAACTTTCTTCAAGCCATACAATGATTTAACCTTCAGGTTGTTCTATGTATACCTCTTCTTCAAGTTCTCCATTGAGAAATTCTGACTTGACATACATCTAATATACTTTGAATTTCTTATGTGTTACATAGGCTAAGAATAACCTTACTTCTTCTATTCTAGCCACAGGAGCATAGGTCTCATCATAGTCTATTCCTTATTGTTGTGAGTCACATTTGCATACAAGTCTTATTTTTTTCCTTACAACTTCACCTTGTTCATTCATCTTGTTCCTAAATACCCATTATGTTCCTATCAGATTCTTGTCTACTAGTTTAGGGACTAATTCCCATGTCTCATTCTTCACTATCCGATCCAATTCTTCTTTCATAGTGTGTTTCCAATGATCATCTTTACATATTTCATCTACTTTCATAGGTTCAACTTGAAATATCAAACATAGTCCTTCATTGACTTTGCTTCTTGTCATCACACCTTTATCTGTGTTGTTGATGATTTGCTTGGGTAAATGATTCTTTGTCATATTCTTACTTGAAGTAGGAGTTTTTATTTTAACTCTTAGCTCTGTTCTAGGTTCCAAATTTTTTTCCTACCTTATCTCTCCTTCATTATGAAAACCATTGTTAGTCTCAAAGAATACTTCATCATTCTATCTAACAATTTCATATTTATCCTATTCTTTACAATCAATAATAGTTACCAAAGAAATCTCTTCTAATACTTCCTTTTCAATTTACACTTATCATCATAATCATTCAACAATCTTTCCATACATTCTCTAAACTCTTCATCTTCATCAGAAAGTAAATTCTTTCATATTTTCCTTACTCTCTTAGGGTATGTAGATGAAAAATGACAAAACTCATTACATATCCAACAAGCAAAAATTTGCATACCTTCTTTCTCTCTTTTCATAAGTAGATTAATATCTTCATTGATATGCATATCTTCTTTGGATATGGATCTATCTTTACTTGTGTCTCTGTCCAAAAAATAAATGCTCAATTCTATACACAAATCTAATAAATTATATGTCAAAATTTTCTCTATTTGACTTAAGACTATCTTCTCTCTCCATGATCTCCCAAAGCTAGTAAGCTTTCACTTCAAGGACCTATCGCTATGATACCAATTGTTAGAAACAATAGTCCACCAAGATAATTGAGAGAGGGGGATGGGGGTGAATCAATTATCTAATTATTAAAACATTTATCTTCCTTAAATAAACTTAACCATTCAACCAAAGTAAACAACAACTATACAAAGATGCACATATACAAATACACTAGATATGTTGTCTTAGGAAACTGTTGATCAGAGAGAAAGCCCTGGTGGGAATGATGCCCACAAAAGGATGTACTAATATAAATATTCCTTGTTAGAGGATGGACCTTGTTACGATTCTATTACAACATTTAGTACATATGAATCCCTATTAGGAGATTCCAACCCTGTTAGGAGTTGTAGAAGGCAGAAGGACCCACTATCTTAATAGCTAATGGGGCAAGATCATCAAACTAACTATCCAATTGATCTCTCACCTATTCCTCACTAAAATAATTGCATAAAATGCACTTTAACTTTCTTCTTCTATCCTTTCATCTAGACCAATCACTTTTAGACCTTGCGGACTAGGTCACGAACCTCAAATCAAAGTATCAAACTTTGGATCACACAATAAAATGTCGACAATGAAGTTTCCTTCACTTTTTCTCAACTCTACTTATCTTCACATTCCACTCTTCAATAATTCATATTCATCCATACATCCATCATACATGATAAAGGAAAATTTACTTCCTTTATATCAAATCCATAAAAGAATTCTCTTTTTCGATTGTTACACTTTCTCAATTAATTATTATAGGACCACATTAAGAACACATTACACTTAGCGATAACCTTAATCTTCCACCTTGAAACTTGAATAGATTTTTGTAAATGTAAGATTATGATGATACAACTTGACCACATCATCACCAAAATGTCTTCTTTACATTTGTAACTTTGGCTTCTTAGAATAACAAATTTGCTAAGAGATATAACAAGTTTACCAGAACATGCCTTTGTAAACTCTATCTTAGAACAATCTTCATTAAAACTTGCACAACTTATTCTAGACTTAATATCTTATGCTTATAAGGTTAGCTACATATACTAGACACTTAGTAGTATCTCCCTTTAACCTCTCTATTGAAAATGCTTGAAAATCTATTCATATCAACTTGATCTTTCTGATGTTCTTCTGTTAGATACCACAAAAATATGCTATGTTGACATCAATGAAAAAAATAGTCGAGAATGTAACATATCATCATCGTAAGGATATAATCATGTTTTGAAAATACTCCCTTGTAGGGATATCATTAGTATTCATGCTTCCAACAGATAGTGCTTGGTATGTTTCCTCTGCTTCTTCCTCTACCTTGGAAGGTGTATGAACTTATACATACATTGGGCTATCATCTTTAGCATGCACACTCTCTTTAGGTATTGAGGAAATTTATTTTAGTATTTCCTCTTCTATTTCTTGCCTAACCTCTTCATAATTACCTCCCATCAGAAGAATTTCTCTTCTTTTGTTCCTTTGTAAGGGTTCAATACCCTTCAACATTTTTTCAAATTCTTCTTTTGATCCACAATTACATAACTTGTTTATGGATGTGATCATCATGTTCAAAACTTCCTCTACTAATCTTCTCTTCCTATTAACCAACCTATTGTATAGGTCTTTAGTAATTTTATTTTGAATGCTATCAAATCTCTTATTCCTTAGAATCATATTTCTCATTATGGCATTCTCTAATAGCCTCCTATCCATACTACTATATATGCTATAAAATTTATTCAACTATACAAAATTGTCATCATTTATAATCTACAAGTTTAGATTCTCTACCTTTGGTTTACATGCCTTCTTTCCTATAGATATCATAGCTTCCTACACATCTTGTTCAACATGTCTATATTTGGTATCATCTTTTGAGCTTTTAGAACTTCTCACTTGCATGGTTTTTCTTCTTTTTACTAGTCTATAGGTAATATGTTTGACTCTTCTCCTAGGTTGTACCATCATTACTTCTTCTAAGGGTCCTTCTACTATAATAGTTGTTGTTGCTAATAATTTAGACTATGCATTGGCCTTCATTTCTAGTGCAATTCCCTTTAGCTCATTGAATTCATATCTTGACATGCTAGATTCCTTGAGGATGGAATCAATCTCTTTCTCTACTTTCTTCTTTCTCTCTTTTCTATAGAGCTCATATTCTACAATCCTTAACCTTTCATCATATGTACCCTATGTAGGGCATTTTGTGTCTTGCTTAGATTCAAGTACAATCTGCACATACCCTTCTATTAATTATATGCTCATCTATCTCATAGGCTCAATGAAACATACTCTAGGTATCACTACTTCCATGCATGTATTATCAATCTCCACCATGAAGCAAAAATCATCCTTATATTTTTCTACCATAGAGGGAGGTATCCTATACCTCTTTTTTATTTTAGACTGAAAGTTCATCAATCTATCAATATCAATGTCTCTGAGATTCTAAGGTTTGGATCTGTAGCATTGAGTTGTCACCTTCATTACACACTCACTGCTATCTCAATTGATTACTCCTAGAAACTTTTTTGTAACAAAGAAGAACAAATGAGTCAATAGGGACTCAAATTTAAACATTGTGCTCTTGGTTTTCTTTATCTTTGCAATATTATCCAATATTTGTAATATGATAATGTCACATAGCACTTTCCTCCTTTCAACAACCATCACATATGCTACATGAAGAAATCCAGCTAGTATAGAGTTAACCCTTGATCCATTCAACTTGTACCCTAAGATCTTAGTCAATAATTTGACTCCTTATTCTTGAATAGGATCAACCTTCATATTCCTTTCATAAAAATTTGTTTTTAGGTTTGTCTTTAGCATTTTCCTAACATTTCTTTCATTGACAGGATTACAACCTTCATTGCTTAATCCTATGACCTTGTGAATTAGGTCATTGCCAATGATAATCTATGCATCACCCAGCTAGAAGATATCATCATGTATTCTACTCAAAATAATTCAGGTCCACTCATGATCATCTAACTATGTGTAGAACATATACTTCACCAAATTCAAATGTTGAATGTACACATACTAAAATAGTCGGGATAATTCATTGTTGCACATCTTTTTGAAATATTTATGAATCTCCCCATCTCCTATGCTCTCAATTTTGTAATGTATATGACTCCTTATATCTTCAATGTGTAACATATTGATGGAACTTGCAAAAATGTGCCTATACGATCATCTAATAAAGAAACAAATAGGTGTTTTTTGAACTCATACCTTGGTTTGTCACTAACATGTCATGCACTCTTTGACTAGCTATTGTTCAATAACTATAAATACTATAACAAGCTAGATTCAATACTCTATAAAATACCTCAAATTCATGATATTAGGGCTTCTACAACTTTTGACTTCACGACCTTTAATATACACTTTAATTGCTATAAAATCACTCTTCAATTTGCTCAAGAAACTTCACATGAACAAATGGTATATAAAATCTTGTTCATGATCCTTAAATCATTTCAAAATGGACTGCACAATAAATGCATATCTACCACAAACTCATAATATTTCTCTATTTACTAGTAACCTTGTTCTTACAATTCCCACTTACTACAATCATATGAAGACTTACATATTGAACCATGGCTTTCTCTCTATATCTTCTACCTTTTTTTATCTATGCAATCTCTAACTCACACTCTAACATTAATTCTAACCAATGATGCTTCAAAAATTATACAATATCTTAATTCAGACAAGTTGAGCCACAAAAAATCAGTGACTTCAACATTCCATCATGTGCATAAAAGAATTGTTCTTCCAATAATGTATGTGAACTCTTTGGATTACAAGCCTTCACAAATGCTTCTTTGAATTCCTCAACACATTCCTTGACTACTTCTTTTTTACTCTTGTTGCTTCCATTTTCGTTCCTTCTATCATTCCTATTGTTATTCCTTTTGTGATTAGAATTCTAGTTAAAGTTACCTCAATCCATTTACATAATCTTGTTGTGTGTCCAAATTTATTGTATAACTGACATACATCTGCATTTATCCTTTGATTGTTTCCATCATTATATCTACTTTGAGATCTACTTCTTCCATTTTTTTTAGGGTTAGTATTCCTAAACATTATACTACTCTTATTATCAGCAATAAACTTAGGTTTCTTACATTCTACTACCTTTTGTCCATAACCATGACAATTATAACAATAGAAATTAGTAATAGGTTTAAAAGGCTTACCTATGCAATCTTTTTTCATATGTCCAACTTCATTACATATATTGCATCTACCTTTGAATTAATGTCTTACCTCTTTAGATAAGTCATCTTGCTTAGGTTCTTCACCTTGCTCTATTGTTCTAGGTCCATCAAATTTCTCTGACAATTTAACTCTCTCAACTTCATCAAACCATTTGAACTTTTCTTTAGGAATTTTTGTTATAGGATCTGGTTCTATCCTAATCTCATATTTTTTTTCTCACTTCTCTATAAGAAGATATCCAAGGCTTGTCTTGTCATAAGAAGGTCTTTGATGAAATATTTGTTCATCATTTTTCTTAGAACTTGTGTAAAGTCTAACTTCTATTTTGCTTGTGTTAGCTCTCCTTTCACCATGATATTGTATTTTTACAACTCAACACGCTCTATCTTAATAGAATCTAATTCAAATATCACTTGACTTAACTAGGATCTAAGATCTGCACTCTCATATGTTAGATTAGAGTCACTCTTACTACCACTATTCTTAAGACTCAACTGTAGTTCAACAATTTTCAACTCATGTTTCAAGATATCATTCTCTTTCTTGAGATTTTTTGTATCATCATTAACACTGATCCATGCAAAAGTTTCCTTGCTAGATTTAAGACCATCAAATTCATCTTTCAATTTGCCAATGTAAACTTTTGTTTGTTTGTATCTATTTTTCAAGTTATCTCTCTCTTTAGTAAGAAGATCAATTTGTTCAAGGGCTTCTTCAAGATTCTTCTTCAATAGTTCCATATTCACTAGGATCTTACTCAAGATTTTAAGCCTCTTCAAAGTAATTGTGCTCTGATACCAATTGCTAGAAATAGATTATATCAGGGGGGGGGGGGAGGTGAATCAGTATATTACAAAATTTTGCCCACAATTGAATATTTTTAATTACTTTATATCTTGCAAATGAAAGTAAACCAACAACACAAAATATATATATAACCATTAACATAGGGAACTCATAACACCACTATTTGTTAACTAGGGAAACTCTAGACAAGGGAAAAATCCAATGGGAATTATACCCAATAGATTATTCACTAAACAATAGGATCCTATTAAGGATATTGACCTTTTCAGTAGTCTATGAAATACATATAGTGTTTCGAGTCCTTTAGAAGACTAGGACTTGTTAGAAGCCTCAACCCTATTAGGAGTTTCTACAACCCTCTTAGGAGTTGGTAGAGCAATTATAATGTATGGAAGAAGAGCCCACTACCTTAACATACAATTATACAATTCAATTCCTTCGCAAGATAGGTATACATATAATACTTGATTTTGCTGCTATAACTCACACTTAGATTGATATTACATTGGATTTCACATCACATAAGGCTTGAAAATAGTTCTCACAATAGTTTGTGTGTCACATCTAATCACAAAAATTTCCCATTATCAATGCGAGATAAGGTCTTTACTTATACCTTGCACAATCACTAAACTTTACATTGTTAGCCTTCATGTTATTACACACTTGACATAATATAAAATAACCTATGGAATAATATCCTCATAGTCAAATAAATATAACTTTGTAATTATTTTTTAACCAAAATAATTGCTAAAGCCATACAATTCTATTTACTACTAAGCTCTATTCTTCACTGTTGAATACCCACACTGTTAATCTTAGTATAACTTGCACCATACTATTGGTACACACATGTGCACTAGTACACATTATCTAGACAATGTCACAAACCTTTCTTTAACTGCACATAAGATAAATCTCTATGCATTGTCCATAATGTTACAATTTGTACTTTGTGCTGCTACAAATTGTCTAATACTTAGACAATTTTCTATCTCTAAATGCATAGATCAAATGTTGAATGTATGTTGCCATAAATGACAACCATCAAGACATATATCAGACCATATTTCCAATAGAAACTCCATAATGATAGGGTAATTATCAACTAAGGGTGCATCAACCAAATGATTTGTGATAGCTTGTCCCTTGACTACCTTTCTATCAACATTTGGATGTCAAATTCACTGAGAAGCATTATTTATTTTTCTAGGTACCCTGCCAGTATAGTGCATGATAACATGTATTTCAAAGAATCAATCTTGGAGATGAGTTGCACAATATAACTCAACATGTAATTGCAGAGCTTTTGAGTGGCAAAAATCATTTCTAAACAAGTTTTTTTCCATAGGAACATAATTAAGCTCAAAACCAACTAGAGTGTGATTGATGTAGTAGATGGATCTTTCTTTCCCTTTTTCATAAAGTTGTGCTAGAAGTACACATAATGTTGTGGGGGTAGATATTATGTACAATAAAAATGGTCTCCCAAAAACTAGTAGAACCTGTATGCATCCTAAAATGGTCGCCTAGACTATGGGCCCCCATTATTCAATTTATCAATTTATCAAATTTCTTGAATCAATGGTGTGTAATATTTTATTAAATCAATTTAAATAAATTTCCTTGATCAAATTAAATTATTCTATTTTTCTAAGGTTGATCATTTTATCCTAAGTCTTATTTAATTAAAAGAAAATCTTCCTTTTAATTAAATAAAATAAGTCCCCATTTAATTAAAAGAAAGCCTCTCTTTTAATTAAATTCATCCACATTTGATTAATTAAGAGAAAAACCCTTCTTTTAATTTAATTAAATATCTCCTATTTAATTAAAAGAACTTTCTCCCTTTTAATTAAATGAAAATATCACTTAAATATCTCTTTTTGATGAAAAAGGAAATAAAATAATTTTTTTAATTTAATTTCTCTACACTTAAATGCACATATTTCTAAGTGGGACTTATCTTTCCACTTTCTTCTCAACCACTCTTCTTTTCTCATTGGTGGATCCTTATTTCACATGGATCATTATTTCTCCACCCTTGATTAAATCTTTTTCCTCTCAATCTAGATCGTCCAATCTTCTTTATAAGGGAGAGCTCTCTCCTCATTTTGGATACCCATGATTATGCTATTGTTATGCTGCAGGATTGGAGAGCAAAATTTGAATGCTAAAGATTTTGTGGAGAACTTCTATCTTATTGTCTTATTCTCTCTTGCACCCATGGCTTTCATCATGGGCTTTTATCATTGCATTTTCATATTAGTTTAGAGTCATATTTGCTTTCATATTAGATCTTGCTTTGTTTTGCATTGTTATCATTTAGATTAGCTTGCATCTTCATTTTCATAAATATTTGATGATCATGGAGACTAGCACTCTTGCATTTCCTCTTTGAATCTCTCATTTCATGGTGTACTTGCATGGGCATGAACTAGGTCAAACTAAGGGCCTCCATTGCAAACCCTTGCACTCCATGAATAGAGAGCTATGAGTCGCCATTCGAGACCTTATTTTTGAAAAATATTGAATATAATGACTCATAGAAGTGTTCCCACATTTTAGGCATACATTTTTGGCGTCCACTGTGGGGCAACCCACCTTTGCTTGCTAGTTTTTATGCAGATTTGTTTGTAAACTCAAAGAAACCCTAGATTTGAAAGATTTGATCATATCTTTCAAACAGATATGTATTTTGATCTGAAATTATTTTTTCAAGGTGGTGATATATCCGAAAAGCTTTGGTCCAATTTTTAAATTTTTTTGAAACATTTTCAAATTTTTATGATTTTTTCTTGATTTTTCATAAAAAATCATTTTCGGGAGTAAATCAGCACATTTTTTGGAAAAATTTATAGTTTCAAAAATCTCTCTAAATTTTAAATAGATTTGGTTCTTTGTGTTTTAATTTTAGAGGTCATATTAGGGGTCAATAATTCAATTTATAAAAACTAGTCTATTTTGATAAAATGACTCCCTAGGGCACAAATTAAAAGATCTTTTCAATAATTTTGCATTTTTGGAAAGCTCTCTAATTTTTGATAGGGGTTACTTTTTTTTATTTTGAGCTTTGGATCCGAATTCATATCATGTAGGTCCAATCTTTATGACTAAATAAAAAATCAATTGAAAAAAAGGCATTTAATGAATAGTTTGCATTTTATTTTTACAATGAATCAATGCATAATGTGGGCTTTCATTTGGGTTATTTTCTAATTATTATCAGTCTTAGAATTTAGATTTTTAGATCTAACCCTAATTTTGCATGAGTTGGACATATATTACATTCTTGTGTTTGCTTGTGTTGTTTATTGCTTTGTTCGTTGCGAGCAAGCAATCAAGCGTAAACGAAAGGTACAACAAAGAAAAGATGCGTTGCAAGGATTATCAAGTATTTTTTTTGAACTCAAAAAAATTTAGATTTTGGATTAAAATTAAACTTCTCATGTGTTTGGCTTTGATTGTTTTACATGCTTTCATAGAACACATTTCAATTGATGCTCTTAACATAGATTTGCTTTTATACAAGTTTGTGTAAGTGAATGCTTGTGTTTAAACCTTAAGTAATTCTTGGTTCCAATATAAAATATCTCATTAAGTGATTGAGGGGATGGATTCATTCCTTGTTTACATAGGGAGTTAAATGCACCACTTTGTGGACTCACTCTATGTTTACTTGGAAAGTTAAATATTCTATTGGTCAACCCTTTTTCATTTGTGAATAGTATTGATTAGCAGTCTTAGATTATTTGTGATTGATTTAGATTACTGTCTTGGGTTATTGGACTCACTAATCTAACGGCCCCTCATTTATGCCCTGTGGTTGCAAGATCAGTGCCACATTAAGGGGGAGGGGTCTATAGGAAAGAAGCGTTAATTGCTCCACTAGGCAACCCTTTTGTGCTTTTTGGAACTCACTTGTTTTCTAAGGTGTGGACTCATTTTGAGTTGATATGAGGAGTTAAATGTTCCAATTTTGGACTCACTTTTAGTTGATTTGGGGAGTTAAATGTTCCACTTTTGGACTCACTTCACATTCTCTTGAAGGGTTAAATGTTCCACTTTTGGACTCACTTCACATTATCTTAAAGGGTTAAATGTTCCACTTTTGGACTCACTTCACATTTAATTGAAGAGTTAAGTGTTCCACCTTTAGTGCTCTAAATACTTTTGATAGTGAATTACTTAGTTTTTATTTCTAGAAGACCTGCTTGGGGACACACCACCTCAAGGGATGACCTTAACTCCTGTGTTTTGGTGGAGTATAAATATCAAGAGGTGAATCCAAAGACACCTGTCTTGGGAATTGAGTTTGATATCACTCTTGGTTAAGCCTCAAAGAACTTTATACCTTTGAGAAGTGAAGGAGGAGATTTGGGTTACCGTCTCCCTCTGGCTGTGTGATTTTGGATTCTTCTCATCTACGAATTTGGGCCTCACGTACCTTGTGTATATCGAGGACTCCTTTTAGAAAGCCACATATATCCTTGTAGACAATTTTATAAGGTTTTTTTGTGTTCTAAGTGCCTAATAAAACATTGTCAAGAACATACACAAGTAGAACCTTTAAGGAGTAGAAATACTAAGTCACTATACTTGTTCATGCACAATAGTGCTTTGCCCCTTGCTCATTGTTTGAAGACTGTTTGCTTGAAATCCCTGATTTCTATCTTGTGTGCTTGGTTCATGATAAAGAATCTATTGATACATCTAGTTGAATATTTAAAATGAAAAAAATCTAAGTTCTTGAGTTGAGACTTTATGATCGAATAACTTTGTTATCCCATTATTTCTAGTCTCCCTAGGTTGATCCTATTTGGATTAGGCTACTGACTACATTGTTAGAAGCCTTTTTGCACCTTAAGTTATTGTGCTTTGACCTCTTGAATTAGTAGTCATTGATTTCACAAGAGACCTTGTTTGGAGTTGGTAAGTTAGAAATTGTCCTTGTTGAGAAAGATATACACTTGGATCCTTTGATATTACACTTGGAGAGTCTTAGTAATTTCTTGTCCATCCACTTTCATAAAAAATCAGTTTTAATTATTTATAATTTGGGTAAATCATCCTCCTAGTCCATATGTACTAGGGTATTCACCCAAAGTTGTGAGCACCTCTGTGGCAGTGTTGGTTTACACCTATTGCAAAATTCTATCTTATCACATCTTTTTTGGACAAGTGAGAGCTTTTACTATCCTAATTTGTAACCAATGTTTCTTAGGGTTATCCTATCAACTAGTACCTTATCTTTCATGTTGATTACAAGTGCTATTACATGCTGCTCAACATATAAATGAACTCAAATTATATCAAATTTCACAAAATAACTCTTGGTCTTCTTTCTTCTTAATCTTTCATGTCTTTCTAATCTCCCATTTCTATTCTTTCTTTTCTTCATGTCTTTTTTATTCTTTGCCCCCTATTATCATATAGTCTACCTTCTTCTATTCATCCTTTCTCTTCTTCTATGCTTGATTCTTCTTCTTCTAGAACCATGGATCTTGGATATCTTTTTAGGGATCCTCATTTGAGCTCAGATGAAATCCACCTCCTTCTTGAATTTGAAAAGTGTTTTCGCTCCAATGGATACATGGATGCTAACGTTGCAACAAAAATGATTTAAAAAATGGATAAATCAGACACCTTTGCTAGGATCATGTGTAAGATCAAATCACAATATCCTTCTTCCAAATATTTTCCATCTTCCAAGTCTTATCATGATTCTTCTAAATATCATACAGATTCGTCATCCTCCAAGTCTTATCATGATTCTTCTAAATATCATTCAAATTCCTTATCTTCCAAGTCTTATCACGATTCTTCTAAATATCCTTCATATTCTTCATCTTCTAACTCTTACAATAATTCTTCTAAATATCATTCACATACTTCATTTTCTAAATCTTATCATGATTCTTCTAAATATCCTTCACATTCTTCATCTTCTAAGTCTTATCATGATTCTTCTAAACATCATTCAAATTCTTCATCTTCTAAGTCTTATGATGATTCTTCTAACTATCATTCACATTCTTCATATTCCAAGTCTTACCATGACTCTTCTAAATATCATCCATCTAGGTCTTCACCTACTTCTTCTTCATGATATCATTCTTCTTCTACTTCTATCAAGAGTCTTATTCCTCTTATTGAGATAGATCATAATGAACAACATAAAAAGTCTTGTGATACACTTATCTATAATTCCTCTAGTGACAATGATTATGATGATGATGACTATTATACTCCTAGACATCCTAAAAGTCCTTCCAGTCCTATGTTTATGCTTAAAGGGGATGAGTCACAGAAAGATACTGATGGTAATCCACATGAATCAAATCTTGTAAACAACATTGATAAATTTTGCAAACAATACCTAAATGATAAATCTGCATTTTTTAAGGAAGAGAAAGATTTTTTTTGTGCTGAAATACAACATCAATGGGATAAGAGTTCCTCTTCTAAGAACCCTCGTGTTGAAAATAAAGATTACACTCTTGAGAAAGATCATGTTAATGTTGAACCTTTATCTTGTGATGCTCCCCTTTAATCTTCTACTTCCTCCATTATCCATACATCTCCTAAAGATTTTGAGTCTCTCAAATCTTCTACCAATGCTTCATCCAACAAAGATCCTATTTCTTTTCATGCGGTTCCCTATAGTTATCCTCAAAGTCTACCTCTTAAAGAAACTCAAGCTAACCTTCACCTAGCTGCAAATACTTTTGATAATGCTAAACCTAAAGATCCTAAGCCTTCATGCACTATAATGCCTACTTTAGCTAGTCCTTCATCATCTATTCCAAAGTCTTGCATACAATTCCAACATGCTTCCTTCTCCTTAGCAGTGGCATCATGTCAAGAGGACTCTAAAAATGATAAAGAAAAGAATATAAAGAAAGATCAAGATCAAGAACCCACAATGTAATCCAATTATTTTCATGATGTCTTCGATACATTTCATGTTTCTTTTGATCCCTTATGCCCTTTCTCATTCATTCCACCATGTCTTAAGTCTTCTCCTAAGCAAGATCAAGCTATTGCTTGCACCCCTGAGCTTATTTACAATAAAAATGACCTTAGTACACTTGCTCCTTCCAAAGATGATATTTCCATTAAGGTTATTAAAAATGATTTTGTTACTTCTAATTTTGAGCCTATTGAAAATCAAGAGAACAATTCTATGCTTATGTTATCCAAAGATCTTTGTCAAGATCAAAGTCTTCCATCTTCTTGTTCTACCACTCCATGTTCATTTCCACTTTCTACTCTTCCTAAGTCTTCTCAAGCTTTAAGTAATCCTATCAAAGAAGTTGCTCCTATTCAAGATATTCATGATCCTATTGAAAATCCTAATGCTCACTCTAAAGATGTTGATGTCCTTGATTGTGATATAGATGTTGATGAACTTATTGATTACCCTTTTGCATCTTCCACATCCATCCTTGGACCTCCCTCATCAATACTAAATGCTTCACATCTTCCTTCCATCTTGGGTGCTTATGTCCCTTCACTTTCCCCTCCCAACTCTCCTAATTCATCATTCATATTGGGTCCTTATGTCCCTCCATTTCCTATCTTTCCTCAAGATCAACGTGGATGCTTATTATTCAATCCTTTTCATCCACCCACTCACCTAAACCAGTCATATCATCCTTCTTCTTCTACAAGTCCCAAGTCTTTTGGAAGTAACTTGAATGTTCAATACAAGAAAAAGAAGAAATTCAAGAATCTATATAAAAAAGAAGACCACCATGTCTCCTCTAATCGACATGGGGGCATAAAGTCAAAAGAGATATCCAAGAAAAAAATTGTAAGACAAGTATGGGTTCCAAAATTCATCATTGAAGATATTATCTCTACATCACCAAAAAGAAATGAAAAGAGGCCTATGGCTATATGGATTCCAAAATTTCTCTTGAGAGAGTCTAATGTTGAACAATAATTGAATTTGACATTCAAGCTTCCAAAGAATTCCACTTCATCTTCTTCCAAAAGAATTCTTTCATTCCATGTGCCTAAACCACAACCTCTTCTATCCACTCACCATATTCCTTCACATATTCCTTCATGCATGTTTTCTCTATTCTCTCACCACCCTTCAAGGTGTATGTTGAAGTTGATCTTGCCTTCATTTCCATCTTCCAGTCTCCCTCACTTGCATAAAGCTATATCCTCCATTTTTGTCTTCCATCTTCCTTTCCCTATCAACACCTTTGAGCATATCATTTCAACTCCTTTGCATATCATGGTTTAAACTTTCAAGGAGAATTATCTATAAAGCTTGACTTCTTCCAAAAAAAATTCAAAAAAATTGAAAAAAAAAAATTGAAAATTGAAAAAAAAAATTGAAAAAAAAAAATTGAGAAAAAAAAAAAGAAAAAAGAAAAAATGAAAAATTTGAAAATGTGTCTTGGTGAAAACCTAGTAATCAGGCACCTTGGTAGCAAAAGCAAACAGAAATAAATTCATCCTATGGTGAAAACCACTTTTTTGTGGCACCTTGCATAAGTAGCATGATGAAAACTTGGCAATCAGACATCATGCGTAGTTCTTCTACATCTTCATCCATTCTATCTTCTCTCTTTGATCTTGACAATGTTGACCTATACACAAACATTTGGCTATCTTGTGAGCTATCTTATGATTATATTGTTTTCATTCCTTTCATGTTTAGCCTTCACATCTATTTCCCTCAATTAATTCTAGTCTTTCACTACCCTTTTCCCATTTACCCCTTTGGTCTTGATCTAATAAAATAGAGTAAAATTTGATGTTATAAAGCCTCTTGACATGTCTACTCCTTTAGATTGCATCTTTTTCACTTTTACATTATGCTTTCATGAATTATCCTATGTTGGCCTTTCATTTCTTGTCCAAATGTGCTTCACATGACAATTTTTCCCTAGCTTGGGTACTCTTGAGGAGTTAGTCCTTGAAGATCACTTCCACTTGCTTCATACACTCCTTCCTTATCCATCATATTTATCAGCTTGTTGCTCCATCATGTCCTCTACCTTGCTAAATATTGAGATTTCACAATGTGATCCTGCATGAGAGTTTGGTCCTTGTTTTTGTTTGGGGCCATTGTATATTATTTGTACATATTTATTGATCCTAAAAAAATTTCAAAAAAAAAATGATATATTCCCAAAAATCCAAAAAAAAATGATATATTGTGAAAATTCTAAAAATTGAAAAATGTCCTAAAAATATGATCTTCTTAGTGACAACCTAGCAATAGGAACTTTGATGCATCTCCAAAAATATTATATATTCCAAAAATATTTTAAAAAATAAAAATAAAAAATTCAAAAGTTCACAAAATCAAAAAAAGAAAAAAAGAAAAAAAAGTGCCTTGGTGAAAACCTGGAAATAGGCGCCTTGGTAGCAAAAAATATAAATTTTTTTAATAAAAAGTCCTGAAAAAAATAAAAAAATCCAAGTGGTGAAATCCTAGAAATGGGTGCTACTTGAGGCCTTTGCACCCCTATTTCTTAGCGCAAGTCCTCAACACTTAGCCTTTCTCCATCATGCCTTGTCCTTGTTGCCTTGGTTTGGAATTGGTCTTTGTCTAGGGGGCATAACTATGTTTGCTTTGGTCTCTTGGATGTGTTAGTCTTTAGGACACCTCGCAAATAGTGTTTTTCAACACCACCCCAATTGTATTTTTCAATACAACCATTGACATCGAGTGTTTTTCAACTCTTATTGGTTTGGTCTTACCCAGTATCATCATGTGATCTTCCCTTCCTACAAGCATTTGATCCTTATCCTTGGAACTCAGTATCAGTCAACACACTTAAATTTTAAATGCAACACTTAATGCTTGACTTATATCATGATTTTTTCTTTGTGTGCTGACTATTATTGATTTTTACTGAGTGTCCCTGTCTGATAAGTCTCTCCAGGATGCATAGCTAGAGGACTTGGGGCATGGGACATGTTTTTATTTGTTTTTTTTTTCTTGCGGGTGTGGTCTTGAAACTCTAGAGTGTCTCTTGTTGTCCCCTTGAAACACTTAGGAGATTTGAGGCATCATCCTTGATTATTTTTGCACGATTGTTCTTATGGTCATCTTGGCATCTATGCCTTGATGCAAGCATGATTTTGCTACCTTATATTGGGTAAGATAACATCAAAGTCATCTTGACCTTTATGTCTTTGATGCTTATGTTAGAATCTTTCCACATTCCAAACCGATATAAATTACATTCATATCTTCATAGTTGCACTTGTGACTAGTGATGATTGTGTGATTTTTTGATGTCTGTTAATAATGGCCCAATGATAAAAATAAGTTCTTTTACATTCTCTAATGAATGATGAAAACAAAAATTCTATGTTATAGTTGCTCTTTCGTAAGTACACCTTTGCATTTTCATGTAGCTTGCATTATTAGACTTCATGCTAGTTTGCATTTTTAGGCTGCATTATGAGTTTGAGAGGGTTCTCCCTTCATCTTTATTATGGACTTTTAATCAACTGTGGTCATATTTTGATCTTTAGTTCCTTATCTTCTTTTGTGATCTCAATCAAAATTTCTATCTTAAACAGTTGATTGATTTTGGGGCATTTTCTTTTCTTCTTTCTATTTCTTTCTATATCTTTCAAACTTCTATCTTCCATTTTCTTTTTCTCCACTTCTTTTCTCCTAAATCACCTTTGGGGCATAATATTTCATGCTTGATGATCTACCTTGGTTCTATGATTCTTATATCTTTCATCTTACATAAGAACCTTATCTTTTGTTCAATTTGATCAAATTTATCAATTTGTTGTTTCTCCTCTATCTCATTTCGATTTCGATCATGAGGGGGCAGTAATTATCAAATTCAATCTTTAATTCAGTTTTATCAATTTTATCCTTGACTTTTACAATTCAAAATTTATTTGTATTCTTTGTCCTAATGTGTTCCTGATTCAACCACACATCTGGGTTGTTTTGTAATCCCAAATTGACCTTACACTTCAATTTCTTTCTTTGAATACATGTGTTCCCAAATCGATCACATATTAGTCAAAGAGGGGCAAATGTATACACCCTAAAATGGTCACATAGACTATGGCCCCCCATTATTCAGTTTATCAATTTATCAAATTTCATGAATCAATGGTGTGTAATATTTTATTAAATCAATTTAAATCAATTTCCTTGATCAAATTCAATTATTCTATTTTCCTAAGGTTGATCATTTTATCCTAAGTCTTATTTAATTAAAATAAAATCTTCCTTTTAATTAAATAAAATAAGTCCCCATTTAATTAAAAGAAAACCTCTCTTTTAATTAAATTCATCCACATTTAATTAATTAAGAGAAAAACCCCTCTTTTAATTTAATTAAATATCTCCTATTTAATTAAAAGAACTTGCTCCCTTTTAATTAAATGAAAATATCACTTAAATATCTCTTTTTGATGAAAAATGAAATAAAATAAATTCTTTTATTTAATTTCTCTACACTTAAATGAACATATTTCTAAGTGGGATTTATCTTTCCACTTTCTTCTCAATCACTCCTCTTTGCTCATTCGTGGATCCTTATTTGACATGGATAATTATTTCTCCACCCTTGATTAAATATTTTTCCTCTCAATCTAGATTTTCCAATCTTCTTTATAAGGGATAGCCCTCTCCTCATTTTGGATACCCATGATTATGCTATTGTTATGCTACAAGATTGGAGAGAAAAAATTGAAGAAGGAGTTTTGAATGCTAAAGCTTTTGTGGAGAACTTCTATCTTCTTTTCTTATTCTCTCTTGCACCCATGGCTTTCATCATGAGCTTTTATCATTGCATTTGCATATTAGTTTAGAGTCATATTTTCTTTCATAGATTAGATCTTGATTTGTTTTGCATTGTTATCATTTAGATTAGCTTGCATCTTCATTTTCATAAATATTTGATGATCATGGAGACTAGCACTCTTGTTTTTCCTCTTTGAATCTCTCCTTTCATGGTGTACTTGCATGGGCATGAACTAGGTCAAATTGAGGGCCTCCATTGCAAACCCTTGCACTCCACAAATAGAGAGCTATGAGTTGCCATTTGAGACCTCATTTTTGAAAAATCTTGAATATAATGACTCATAGAAGTGTGCCCACATTTTAGGTATATAGAACCAAGATAGGTAGGTTGGCCAAGTATTGCTTGATCTTCTCAAAGATATGCTAATATATAACATCCCATCTAAAATTTTGATCCTTTTTGAAAAAATGTGTAAATGGTTGGCATTTATCTGGTAGCTAGGAGATCAACCATCTTACTAATTACAACTTTCCTTAGAGAGAGAAAAGTTGTTGCAGTGCTTTGGAAGGAGGCATATCCATGATTTCTTTGACCTTCTAGTGGTCAATCTTAATTTCATACCTTGATACAATAAAACCTAGGAGCTTGCTAGATGTGACGCCAAAAATATATTTCTTGGGATCAAGCATGACACAATATTTTTCTAACTGATCAAACACTTCTTCAAGGTGAGATAGGCAATCTAGGGCATTAATAGATTGAACCAAGATTTCATCTTCATAATCTTTAATGGTTTTATGGATGAGGTCAAGGAAGATTACTTCCATATCTCATTGGAAGGTTGCTCCTACATTCTTTAACCCAAATAGCATCATGTTGTAACAAAAGGTTCCCCAAGGGGTGGTGAATGTTATTTTATGTTGATCCACTTCTACTATCTATATATGATTCTACTTAGAGAATCCATCCATGAGGGATAATAGCTTGTGGCCTACTATGAGATCCAAAATCATGTCGATATTTGGTAAAGGGAAGTCATTTTTGGGACAATCCTTTGTTAAGGTCCCTAGAATCTGTGTAGATTCTAATATCACCAGAGGGATTAGTGATAGGAATCTTGGTAGCAAGTTGGTATAAGTGTGGATATTTTTCTTTCAATTAGTTAAGGAGTTGATTACCTTTCGAAGGTGGCTCTTTCTATAACTATGTACTAATGTCAGGGGTTGTTTCTTCTCCATTGATGATTCTGTTGGCAACAAATGTGGTGGGCCCAAATTGTTTGATTTGAGGAGTTGTATTTGGATTTGGCCCTTGATAGCCCTCCACCCCCCCTACCCCTACCCCCCCAAGTATGTGGGTCAAGAGATAGAGCACCAACAACAAAGGCATCTAAGAGACTATATTTACCAAAACCTTAGTAGTTGATCATAACAATGGAGAGTTTAGAGGCCAAGATGGTGTCGAGATTATGGAAAGTACCAAAAGACTTGGCCATGGTGGTGCCAATCTCAATTGTGAGGCAATGTTTATCATAGGATGTTTATGTTTCATTGTAATTTACAAAGGATTTGGGATCAACATGGATCATTATGTCAGTGCCATGATGTGGAAATTGAGGCATTGATGGTAAGTGGAGGGGACAACCTTCATAGCATAAATCCATGGCCAGTTTAGGAGGATGCTGAAGGGTAGGTTAAGATCAAGTACATGACAAACTGTATCTTGAGTAGTGGGGTGAAATCTAATAGGAAAAAAGATGGTTCCTTCATTGGTTCACTCCAAGTTGTTATAGGCCTTGATAGCTATGATTTCATTTATGATGTCTGCTTCAGTGTATCCTTTTTGTTTGATGAGCTTCAATGTACATAGATTTAGGGCCAATTCATTATCTATCATGACTATCTTGATGATGAAGTTTATAACCATGATAGCTATGTAGAGTAGAAGGATGTGATTTGGCTCAATGACTAGGATGCTAGAAGTTTTGAATGATAATTTTGATGATATTGAGAGATGGCCTACTAGATTTCAAAATTATGTGGCATTGTATTATTAGGGGTGTGAGATTTATGACATGCACTAACAAGGATTTCTTTGTAAAATTGACTAGTGCATAGGAGATCTAGGATTGACATTTGGGATGGCATGTTCCCAAGGTGTTCCAAGATATTGTACTATGGTCCTAACAGTGTAGGTGCATATGGTCAGGTGATGTTGAGTTGGGTTCTTCATGTAGTGCCTGCACATTGATTATCAAGGCCTTTGATATTGATTACATTAACATGAGGTTCCGCCTATTGGAAATAATCAAGATTAGCTAGGTTACTAAGAGGGGAGGGGTGAATTAGTAACCTCAAAAACTTTAAATCAATTCAACACTTAACCATATAAATCATTCACCATTCATTCATCTAATCTACTATATGCATGAGAAAATATGAACATTCATAACACATGAACACAATATTTTGGCGACCTAAAAACCTTCCAAATAGAAAGTAAAACTGGGTTGGGGATGATACCCACAACACTTCAATGTTGTAGTATAAATTTGGCCTATTAGGGCATACATTGACCACTTCTGATGATCTACCATGTTAAGAGCAATTTGGACTACTAGATCAATCTTGTTAGAGGTTTTACAAACATACAATGAAGTATGCACTCTATTAGGAGATTTATACAAAGACTATTAAGTCTAACTTGTTAAAGGATTTATAAAACTAATTCATCTATCAAGATGAAACAATAGATCCGACTTACAACTTGATTGCTAATTATATCTTTGAAGTATAGAACACCTCTTGTGACTGATATGTCTTTACTGCTCCTTATAGACCTTGTTGAATACTCTACTTTGTTGCTGATTCACATTCACTCTTCTCATAACATTACATATCATTCATTTGTATTCTCATCCATATATTGCAAATGATACAATGCATTACATATATACCATTCCAATATTTATAATTGCAAGGTCGGCTAAAACACAAGTAAACAAAATATTACCGAGTTGGCCAAATAGTAGAAAACTCAGGTTCTTCAAGTTGACTTGGTGAACTTATGATACTTGGCATCCACTACATTACTTGGCATTGTCATCCACTCAATAGAAGTAGAAGCATGGTCCATACTAATCACACAATGTATCTTGGAACTTGATAACCATTGGAGATTTAGTAGATATACTGTCACTTGGTAGGTACTGAATCCTTTGTTTAGCTTGTTGTCACTTGGGAGACAATACACATCCATCACTTGATAGAAATTGGCTTCACATCACACAAACTGATAACTCGATAGACATTGTGAAGCTTGGTGACCACTATCTATTTGGTGAACATGGTAAGCTCGATAAACACTGCTAAACTACACACTCACTTGGTAGCTTGAAGAATGCTTGATGTGAACTACTTAAGTGATGAACTTACCTGGCAACCACTAAATGCTTGATATAAACTATAGACTGAGTAATGAGCTTGATAACCATTCAAAATTGGATAAGTGTTATCACTAATGAAAAATACAACATAATGCCAACAATCTCCCCCTTTGGCATTAGTGACAAAAACACTTATGAGCCTTATGTACACTGACATTTTGAGTTTTGAGTTTTCAAAATTGATATTTGTAAAGTGACTATATATACATATCTTACATATCTCCCCCATACATATGGCATAATATATACATAGCCTATCATCATTTTTATTCTATACATAAATCAATCTATTTTCTCCCTTATTTCACCACAAGTTTCTTTTCATCTCTTACTCCCATGTTCTTACTATCTCTTACTCCCCCTTTTTGACAATAATGCGAAAGAGATATGCAAAATATTCAAATTGAGACACCAAAATGTGAGAGAAATTTGTAGTGTACCTTGACCATAAGAGCCAATGTATTATCCCAATTGTCTTGTAGAATTTTGTAGGTGGAGAGTGCCACTTGAACTTCTGTAGAAATTTTAATCATATGATCTGTTATGGAGAAATTTTTATCCTAGACTAATGACTTTGAATATTCAATGTGTTTCTGCATTGAGTCCATAACTAGAAGGATCATGTTTCAGATATCAATCAGTGTAGACCTAATCTTGGCCTCCTCTCTTAGCAATTTTGCCTACAAATCTGACAATAATCTCACCTTCATGTGATGTGTTGAGCTTGAACTAGGGTCAAGTTGTAGCCTTTAAGCACTTACCTTCATATCAACATCAAACTTACTCTATTTCTCCTTTATATCCTTGGTGAACTTTGTAACATCACAAAGCTTGCCAAAAAGTGATGTTACATTGGTTAAAGATTGTTCAAGATTGCTCAAAATTGTAGATAGCTCTACCTGATTAATGACAATGTGTTGAGCAATGTGCTCAAGCACCTTATTATCAAACTTCTTCTCTACCTTCTCAATGATCTTTTCTTGGCCATAGGTATCCTCATTGAATTTATTTATAGCTTCTTCTAATTGCAACAAAATGTGTTGAGATGAGTCAACATCAACACCTATAGCCTCAATTATTATATTTTTAGTATTTTCAATTATAGTAAACTCTCTATCTCTCTCATCTCTAAGCTACTTCTGCCTTGCCTTTTGCTCCAAAAGTTGACTAACCAATACCATTTCATTAGCTATGGTAGTGTCTAGGTCCAACTTGGGAATAACAATTTCTATGTCCAAATCAATGTCTTCATCAATTTCTTTTCTAGTAAGTAGAAGTTTTAGAGGATTCTTTGGTTTTACTTTTGAGCTTACTTCCTTGGACTTAGAAATGGAAATAATAGTAGAAGTTGTTGGACTTGCAGTAAAGACTTGAATTGGTCCAACCAAAGGAAAATTGAAAGAAGTACCAACTAAATTTAATACTGATGTGCTATCCAAAAATGAAGTATCAATAGGTGGAGCACAAATTGGAGTACTTAAAACTGAAGAACTAACTAGAATAAAAGTTGGTGCAATTAAATTTATAGTTGACAAAACTGTAGAACATGATGGCAAACTTACTGTACATGGTGTTGTAGAAGTTAACACAATTGAAGAACTGACACCTATGCATACTACTGAAGTAGATGACTCGGGAGCTGATGAAGAGGGCTTCAACTCGATAGATGAAGTGGTAAACACTTCCATTGTAGATACTTGGAGCTATGAGGGAGCAACTAATGATTGTGCAGATGATATATCTAAGGTGGTTGCAATCATACCTACTGTTGCTATCTCCAACCCTAATGATGTAGTAGTTTTAGGTGGAGAATGAGGAAGGGAAGCAATGAATTCTATTTCTATTTTCATTGGATCATCTTCTTCATCTTCTTCCATGTCTTCCTCTTCAAATATTTCCTCTTTCTCTTCATCATCAACCTTCACTGCCTGATAGTCTTCAACATCAAAAGTAACACATGTAGTGTTATCTTCTTCTTCATCATCACTGTCACTATCATCATCCTTAATCTCCACTGGATCATCACTGGGCTTATGTAGATGATAGATGTTCTTCCACTTATTTTTTGCATCTCTAACAACATGCTCAATATCTTTTATTAAAATCAAACATGTATGGAATCTAATCATCATTTTACCTTCATTGTTTTTCATTGTTGCCTTCACTTCTACATCTGTAAGATTTGGTAGTAGCTTCCTCAAAGATTGTTCATATATATATATATATATATATATATATATTACTGTATATACAGCTGATTCCCACCTTGGTTGCAATCTTGCCAACAATTCTTTTGAAATATGAGGAGCAATCTAATCTAGGGAATATTTCCATTTTCCCATTTTGGTGAGTACTAACTCCTCAATTTGCATCTTTTCAGCATTAGTCCTTGTCTCAAACTTTAGAGCCTTAAATTTTATGATGCTTGCTCCTTCTTCCATCTATTTTAAACTTTCCTTGAAGGTAAGTGGGGGCTTACTAAGCACAACTTCACCTTTTCCTTTCCCTTTTGATGTTCTAGTGAAGATAGCTATGGAGGCATTTGGAGGCTTGGTAATGATTACCCTTCCTTTCTTCTTTGTTGGCTTTGCCTCCTTCTCTAATTTTTGTTCTTCTCCTTCTTCTTCTTCTTCTTCATCATCATCCTCTTTGTTACCTTCTGTAACCATAAGAGGGCTACTGGCAATTTTCATCTTGGCTATCTTCATCTTTCCTTCGCTGATTGCCTAGGGTGGCTTGATTTCAAGCTCAATTCTAGCTTTGGCCTCACCATATGTACCAAAAATTGGTAGCTTAGGATCTACTAGTTCATTCCCTAGTGCTTCAATGATATCTCTAGTTTCATCAATATTTACCTCATATGGGAGAGGTTTTACCCATGCAACTCGAGGCTTGACTACCTAAATATACACTCTATAATAGTAAACCATGAAACACACATCATCTTTGTAATTCTCAACAAGCTTGGGTGGAATTCTCCATACAACATAACCTTTTGATGGGAAAAACTTTTGTACATAGAAGAAAAGACAAGTCAACAAAGAACCAAATTTGCAATGGTTGTTCTTTGATGTCCTAATACTATCCATATTATTTTTTAATTGCTTCAACAATAACTCTGACAAGTCAAATTCCATGTTTTTCTTCACAACCTTAGATGTTAAATCCACTGCCTCACATGGCATGCTGATCAAATGACTAGAGCTGTAAATCTTATGAACAATTACATGAATGCCAAACCTTAATTCCACATCAAAAATAATGCTAATTTTCAAACATCTACCATCCCACTCAGCTAGGTTTTTCTTTTGGAGTTCATCTCAACCTAGGGTCTTGGTAGATTTTACTTTGTTTAGCATGGGGAAACCCATAATCTTGTATATCATTTTCTTGGTGATTGACACTGGCTACTCTAACCATAATTGTCCATTGTGCACATGACTGAGAATGTACCTAATCCACTTAATCTGAAAGCTCCTTGGCAGGTGTGTACTATGGGTCAACCATTTAGTTTCTAGATGCTTATGCTTAGGTTTCAATGAACCATCAACACACATTTCTTCTAAGGAACTATCCATCTCTAGGGTTCCAATTTCCTGAATAGAACACTTAAAATGAGTGTGAATGTTGTTAATTAGAAGTACCTTGGGAGGAATTTGGGATTGAGCACCGTTTAGGTCGAGTGCCTCCACAACTGATGGAACTAGCTTAAAATTCAGCACTTTCCACTCCACACCCTTAACCAACATTTATGAACCTCTTTTTACCTTGTTGTTGCTAGTGCTTCTAGATGCCATTGCTCCTTGGTAAGTGAAAGAAATTTTTTAAACTAATTTTTCACTCCAAAATCACTCAAAATTGCCTAGATGCACCTGGAATCACTTAGCTCTATGTATTCCAAAGTCACTATGAAAAATGAAGTCAAATTCTGCCCTTTTTGATGAAAATTCACCATTAATGCTAGGTAACATAATGATGTATTGTGTGAAAAAATATCATACACTCACTATCTTAGTAGAAACTTGTGACTCAGTGAGCAAACAAAATTTTCATTACTCTTGATCTAGCTCGATTGAGTCTGTGACTAGCTTTTCTTAGTAGGACTTGATCTCATGTGATCCCTTTGTATCTAAAATAGTGATTTGGATCTTCTATATTTTCATTTGAAACTACTTGAGATATGACTTGAAGATACAGTTCCAGTTCCTCCTTCATGAATCTAATTAGAAATGGTGGAGTCATCCACTTCTTGAGTGACCTGGCCATCATTTGAACTATTTTGCTTGGTAGATTGAGGAATCAACTACTATCTCATCTACTTCCTAATGTTATCAGCTTTAGCTTTCTTCTCATCTTCAACTCTTCCTATATTCATCCAATTTTTAACTATGTGACTAATTTTAGTGCATGTATAACATCTTACTATCGAATCCCTCTTTCTCAAGTGATGCCTTGTGTAGTCTATGCCAATGTGTCCATATTCTCCACAATTGTGACATCTACACCAAGTATTGTAGTCCCAACCAAATATTTCTTTGACAATTTTTTTAGCTAGATTGAATGATTTGGATATTCATTCAAATTCCTTGTGACCTTGTTTCTTGCATTTGTGACATTTGCCTTCAAATTTTGGTTTCTTTTTGCATTCATTAGCTTTATGACCATGTTTACTACAATTGTAGCATTTTCTATTAAATTTTTCCTTTCCATTGCTCCAACATTTTTTTTATGTATGACCTAACTTAGCATAGTGATTGCAAGTAGGTCTTTGATTCCTTTGAGCACCTTGTTTGGAAGATTCACCTTCTTCTTTGTATCCAAGTCCCACTTTACCTTTTTGCCTATAGAGATTCTGTTCACTTTACTGATTTAGTTGATCCATATCTAAGTGAGATATCATCATCCTTTCATCAAGATGATTTTTAGAAATTAGGTCAGCTTTCAATCTCTCATTGATTTGTCTTTCAATGATTAGATCATTCCTCAAGCTTCCATTTTTAGATCTCAGATTCATGATTTCCTCATTTGCATTGGAGAGCTAATTGATAAGACTTTCTTGCTGAAGGGATTGATTTTGATTTGCATTGTTCCTTGTCTCCAAGTCTTCACTTACCTTATTCCTCTATTCCAAAATTTCACACATTCTTATTGACTGAATTTCTTATTCTCTTTTCAATTTTCTTACCTTTTCTTACAGAGATCCATTCTTTTCTAGGAGTTCTTTGATTGCTTCATTTGCTTCATCTAAATTGCTTGAAGGGAAAAAGTCTTCAATCTTTTCTTCAACATATTAGTGGTCATTCATTTCTCTTGCAAGTTCCTTCCTTCTTTTTAGGGATTGAGAAAGATGTTATTTTGCTTCCTTGAGTTGACCTATGGCCATTTTCAGATCTAGATTTTTATTATCAATAGCTTTATCAAGTCTAAATATCTCCATTGTCCTTGATCTTTGCTCAAGCTGTTAAACTTTATCCTAAAAACCATAAAGCTCTGATACCAATTATTGGAAATAATCAAGACTAGCTAGGTTATTTAGAGGGGAGAGGTGAATCAGTAACCTCAAAAACTTTAAATCTATTCAACACTTAAACATATAAATCATTCACCATTCATTAATCTAATCTACTATATGCATTAGAAAAGATAAACATTCATAACACATGAACACAGTATTTTGGTGACCTAGAAACCTTCCAAATAGAAAGTAAAATTGGGGTCGGGATGATACCCACAAAACTTCACTACTACAATATAAAGTTGGCCTATTAGGGCTTACATTGACCACTTCTAATGATCTACCCTATTAAGAGAAATTTGGACTACTAGATCCACCTTGTTAGAGGTTTTACAAACACACAATGAAGTATGCACTCTATTAAGAGATTTATACAAAGCCTGTTCAGTCTACTTGTTAAAGGATTTAGAAAACTAATTCACCTATCAGGATGAAATAGTAAATCTGACTTACAACTTGATTGCTGATTATATGTTTGAAGTACATATCACCTCTTGTGATTGATATGTCTTTGCTACTCCTTGTAGACCTTGCTGAATAGACTACTCTATTGTTGATTCACATTCACTTTGTTGGTACTCAAAATTGTAGCCCAAATTTTGAGCACTATAAATGCTTTTAAATGAGGTTGTACCTAGTTGTACCTTTGAGGCTTAAGAGGTGTTCAATTCTTTTAACACCTTCCATTTAGTGCATCTACATGTTCCATGATGATAAACTGTCATTCTGAGTCATTTGGTAAAGTCTTGTTTTGAGCAAATGACAAATCTGCATTTTTCACCTATGTCAAACATCGACAGGATGGCATGTTTGCAACTGAATATCTCGCAGCCAGAAATGTTTCATGATTCACTGCTTTGGAAGTGTCTAGTGAATAAACCTGAGAACCTATGTTCTAGATTTTGAGTCATTTCAATTTTGTTTGATTAGGTTTTGAATCCCTCAAAGTTGGTCATTTACTATTTTGTGTACTTGTGTAGTTCACAATTCTGGGAGGCCCTGTTTGACGAGTTACAACTTTGACCTAGTTGACCAAAATCTTGAAATTTCTTTTGCATTGCATTTTAAACATCAGAGACTTATAATGTTTATAGTTTCAACTTATGACAAATCTGTTTGATCAGTTTTCAAATGCGATTCCAAACGTTATTTCTATCTTTTACTGGTGTCAACAAATGCAAATTTTTTGGTACCCCTGTTCAAGATGTCATAACTTGAGATCCATGACAGGTCAAGTTAAATGGATTATAGCCCTATGTTTTCCTCCAAAAATACTTAAAGTGTGCCAATTTTTAAGTCCTTACAAATCCATTTGCACACTTTTCCAAGTCAATTCTATTTGTAAAAAATGCTTTTCTGTCAGTGTTTCTAGTTTGCAAAATCCAAGTAACCTACTTTGATCTCTCACCATTTGTGCCTCATTATTCATCATGAGCCCAAATAATAGATCTACATTGTCCTCATGACTGAGAATTAATGCCCCATTTTTGTTTTCCCAGGTGCCAATTTACCCAGTTTGTTGCTTTCTAACGTGTTTATTTGCAGGTGAATTTAAGAAGGAAACTTTAATAGTCAATATCTTTTGACTAGGAATTTTTCATGAGACAAGATTTGGTGGGATGCAAGTATGCAGAACAAAGAGTCAGTGCCTCAAATTTCATAGCTCAATCAAGTGTTTGGGTCAATTTTTAAGGCCAATCAACGGACCTCCTGGCACAAATTTGATAGGTTGCAAAATGGATAAAATGAGTTTCAAATGTTGATTCATTGGTTGATTTTGATTGCAATTAGTATTAGATTGATCAATAGGCTAGTCTGAGAATCTAGTTGTTTGAAAATGAATTTTTTTAGTCAAACCCATTCTGGGGTCCGACTAATTCCATCAGACTAATAAAGATTGTGTGCGAGTTGAAGATTTTAAGGAAGAAATGATAATGATTTTAGTTGATTATAATGTTTCATCATGTGCATTACCATCATTTGAGTTCACTAAATGTGTGAGATTGGACATATTGTGAATGGTAAAGGAATTCAATAAATGCAAGGGGCTTTTTGTTGTGATAGCATAATGTTTTATTGAAGAAACAAAGAAAATGTGAGGGGTTTAAATCAAAGGGCAGGGCATCTACATTTGATACTAAACCATCACCACAATAGAAGTAACAAGAAGAATGCATGTCTATTGTAGTAATTATTTAGAGAACACACAAAATAGAGGGAAGCTCACTACATGCATTAGCAAGAAGGTTCCCATGTTTTGGGAGGAAGATGGAGTCATCTATAGTTGCTAAAAGAGGGGGCACGTCATTAGTAGGGGATACGCTCTATGAGTCCACCTCCATAAAAAAATAAGGGAGGAATAGCAATGAGGTTCCCACACCAGGGACGTGAGCTAGAACACACCCGCATACAAGGAGTAGACTACGGCTTGAAATAGAGCTAAATGCCCCAATATCTAATGGAAGCTCACACATTCGAACATAGCATCTCCACATTTGGGTAGGGGCCTCTTGGCGAGATGGAAGCAGATTGAGATTATCTATGCTTGAAGAGAGGGGATGACTTCATCATTGATGCTCATGTCTGATTCCAAGGGATAAATCAATGCAACAAGAGAGATTGTGCCACTCCATGTGTGGGAAGAAAGGTCATTGGAAGGGCACCATAGGTTTCCCATGCTAGCATGAAGACCCAGTGCCAAGTATAAAAAAAGGAAAGCTGCACAAGCTCACACCAGATAGTGAAATCTGCCAACATAAAAAGGAGGGAAAAGGCACCAAAGTGAATGTTTATTAAGTTGAAACTGAAGACCACTCGTAGGTAGTTTGGGAGGAATCCACCAAAGCAAGCAGAGCTGTCTACATAAGAGAACATGGCAACAATAAAAGAAAGAGCATGGTGGCACCGTAGGGGAAGCTACCATGTAGTAATAAAGACCCACACCAAAAGGAAATACTTGGCACTGTAGGAAAGAGGCAATCACCCACATTGAGAGCAAGCAACAAGTAAGAAAAAAAATGTGTCAGTAAATAGAAACTGCATACGTGCTTGGTGGAATAGATAAAACAAAACAGAGGTTGTAGGAGCTGACCAGTCTCATAAAAAAGAACCCACACATCAACATAAAAAGACATAGCCTAAAAAGGATCATCCATGACATCAACAGGAAAACATGAAGGAAGTTTGCACCAAACATGAGGGGAGCCAGCACCATGTAATGAGTTGAAGCTGCAAAGAGAGTAGACAAGCAAATAGAAAATGTAGTCAAAATAAGGAAAACAATGAAGCTTTATCCCATACGTAGTGTGTGAGGATATTTAAAAGTGTTTAAATACAAAGGTACTTAGCATGTTACATGTGGTTGAGAGAAGTTCTTTTATAAGCCGCATGCTAAAATTGATGACCCTACCACCAACCTAACTTGGACTTGACAGTTGGCGTGAGACAAGAGCATAATTTTGATTGAAGATGCAGGTGTGGTGATGTGGTGACAGAGGCTAATATTTTGACACGTGTCAAAATTTGATGATGGGTTCTTATCCATAAAATCAAGTTGCTTGGAGGATAAATAATGCAGGATTGCAGAAATTTTCCACATACCAGTGGGTCCCAATGGGTGATGAGTTGGCAAAAAAAAGAGCAATTTGAGAGGATGCACTAGATCATGACACGTGTCATGATATGATGGATGGCACAATCTTGCTTGATAAAGATGCACACTAGTTAGATAATGTGGGCATGCAGGTGATTGACAAGTGGCAACTGGCCTGGGGTGCATGATGATGTGGCCAGGCTAGTCAGGTGCGTCTAGTGGTGATGGAGAAAACAAGGCAGCCAATAAAATAGTGCCATGTGGCACAAGTCAGGTGCCTTAGTGGACCAAAAAGGAAAATATTTTAAAATGTCTTTTTTTAATTTTTTTTTTTCAAAAAAGAGTATGCACGCTTAGATTTTAAATTTAAAAGGGTCTTTTTTCTAAAGTTCAAACTTTAGAACTTTCTAAATTTTTGAAAATTTTAACATTCGTGGGTGCAAGTTAGAGTTCCATAGCAAGGGATGTTTTTTCAAATCAACTTTCAGAGGGTTTCTAGTAGGAAAATTTTTGAAATAGAGATGAATTAACTAAGAGGGGAGGGGTGAATCAGTTACCACAAAAATAAATCTACAGATCCTTAGATGTCTTAAAATACAGCTGCTGCTGACACTCGGTAATCACACAAATAAACGTTGAAACTTGATAGATGTTCTGTTAACTTTATTAAGCATTTAAAGTGATTAACATGCATGCATAAAGAAATAAAATGAACACAAGAGACACCAAATTTAACGTGGAAACCCAATTTGGGAAAAACCACCAAGTAACTAGTTACCAATTTTCACTCTTCTGAAGTGAGCCCTATTAGGAGCCAACCCTGTTAAAGGTTACAAAACACACTATTAGGTGTGACCTTGTTAGAGGATTTGATCACCTTGTTAGAAGTGGCCTTGTCAGAAGTCTTTAAAACAATTCAACTGAATTGTCACCTTGTTAGAGGATTTACAAAATGGCTGTCAAACCAACTCTGTTAAGAGATTTTGAATCACTGTTACAATGATTAGAAAGAAACAATGAAGTGATCTGAAATATATGCAACTTATCTTTGCTGAATACAGATCTCTATTCTGCTTCATTAAATCCTCACTGATCGAATGCAACTTTGCAGCTTCATAGGGATGCCAAATTCTTCCTCAACATTCGCTCATGTATTTTATTATTCATACATTTTCACTTTTATGCATCCACATACTTACATCTCATTTGAATTCATAACTTGACCTTTCATATATACCTTACAAATTGTCAAGTTGGCTCAATTCCAAGTTACAACAACTAAAAAACATAAATCAGTCGACTACACAAAACAATTAAACTTAATTCTTTAGAACCATAAAATTCTTTGCTACTCGACCTAGCTTGGTGACCATTGCTCCAAAATGGTTTCCTCGTGTTAACCAAGTGAAGCTTGGTAAACACTATAAACCTTGCAACTTCCTTCGAAGGTCGAGTTAACTTGGTAAATACTGACCTTCCTTTGTTTACCGACTGAGCTTGATAAAAGCTAATTTTTCTTCGCTTACTGAGTGAGCTCGGTAAAAGTTAATTTTCCTTTGCTTACCAAGTGAGCTCGGTAGAGGCTAACTTTTCTTTGCTTACCGAGTGAGCTCGGTAAAAGCTTAACTTTTCTTTGCTTACCAAGTGAGCTCAGTAAAAGCTTAACTTTTCTTTGCTTACCGAGTGAGCTTGGTAAAAGCTAACTTATTGTGCAATGTTCAAGAATGCTCGGTCACTATAAATTGCTTTGCTAACCATCTGAGCTTGGTAGACTTTGTCTAATGGCTGATATGACATTTGTGTAACATTAAAGACAATACACAATTAACAATTGTATCCAACAATCTACCTCTTTGGCATTGATGGCAACAAAATATGTCATAGCAGAAATGAAATTTGAAACAAGTCTTTCACTTATATGGAAACACAACATATCAATATAACAATTCTCCCTCTAAGATAGAAAACTCTCCATCTTACAGTAATCTCCTTCTGTGAAGAAATTGCATAGAAAACTCTTTTGAACAAATTTCAGAGAGATATGACAGTAATAAAATCTCCCTCTTTGACAACACATGCGAAAGACAACTCAAACTCAAATGAATTTCAGTGTACCTTTAGTACTGATTCATATGCAATGTTTCTTGTTTATGTTGCATCAATTGCTAGATCTTCAATCTGGTATGAGTTGATGCATCACTAAAACTTTTATTTTAGTAAACTTCAGATAGGGGAGCGACCCCTAACTTACCTCTTAGATACAAGAATGCATCCTTAGGTAATGGTTTTGTGAATATGTCATCAATTTGGTCCTTTGTATGAACATATTCCAATCTGATCTCCTTATCTTGCACCAATTCTCTAAAAAAATGATATTTTATTGCAATGTGCTTGGTTTTGGAATGCATCACTAGATTCTTAGATATGTTGATTGCACTTGTATTATCACAGAACATAACAACTAGTTTTTTGATTTCCATCTTCATGTCTTCCAACAATTGTTTAAACCAAACAATGTTAGAACAATTTACTACTACAGCAACATACTCTGCCTCTGTTGTTGATTGAGATGTACAATTCTATTTTTTGTTTGTCCAAGAAACCAATCTTTTTCCAAGAAAGAATGCACCTCCACTTGTACTTTTTCTGTCATCAAGGTTTCCTGCCCAATCAGCATCAATAAACACTTTCAAATCCAAATTTCCTCCAAACTTATACCATAAACCATACTCTTCAGTTCCTTTCAGATATCTCATTATTCTTTTGATTGCCATCATGTGATTTTTTCTTTGTTTTGCTAAAAATCTTGCTACAATACCAACTACAAGAGCAATATCTGGCCTTGTATGAACTACATACTGCAATTTTCCAATCATAGATCTATACAATGTTTGATCTACTTCTTTTGATTCATCTTCCTTGGTAAGTTTTAATCTGGTACACATAGGAGTCCCAACTGGTTTACAATCTTCCATTCCAAACTTTTTCAATATTTCCTTGATGTACTTTGATTGAGTGATGTAGATACCATTTTTATTCTATTGAATTTGAAGACCAACAAAGAATTTGATCTCACCAAACATAGACATTTCAAATTCCTTTTTCATTTGTTCTGAGAATTCTTTGCACAGATCATCATTCCCTATGAAAACAGTATCATCTACAAATGTTTCTGCCAAGACAATCTTATTATCTGGTCCTTCTTTAATATACAAGCTACTATTATCATTAGTTCTTTGAAAACCAATTTGAATAAGATAGTTTTGCAATCTTTCATACCATGCTCTAGGGGCTTGTTTCAAACCCGTACAATGCCTTGTGTAATTTGCAGACCATGTTCTTCTTATCTGGATTAACAAAACTTTTAGGTTGTTCAATGTAAACCTCTTCATCTAGTATACCATTGAGGAATGTTGATTTGACACCCATCTGATAAACTTTGAATCCCTTGTGAGCAGCATATGCTAGTAAGGTTCTGACTCCTTCCAATCTTGCAACAGGAGTAAAAGTTTCTCCATAGTCTATTCTTTCTTCTTGAGCATATCCTTTGCATACTAGTCTAGCTTTGTTTCTTGATACCTTACCATCTTCATCCAACTTGTTTCTGAATAACCACTTAGTTCCAATCACATTTTTGTCTTTAAGTCTGGGTACAAGAGTCCATGTCTTGTGTTTCTCTATTTGCTCTATCTCTTCATTCATAGATTCAATCCAATTATCATTTTCTAATGCATCTCTGACATTTCTAGGTTCAAAATCAGCAAGTAAACAAGTACCTTTTAGCTTATTTCTTTTCATGGTTCCTTCAGATTTATCTCCAATAATCTGATCTGTTGAATGATGTCTCTTGACATACTTAGCTAATACAGGTTCCTTGCTTTTTGAATGGATTTCATTATTATCTTTTTGCATTTCAACTTCAGGCTCTGTCTGTTTTAGCTTGGTAGATATTTGCTCGGTAAATGTTTGCTCAGTAGATGTTTGCTCGATAAATACTAGATTGGTAGATACTAAATTTAACTCAGTTTGTTGTGGCTCGATTTGAACTTCCTGTAACTTAGTTACAGATGACTCAAGAGTAGACATTTCCTAATTCTCTGATGTAACTAGTACTGTATCAGGTTCACTGAAGACGAACCTTTTATAATCTTTTGGTTCCTTTTTGCTTTCTTCTTCAGTTCTTTCTGCAAACTCATCAACTTTCACATATGCACTTTCTATGATTGTGTGAGTAGACAAGTTGAAACATCTATATGCCTTACTTGTGCATGAGTATCCAAAGAATATACCTTCATCACCTTTTACATCAAATTCTAGATTCTTTCAAAATGCAACATTTACTTCCAAATACTTTAAGATAACTTACATTAGGTTTATAGCCATACCATAACTCATAGGGGGTTTTGAATGAGTCTTTCTTCAGCTGTACTCGATTCAAGTTATAGACTGCAGTGCCGATTTCTTCCTTCCAGTATTTGATAGCAATTCTCTTTTCAATCATTAAAGTTCTTGCACAATCCATAATGGATTTGTTTCTTCTTTCAGCTATTCCATTTTGCTGGGGTGTTCCAGAGGCTGATACATGTCTTTTGATTCCTCTTTCAATGCAAAAGTTATTGAATTCATGTGAAATGAATTCTCCACCTCTGTCTGACCTCAAGAATTTTAATCTTTTCCCTATTTCCTTTTCTACTCTGGCCAAATATCATTTGAACTTTTCAAATGCTTTTGATTTATTTCTTAGATACATGACTTTCATCATTCTTGAGTAATCATCAACAAAAAGAATGAAGAACTTTTCTCCAGTATAGCTTTCAATTCGAATGGGTCCACATAAATCAGTATGCACAATTTCTAATATGTCTTTAGACTGATAGTTTTTACTTTTAAAACTAGTCTTTCCCATCTTTCAAATTTGACAATTTTTGCATAGATTGACCTCAGGTTTCTTTATGTTGGGAATGCCTTTTACTTTCCTGATTTTGCTTATCTTTACCAGATTATCAAAGTTTACATGACACAACCTTTTATGCCATAACCAACTTTCTTCAACTTGAGCAATGAAACATGAACATTCACCTAGTTCAAGATAGAACAAGTTACCTTTAGTTTGTGTACCTGATCCAATTAGCTTTCCTTTCCCATCTAGCAGTCTTGTTATACCATGCATGAATTCTACTTTGATTCCATTATTGAGTAGTTGTGCCACACTTAACAGATTATGCTTTAGTCCTTCTACCCAATAGGCATTATCACATATAAGTTCTTTGGTTAGAGGGATTCTTCCTCTTCCTTTTATACAACAAGGTTCATTGTTACCAAATCTTACACTGCCACCATCATAGTCTTCAAAGTATTCAAACTTAGTTTTGTCACCAGTCATGTGATGAGAACAACCACTATCTATGATCCATGTATCATTTTTTCTCATATGAGAAATGAGTGCCATTTCTTCATCACTATTAGATTCATCTTTCACAACAATATAGACAATCTCATCTTCTTCTTCATCATTAGAATCATTAGAATCTTTACCCATAAAACATGTTTTCTTACCTTTGTCCTTGAATGATTTGAAATCTTTCTTGCCATTCCATTTTTTATCTTTCTTTTCATCTTTATTCTACTTGTTTGGACATCTAGTAGCAATATGACCAACTTCTTCACATGAAAAATAGATTAGGGGTACTTTACCTTTGTATTTTCCTCTGCCTCTAGAATATTTCCTTGCTAGAAGGGCTTCAATTACTTCAAGATCACTGTCTGAATTTTGGTTTGATTCATCTTCACTTTCTGACTGAGATTTCTTTTTACCTTTCTCCTTGAGTGAAAGTTTGGCTTCAAATGCTGATTCAATGTTCTTGGAAGCTGGAATATAGTTATCAAAGTTGTTCAGTTCAAATGCAATCAATCTTCCAACTATAGCCTATAGATTTATCTTATGATTTGCTTCACATCTTCTTTCCTGAATTGCAGATGCTCTGATTGTATAAATGGGAAGTAGAGTTTTGAGAACTTTACTTATAACTGTCTCTTCACTAATATCTCCTCCAGAAGCTTTGATTGCACTACATGCTTTAACTCTTTCAACATATTTTGCAATGTTTTCATCCTCTCTCATCCTCATTTGATCAAATTGTCCTCTCAGACTTTTTTCTTTGGCTCTTCTAACATTATCATCTCCTCCATAGATCTCTTTCAACTTTTCCCACATTTCAAAGGCAAATTTGCAGTCCTTGATATCATCAAATTCTTCATAACTCAGAGCAAATGCTATATCTATCATCATAATGTTGTGAGTCTTTTTTTCAGCAATATCATTGACAGATAGTGTACCAGCTGGTTCTGCATATTTTTCATCAAGGTACTTCAGTCCTGTATCACCAATGGATGCTAGGTGAAGTCTCATCAGTCCTTGCCATGCTGAGAAGTTATTTCTGTTAAGTCTTGCGATTTCCCTTTTGTAAGACATCCTGATCTTTGGCTTAGATCCTTGAAATCCTATCCTGCAAGCACCAAAAGCTCTGATACCAATTGTTGGAAATTGAGATGAAGTAATTGAGATGGGAGGGTTGAATCAGTTACCACAAAAATAAATCTACATATCCTTAGATGTCTTAAAATATAGCTTTTGCTGACACTCGGTAACCACACAAATAAATGCTAAAACTTGATAGATGTCCTGTTAACTTTATTAAACATTTATAGTGATTAACATGCATGCATAAAGAAATAACATGAACACAAGAGACACCAGATTTAACGTGGAAACCCAATTTGGGAAAAACCACCAAGTAACTAGTTACCAATTTTCACTCTTCTGAAGTGAGCCCTGTTAGGAGCCAACCTTGTTAAAGGTTACAAAACACATTGTTAGGTGTGACCTTGTTAGAGGATTTGATCACCTTGTTAGAAGTGGCCTTGTCAGAGGTCTTTAAAACAATTCAACTGAATTGTCACCTTGTTAGAGGATTTACAAAATGGCTGTCAAACCAACTCTGTTAAGAGATTTTGAATCACTGTTACAATGATTAGAAAGCAACAATGAAGTGATCTGAAATATATGCAACTTATCTTTGCTGAATATAGATCTCTGTTCTGGTTCATTAAATCCTCACTGATCGAATGCAACTTTGCAGCTTCATAGGGATGTCAAATTCTTCCTCAACATTCACTCATGTATTTGCTTATTCATACATTCACACTTTTATGCATCCACATACTTACATATCATTTGAATTCACAACTTGACCTTTCATAAACACCTTATAGATTGTCAAGTTGGTTCAATTACAAGTTATAAAAACTGAAAAACATAAATCAGTTGGCTGCACAAAACAATTAAACTTAATTCTTTAGAACCATAAAATTCTTTGCTGCTCGACCCAGCTCGGTGACCACTGCTCCAAAATGGTTTCCCCGTGCTAACCAAGTGAAGCTTGGTAAACACTGTAAACCTTGCAACTTCCTTCGGAGACTGAGTTAACTTGGTAAATACTGACCTTCCTTTGTTTACCGACTGAGCTCGGTAAAAGCTAATTTTTCTTCGCTTACCGAGTGAGCTCGGTAAAAGCTAATTTTCCTTTGCTTACCGAGTGAGCTCGGTAGAGGCTAACTTTTCTTTGCTTACCGAGCGAGCTCGGTAAAAGCTTAACTTTTCTTTGCTTATCGAGTGAGCTCAGTAAAAGCTAACTTATTGTGCAATGTTCAAGAATGCTCGCTAGTCACTATAAATTGCTTTGCTAACCATCTGAGCTCAGTAGACTCTGTCTGATGGCTTATATGACATTTGTGTAACATCAAAGATAGTACACAATTAAAAATTGTATCCAACAGCAAAATATGTGGTCTAATATACCACCAGAACTGGGAAGATTTGACTTTTCAGAATATGAGATTAGTTTTTGTGCAGGTGCTCACCGATTCAATTTGTAAGCCAATTTGTCACTAACCATTAGAAATGGTCATGAGGTAGATATAAAGGCTTGCTGAAGTGTAAAAGTGAATAAATTTGATTTTAATCAATTTTCTTGTATTCTTGAGGCCATTTCAACTAATTTTTACCTTTTACCTTGAGTTCACTTTTACCTCAGAATTAATTATGATCTTTCATCATGACGTTTTTGAGATATTTGATGCCTCTGAAAGAAAATTGAAAAAGGGATCTGATAGGCAGTTAAGGAGAGAGATTAGAGAGAGTCTTTTCATGGAAAAGAGAGGGAATTTTATGTGGATAGATGTCAATAGCAGATTCAATCTGGGAATTCCTTCCTCTATATCAAACTCATTCTTTCTCATTGTATGGGTTCCAATTTTTGGGAAGAAAAGGTTCATTGCTATGAGACCATTGGTTCTAGTATTTTGACATGTTTCCTTGACTGTGACACCATTCTTCAGCATAATTCTCTCATGTGAACAATAGTAGTGTAGATAATATAACAAG
Source organism: Cupressus sempervirens (assembly GCA_028749045.1). Lineage (NCBI taxonomy): Eukaryota > Viridiplantae > Streptophyta > Pinopsida > Cupressales > Cupressaceae > Cupressus > Cupressus sempervirens. The sequence continues at coordinate 182,285,886 of CM053791.1, read as the reverse complement.
TTCTGATATGTTAGGTGTTTTCATGTTTTAATTTTTTGCATCTGAATGTATGGTTTCAAGGAAATGAATACATATGAGCAATAATTTCACTAGTTTCATTCTAGTTCTTGTCTCCTATCTCAGCAATCTGTAAGTCTTATGTGGTCTTGGAACAAAGATCTAAGATCCATTTACATCTCCTTCAGGTTGTATGTTCGATGTATTTTGCTATTGGACCAAAGGGGCAAGTAAATGCTTGATATGTTTAACAAGGTTACTGGTTACTTGAGAAAGATATTTTGTGAGAATGAGATCTAAATGAATAGTGATGTCTAAAACACAAGGTGATTAGATAGATCTAATGTCTAGGTATATGAAATATGTCTTGATGTCATAGATGTATGTTTTGAATTCATGGAATTTCCCAATGGATTAGGCACTAATTAGTTATAGGATCACTTGTTATACTTCTACATATTTGAGATTGTGTTGAATCAACATAATTAATCAAATGTTTCCCCTTTGATGTTGAAAGTTATTCAATGTTAACCCACACTTAGCTTGCCATTTTCATGAGATATGTTGTTAGCTATTTCACACTTGTAATTTCTTGGTTAAGTATAGAATAATTAGGGGTTTTATCTATTATTCTGGATTTTGATTATGCTCATTGCACTGGTCACATAATTGGATCCTAAGAGGTTTACCCACCTAGGTTTTGTAGAGCCTAAAGTGTAGAAGGAGTGTAGCTTTATAGTTGGCCCAAGTTCTTGGTGAATTGTGTCCATTATTGGAGATAGTTACCCATAGATGCAATTTTACCATATATACTTAGTTATTAAAACACTGTTAAATCAGTAGCCAACACACTCTTCTCAAAACATTACATATCATTCATTGATATTCTCATCCATATATTTCAAATGATACAATGCATTACATATATACCATTCCAATATTTATAATTGCAAGGTCAACTAAAACACAAGTAAACAAAATATTACTAAGTTGGCCAAATAGTAGAAAACTTGGATTCTTCAAGCTAACTTGGTAACCTTCTCATACTTGGCATCGTCATGCACTTGATAGAAGTAGAAGCATGATCCATACTAATCGTACAACATAGCTTGGAACTCAGTAACCATTGGAGTCTTGGTAGATATAGTGTCACTTGGTGGATACTAAATCCTTCATTTACCTTGTTGTCCCTCGGTAGACAATACACATCCATCACTTGGTAGAAACTAGCTTCACATCACACAAACTGATAACTCAGTAGACACTATGAAGCTTTGTGACCACTATCTGTTTGGTGAACACTGTAAGCTTGATAGACACTACTGAATTGAACACTCACTTCGTAGCTTAAGGAATGCTCAATGTGAATTGCTTAAGTGATGAACTTACTTGGTAACCATTGAATGCTCAATATAAACTGTAGACTGAGTGATGAGCTCGATAACCATTCAAAATCAAACAAGTATTATCACTAATGACAAATACAACATAATTCCAACATCATCCAGGAAATTCAACCAATCAAGTTGTCATAGTCTTGGTATGTAGAAGTGTAATCATGTGATCTCTCAATTTTGTCACCCTACCTAGTCTATGTATTGTTAGTTTGGTTGGTGTTTTTGTAATTGTTGGTTTGCACAGGTGCTTTGTCTATATTTTTACTATTATGTGATGGAAAAATATTTTGATAGATCAATAATCCTATCTTGGGAGAGGTTTGTGCTCCTACTATGATCTCTTTTTGGTCAATGATATATTGTACATAATCCTTGAGTTGCATGCATTTAAGGGTGGGGCATCCTTTAACACAATAAAATTTGCAAAACTTGTTTTTTTTTGTACCATGTTTCTTTAGTTTGACTTTGATCTAGTGGCTCTATTTGTGGGTGGAGCATAAAATTATCTTTGGCCACTTTTTCAAAAATAACATTGAGCAATTCTCACAAAGGGCTATATACTGTATGTTATCTTTGCACACACAATTTTGGTCTAGTTGCAATAGTGATAGCATTAGTTTTGTTTGTCAGTGTTTGGTAACTAGGAGTTTGAGTGGTGGGTTGATATTATTGTGGACAAAGTTGTTGGTATCTTTTTTGATAGTAGGTGTTATATGGGTATGATGACTATTGTTTTTGCTATGTTAATTGATAAGGAGTATTTGATATGCTAGGTGTTGTACCAACTACTTGGATATGTTAGTTGTTAGTGGTCCCATCTATGATGTTATCCTTATTTTTGTTCCAGTACCATGGTTTATCATTGTATTGTCCTCACTCTTGGTGTCTTTCTTATAAAATTTGATGACTCCATCTTTAATGAGTTCTTTCTTGAGGTCCATTCTTTTTCTATGATGTCTTTGTATGCTTTTAAGCAATTAATAACCATGTGGTACACAAGGCTAGGATGTGTGTTTATAAGGAACATCTTGACAAGGTGGTATTCGATTATAGTCCACAAGATCTGAGTTGTGAGAGTTTTTCATCATTGTAAGTAATCACCAAGGCTTTCCCTTCGCTTTTGTTTGGTGTCAACTAGATATACTACATATAACTCTCTTTTGACTAGGTGAGCATATTAGGCCACGAAATCTTATGAAAGATCAACAAAAGTATTAATCGTGCCATGGGGTATTCGATAAAACCATTTGAGAGTGGGTCCTCCCAAAATTTTATAAAAATGACACATGAGGAATATTTCATTATAGGCCACCTCTTGGGAGTGCATGTAAAACCCATTGACATGTGTAACTGGATCTCCTTTCCCCCAAAATTTGTCAAATTTAGGGATTTCAAAGTGGTTAGGAAAGGGTATCATTGTTATAGTCTTGTCAAATGGATATGGATAGTCATTTTAAAAATTGAGGGTCTTGGATTTTGGTGCTTTTAGGGTACATTTCATCTCTTTCCATTTGGGGTTGAAAGGTGTTATTTCTAGTGTCCCCAATCCCAGTGCCCCCAGTGGAAGGTATGTATTAGATATTGTAGGTAAATATGGATGGCTTTGGTTTCTATACTATGATGGGTGGAATATGAATTGTACTATTGTTGGAATGGGATTTATGTGCTATTGGAATGATGATTGGACATATTGTTGCACTTACTGAATGTGGTTTTGGTAGGGTAGTCGTTGGGGTGGAGGGTACATGTGAGACTATTGTCTAGCCAGATGATTTTGTATGGAGGCTTTTATATGCCACAACTATAGTGGGATTTTTTGGAAGGGTGTTCGTGGTGGATATAATAGGACTATATGTTGGGATTGTGTGTGTGGTTGAGTTGGCAAATAGGAGTTATATGGAGCCAAAATGTTGGTGTAAGGAAATGCACCTATTGTTGTCAATGACTAGCATGGTATCATTTGATTACACCCTAGGGCTGGCATGGAAAAATAATTCATGATGGTAGGTATGGGGTTGACTGAGGGTGGTGGTGGTGGTTAGAAATTGGCCATGAATGGATTGCTGGTGAAAATATTTGTAGTTGGTCCTTGTGACTATGGAAAATTCCAAGGACCCAATAGAAACGTGGTGAAAGTGTTTTGATTGGAAGAAAATGGGTTGATATTGATACTGGGAAGGATAAAAGGTGGATTACTAGACCCTGATGGAGGAATCCCTATGGTATACTTAAGTGTTGATTGGATGTACTGTTAGGAGGGATTGGTTGTCTTGCTAGTGAATGCATAGGAGGTAGAAGTGGCAAATTGAGGGAGGGAAGGCATAGTAATGCTAAGTGGGAGAGAGGAAAATCTAAAAATTGGTGTAGTGATGGTAGAGGTGTTTTTAGATTTAGATGGTGTAGTAGTGGTATGGTGGGATGTTGTTTGGACTAATGATTGCTCTATGGTGGGTTAGTTACTTTTTGACATGGGAGCACCGAGTTGGGTTGATGGTGTATTTTGATCCATGAGTTCTAGTTGTACCAGTTGATGTCCTCTTTTTGGTATGAAAAGGGGGTCATTAGGATTAGATGTACCAATGGGTGGTGTTAGTCTTCCAAACAAGGGATGGGAAAGATTTGATATATCCAAAGGTGGTGGTCATCCAAAGATAAATGTGTCAACATTGTATCTTAGGATGTTTTCCATGATTCTTTTCTATTTCTATCTATGAATATTGACAATGATTATGTGCCTTGGCTGATTCATAAAGGCCTCTATGTCGAGTGAGGGATCCAAATCATCTAGATTTTTTTGTGGTGGGTCATGTGTTGTTATAGACACCATTGGGTCTGATTGCATGCTAGCTAAGCCACTACTAATACTAGGATCCATGTCTTTCTTCTTCCTTTTTTTTTTTCAAAATGTGGTAGGTGGCATGGAATGATAATGCTCCTAACAATGAGATGTAAGATGGTATGATAATAGATGAAAGTATATGTAGGTGGATGTTTTTGCTAAAATTTCTAAGGATATGACAACTATGATGTAAGTATTTTCTAATATGTAAAGATATATGAGAGATGCACAGGGAGATGATTGGGGATCTTACTTCTAATGATATGATGCCTAGGAGGCCTAAAGGATGAGTGATGTGATTTTAAAGTGAAAAGGAAATGTTTTCCGTATGTGTAAGTTCAAGGTGTGATGGTGATGTCAACTATAAGAAAAACTTGTGACCTTTTGGTAGACAAATAATGATCAAGTGTGGAGCCCAACCTTTAGCTCAAGTTTATGAGGGACACAAATGACAAAGATAGATTACCCTAGAATTTAATTAGTTAAATGGATAACTATTGTACTATGATGAATGTAGGATGGAGAATAGACAACTCTAAACAAAGTGACACCAAATTCTTAAGTGTGATAGTGATGATGAAGGATTTCTATCTATGATTTTGATTTGGATGCTGATGAATTTCTAAAGAATGATGTAAGGATAATGAACCTACAAAATGCCTAAGGAGGATAATAACCTGTATGATAACTGTTAACCAAAATACCCTTCCACCAGAAAATCAAATTCAAATGATAATTCACTCAATGGTCGCCTAAGGTTTTAAAATTAGCATTGGCTATATTTTATATTATGGCTTGAAATATTTTAAGTCATGACTATGTGATTCACACAATCATAGTTTGTTGATTATCAACCAGGATCAAGATGGTGAAGATGTGATTTCTTTGTTTTTGCATGATCACATGGTTTTGTTAACATTCTATGGTTTAAGCTATAATGGTGTGAAAGATGTAGATCATCAGTGTTTCAAAGACATATCTTGCACTATTAGATCATTCAAATCTATAGCTAACACATGATCACTGCAAGTCAAGAAATAGTTAAGGTTTGAGTTGTGAAGTAGTGGCACCCCTTGTTTCACTTGGTTGCAAAGGTCAGATGGAAACCTTGGGTTAAAGTGGTGATGATGTGGATATGATTTTATCTTGATCTTCACAAGGTCACAACATTTAGTAAAGAATGCTAAGAGCAGGTTGCAAGGTAGTAATGATCATTGGATCATGATTTCTCAAGTAGTAACTATTATGAAAGGAAGGTGGTGGTGAGGGTCAGATCATGGATGGTCAAACACAAGAATAAAGATTGGACATCTGATAGAGTAGCATAATGGTATGAAATGTTTGGTCCACATGGCAAGACTTGATGGTTAAACCCCAGTTGACCAAAAGTCACAGTTGATCTGGTGAGTTGGTGGTAATGGAAGTAGATCCTTGAATGATGAATCTGATCCTTTTGATCTCCTACAACCACCTTCATTGATCCCTAGGCCTAATAAATGTAAAGAGATACTCCGCCACCATCCGTTGATCCATCTCGTCAATTAGAAGTTAAATGATTGTCACTCCTAACCTCAAATAGATTTGTTTGGTGAAGAAGCGATCATCTCATAGATGGATTTGTGCTATAATCAGATCTTTTTAGTTTTGCAGTGATTATTCTCTATAGATTTGATTGTAGTGGTTGATTTTTATCCGATGAGGGAAGTTATACAAGTTATATTAGCACTATAAAGGTAAATTTTGTACGCTTTCTTAGGGTTAGATCTTCTTTGTTTTCTCTAGTATTTCCTTGGTATGCTACTATAAATTCCCTCTTTTCCTTTAAATTATATGACTTTCTATTTTATCTCTTTCAATTGGTGTTGTATTGTAAAAGGTTGTCTACCAATCTTCAATGTATTGTGGATATCTACAATCTACATTTTCTATATCTCTTTGGCCTATGAATGGTAAGAAACAAAGCAATTTTTCTTGTCACTCATGTGGTTGTCTAGTCTTTATGTACCTTATAGATTAAAGAAAGTTTGAATTTGTATATCTTTGGACTATCACAATAATGTTACTCTACATGCATGGGAAAAGATTGGTTTGAACACCCTATTTTGGTTCATCACCTCTTTAGAATAGATTATATAGTTACTTTCATGTATTCCTTCTCCCTTTTCTCTTCAAGAATAGTTTAAGTGCATCCTAATAGTAGAGGAAGCCGACCTCCTCCAAAGACTCAACCTCATAGTTCAAGTTCCATAGCTTGGAGGTTGTTTCCATGCTTGACGAGGTTGTCCTTAGGTAAAACTTTCGACAAGGGTTCAAGCTTTTGTGACAACAATTTTTTTCACACCTTGTGGGACATCATATTAAAACATTTAATGTTCACTAGCATTGAAAAAGATTCCATTTTCATACTGAAGAGATAATACTAAATTCAATATTAGGCCTTTAGAGGCTCATCATTAAAAGGTACAATGGTATAGAGGTTTGTCTCACTACTTTGTTATTGATCAAGATGGGTTAGGGCTGGCATTACGAAAACATTTTGAGAGGACAAAAGTGATCATCAATCACTTTTGGAATAAATGACAACTATTAAGATGAATACCCATGAGTGCATGACTAATTTCAACTATAGTTTTCAAAAGATATGGGACAATATATCTACTTCAGTGAAACCCTCTCACGGTAATGCATTCTTGTATTATCTCAAAGCCTTCAACAGTGATATTACTACTACTTGCAATCTATAGGAGGTAACACTTTGCCAAATGCTTATGAGATTGCCATAAGAGTAGAGAATATTTTAATATAGGAAGGAAAGTTAGCTCCAAGGCCCACAATTCCTTTCTTCCCTGACATGCCTAATCATTAACCTACCATGGCCCCTATTGATGTCTCCTCTGTAAGTCAACCTCTTGTTGTGATTCTAATAGCCTCCACATCCTCTGATGGAGTCGATAGTATAGAGGCCATGATGTATACACCAATGTAGAATGTGGATAGGAGGATGCAAGACCAAGAAAAGAAGATAGAAGACAATAGTGCAATAGTACAAAAGAAGGGGAATGAGTTGCTGACTATGAAGAGGCAACAAGCTCAAAATAATAAGCCTCTCCAACTCTAGAGTTAAGGTACCATTCATGGTTGACCTTTGAATTAGGGTCATATCCCCTACAATTAGAATAGAACTATTGACCACTCTCAATCATAATATACCAATCAATCACCTCCAATCTTCAAACACCAACCTAAATAGGGCCTTAGTCCCTCTAAACAACCGTTCCCAAGATCAAGATTTCTACCCTTCTTGCTACTACTCCTATAGATAGTGCATGTGTTAGAAGAAAGATTCTTACTTGGTTTTAACTATACTAGAGCAAGTAGTTTCCTAGGAACACAATGCTAATCAACCTACTGATACCTTTCAATAGGATGGTTGCTCTTTCATGAACTACCTAGTGGAAAAACATGGTAATGTAAACTAGGATTCCTATGCTTACAGTACTAGGAGAAAGAGAAGATTTGTGGAAGAGGTTTCTCCTCAACCTCCTAATTAGACTTCTAAATCAAGTGTAGTGCCTCATGTACAAGTATTTTCCCAAAAACACAATGCGAATTAGCCTGCTAATGCTTCTCAGAAGCAAAGACAGGGCGAAAGCAAAGATAATGTGAATAATCTGTAGACTATCCTATCTCAAGCTTCTACTTTAAGGGCTCTCACCAAAATATCTAATGCTCCTTTTAGTGTGGTAGATTAGATAAAGAAGATGAACATGAACCTTTCTATGTGGAATGTTGTAACTATTGTGCCATCACAAAGGAGGTTACTGTAATAGGAGTTGGAAAACATTGTACTTAGAGATCAACCATCTAGCATGGAGAATGTTGGTGAGTTTGATAAAACCATCAAAGGAGGTAGAAATAAGTAGAAAGGTTAGACCTCCTTCATTTTATGTGTCTATAATTATAGGAGATAACCTAGTCCACAATTGCATGATTGATTTAGGGGCTACTAGTTTAGTAATATCTAAATGTGTCACTAATATTTTAGAAGTGCAAAATGAACTCATTGTTAAGGGTGTGTTGCAATTAGATGGTAGTAGTATCAAAAATGTTGGAATCCTTAGAAATTTTTATGTGGCTTTAGATACATGCCTAGGTTGTACTATAGTTAAAGATATATCGATTGTTGAGGTTAACCCACAATTTCCCATTTGTCATTCAAGGAATTTTACCACTCAGATAGGTTGTTATGTATCTTTTGATTGGTTGTATATGTTTTTTAGAACTAGATATGGAACCAAAGCTTCAATTAGAGGAGAACCATTAGCTCTCCATCATATTGAGCCCTATACCTCCAATCTCATTAATATGTATTGTACCATCCTAGAAATAGAGGAAAACGATATAGTAAATGAGCCTACCACATCATTAGCTAAGATAACCAATTTTCCTCTTGGATGAATGGACAAATATGCATCAGTTTGATCCTATATCAAAAACCTTAGAGACAGGCCTTGGTACCTACTATATATCAAAAAAGGATGCTCTAGTTGCCAACTTAATGAAAACCAAAGAGGGTATAAGTGGGATATGGAGCATGTACTTTGATGGATCAAGAAATAAAAGTGGATTAGGGGTTGGTGTAATGTTGATTTCTTCTACACTAGAAATGTACTACTTCTCATTTAGGCTTTAGTTCAATTATACCAATAATGTGGTAGAGTATGAAGCATTGATTAAAGGTCTCTTATTTGTTCAAAAGAGAGGATTTCAAGTGTTATGTGTATATGGAGATATTGATTTGGTGGTAAATTAGGTGAGAAATAAAATGTTACTGAGAAAATTTTTCTCAAATCTTATAAACATATGGTATGGGATTTTCTTGAAGGTTTTAGAGCATTTAATATTCAAAGAATTCCTAGAAAAGAAAATAGACATGCTGATAGACTTGTGGTAGTGGGTGAATCTTATGATGTCCCAAGGAACCTCAAAGATGAGAAGTGGTAGAAGATTAAAATGGTGGTCAATCCCACTATTCCTAATAATGTTCAAATGAGAATCATATTTATGGCCGAGGTAAAAAAAATTACTGAAGTTCGTTGGCCTAGGGCCATTGTTTGTATATAGTTGGTGTAGTTGTTTTTGCTTTCAATAAAATTGTGCAAGAGAATTTTTGCTATTTCAGGAATGGTCTACTTCTTCTAGAGATTTTACTCCTTGCCATGCCTACAAGGGACATACATCCCCAAATAGAGCCACAATTGGGACTCAAAATTGAAGCCTTGATTTTGAGTACTATTGAAAAATTAAGCCCTATAAATGCTTTTTGATGCATATGTACCTAGCCATCCATTTTAAGCCTAAGAGGTGTTTAATGTTTCTAACACCTTTCATTCAATGAATATATGTGTTACATGATTATAAATGGTCATTTTGAGCCATTCTGCGAACTCCCATTTTGAGCAATATCCAAATCTGCATTTTTGCCTAATTGTCAAACAATGACACGAGGCTATGTTTGCAATTGAATATCTCACACGCGGTAATGTTTCATGACTCAAAAATTTGAGATTTTTTAGTTTCCATACCATAGAGCTTGTGTTTCATTTTTTGAGTTGTTCCAAATCCATTTGACTAGGTTTTGAATCCCTCAAAGTTGGTCATTTATTATTGTCATGCTAATGCGAATTGTTCTAAATTCTGGGAGACCCTGTTTGACTTGCCATAACTTTGATCTAGTTGACCAAAATGCTAAAATTATTTTTGTACTGCATTCTAGAGGCTAGAGAGTTATTATGTTTCAATTTTGAGCTTATAACAAATCCATTTGATCAATTTTTGAACACAATTCCAAATGCAATTTGTAACTTTTTCATGAAATTCTTGATAGCTAAGATTGAATGGATTGTACCACTATGTTTCACTCTAAAAATACTTCAAGTGTGCCAATTTTCAAGTCCTGATGAATCTATTTGCATACTTTCTTAGGTCAATTCCGTTTGAAAAAAATGTTTTTCTGTCAGTGTTTCTAGTCTAAAAATTTGAGTAGCCTACTTTAACAGTTCACCAAATGTGTCCTATTATTTTTCATGAACCCTAATCCCAGATTTATTTTTTCCTCATGATAGTGAACCAACTTCTTAGGTTTCATTTTCCCAAGTGATAGTTTACACAATTTTTCAAGCCAAATTTGAATGTGTTTTATGGTTTTCTAACATGTTTTCTTGTAGGCAATTTTGAGAGGGTAACTTTGATAGTCAATATCTTTTGACCCCAAATTTTCAATGGAAAGAGATTGGATAGGGTAAGAGTATGTAGAATAAAGAATCAGCGTATCTAATTTTAGAGCCCGGTCAGGTCTTCTTGTGAATTTTTAGAGTTAGTCAAAGGACTTCCTAGCACCAAATTGTCAAGTTATAGAAAGAGGATGAATGTGTCTCAACTTAGCTATGAAGATCCTCGTTTCAAAGTATATGTCATCTATTCATTTTGGAAATGTGATGAATGAGGATATTGTAAATATCTTTGAGCTCCATTATCTACACAGAAGACTTCCAAATCCACTCAATTCTGAAGTGTTTTTGCAACATTTTTTCTCATGAAAATGTTTTGGTAGGAACAAAAAATCACAGTTCTAGTTCTACTAGACTTCACTTTCCCCTTAAAAAATTAAGGAAGCATAAAGGGAAGGGACACTAAATGTTAGTTGTCTTTTTCTTTAAGGGTAGCCTTATTGGAATGTGTTCAATTAGTGAATATAATTGTGGATTGTCAGATGGCGCATCAATTTTGTTGTAGCAGGTAGTAAGCCAATGCATGTATTGGCTTAACAAGGAGGCATTAGTGGTTGGCATGAAGGTTGAGAGGGATTACTTAAGTGTATCTTTTTAGTTAGACAATAGTGATAGTCTTGCTTTAGTTGTCAACATCGATCAAAGTGAGTATTGTGTTAACTGCTGGTTAATATAGATGATGGATTGGTGAAACATGATCTTGTAAGTATTGGAATGGAAAATAAAAAATTCTTGGGAATGTTACCTTTAGAGGAACTATATGGTGTTCTAATGGATCTCATACATTATGTAGAAATAGTAGAGAATCTTGAGTTATGTTTTATATAATGTTTGAAAGAATAAATTCCTAAATTTTATTAGCATAACCCTTTGATAATGGAAACCCCATGCACACAGCAACAAACATCTTTTGAAGTTGAACACCAACGGTAGGGGAGGCATCTCCTTTAAGGATGACATGAAATGAGAGGAGGCATCGAATACGTGAGAAAAGCTAGAGGAAGCCCTCTAAGTGACAATGAGAAATGAATTTGAAATGTTTTTTTTCTTCTTGTGGACCCATGAATTCATTTCCTCTCACCAGTAATGGTTAAAAAATGGCTTATGGGGAGCACCCACAATAGGAGAGCAGGGACAAAGGTGATAGAAAGGGAGATGTCCTTTAGATAAAGTTAGAGGTTTTAAAATGTGTTACAAATGCTATGTAAGCCACAACACCAAAGGACACTATAATAAACACATTGAAGGTAAGTCACAGAGCGACAGGAGAAAAGAGCTATCAGTGACAAATGAAGTCTTCGAGTTGGAAGAAGAAGAAACCTGAATCCATCAGGAGGGGGAATCAAATGCCACAACTAATTCATGCAAACATCACTTTATTATAATTAGCATGCCTGATAATAGACTAGGATTGGATCTTGTTTGCTAGAATGATACATTAGTCACCCACATGAGAAGAAGAGTAGAACAGAGCATAAACACCAAAGGCAAAACCTCCATGTGAAAAAATGGAAGATGGATGAGCTATAGAAAGAATTGTAAAGGTGATTTATCCCACATTCACCAAAGGAAGAGGTTTTTAGACATTTGAATGCTACTCCACATGCTTTTTTGTTGTCTTTAAGATAGCTCACTTTTGGGAAGCCATAGGTTAGAAGAAGGGGCCTACCATGGATGGCTAACTAGATGCTAAAACCAAAATTTTGACCAAGTGTGCTAAGGAGAGTTGCTAAGAAAGTTCACCAAAATCTAGTGGTTGCTATGTAACCACTAGAAAATGGGAGGGTTTTCTGGCAAGCGACATGGTGACCTGCCAGAAAACCATAGAGATCTAGTAAGATTATGGAACCTGCTTAATAGAATGACTCAGTGATGATGTGGAATTGAGATCCAGTTGTGTGATGACACATGGAAAGAGGTGGACAAGAATAACTACCAGTAGCTAGTGATGTGGCTCAGATCTCACAGAAGCATAGGATGACAACCATGGTGGATCCAATGATGGTCACCATGTCACCAAAGGAAAGTTGTAGGGAGGTTAACCATGTGACATGGTGACCGGCCAGTTGGCAGCAAGGTGGACTAATGACTTGGTAGAAATTTGACCAATCTAGTACTGACACATGGTGACGGTGGTCAAACTTGGTTTGACCTAGATGAGAAAAAAAAGGAAAAGTCAAAAGCTATAAAATTATTTTTTATGTTTTTCTCTGGAAATCATGTACATGGTTAGATTTTTTAAATAAATTTCATTTAAAGCTATAGTTTTAACTATTGAAAAGGATAAATATTTTCCCAAGTGCAATTTCAAAGCTATAGCAGGACTTGATTTTTCAAATGGCCGCCAGTGGGGCAATTTTTGTCCAAAATAGGCACTTCAATATACTATTGGAACTAGGAGGAAATGAATTTTCTACATTAGAGGTCAAATTTTGCACAGATGTTTACCAGTTTAGTCCATAAGTAGATTTGTAATTTCTAGGGCATTGCTAGCAGAATGGGCAGAATTTATCATTGATCATCAAAATTGGTTAGAGGGCAAATATGAAAGCTTGTTGAAGCCTGAATGTGGAAAAAAAATTGAAAAGATTATCTTTCCTTTAGAGGCCATTTAACTAATTTTTTCTTTTGCCTTGATTTGAGATCTGGCATCAAAAGTGGTTATTGTTCCATCAAGTATTTGAGATATTTTATGCTTTTGGGAAGCCAAACTAATTGAAGATTTGATGTGCAATTGCAAAGAGAGATTAGAGAGATTCTTTGTCACTTTTAGAAGTTTTTTTTTAGGTGGACACATGTTAGATCCACAATAGATTTGGGAATTCACTCTCCTCTATATCATTCTCTTTCCTTCTCATTGTAGAGGTTCCACTTTTTCACTGTGAGACCATTGGTTCTAGTTTTTGGAGAAAAAATGGCTCATTGCTATGATATCTTGTGTGTTCCAATATGGAGTTTTCTCAGATATGTGAAACTAGGGTTCTATTCTTTATGTGTTCTCATCAATGTGACACTGATTTCCTTCATCATATTTTCTCTTGTATGATAGGAGTAGTGAAGATAATAGAGAATTTTCATATCTATTAGGTGTTTTTTGTGTTTTAATTTCATACATCTTAATGTATTGTTTAACAAAAATGAATACAAATGAGCAAGAATTTCTTTAGTTTCATTATGATTCTCATCTCCTATGTCAGTAATCTATAGTCTTATGTGGCCTAGGAACAAAGAACTGAGACTCATTTGCATCCCTTTAAGGTTATATGTTAGATATGTTTTGTTGTTGGAACAAAGGGCCAATTAAATGGTTTATGTGTTTGATAGGATTACTGGTTGTTTTGAGAAGGATACTTCATAAGAATGAGGTCTTTATGAACATCAATATCTGATTCACAAAGTGATAGGATAGATCTGATGTCTAGGTGTATGAAATATGTCTTGGATATCATAGATGTATGTATTTAATTTATGGAATTTCCCAATAGATAAGGCACTGATCATTTAGAGAACCACTTTTTTTTACTACTACATATTTGAGGTTTTTCTAAAATCAACATCATTAATCAAATGTCTTTCCCTTTCATGTTGAAGAGCTAAAAAGGATGTCCTCACTCAGCTTGTAAATTTCATAGAGTTGCAGTTTGCTACTACACGTCTTTGTTACTGCACAATTATTAGGAGATATAAGGGCTAAATCTACTATTCATAGATTTAGGAATATGTTTTAGCACTGGTACCACATAATTTGAATCTAAGGTCCACCCACCTAGGTTTTTCACAGCCTAAATTAGAAGAAGGGTCTAGCCTTATAGTTGGCCCAGTGTTTGAAATGGCATGTTGAAGATGGGAGTTAACTACCCCTAGATATATCATATTCTCATTGGGCTAATTTGAAACCTATAACATTTCAAAACACTAACACCACAAAAGGCCATAAATTTCCTATGGTGGAATTTGGAGTTATAAAGCAATTTCTCCAAAAACCATAGAAACCCTCAAAACTCGAGCTGTCAGCACTAAAATAAGTATAGCTTGAGTTTTACAACATTTCAGGACCTCAAACCTTTTGCATGTGAAATCTAATTCAATTGTGCATCCAATAGTACTAGGTTCAAAATCCTATGCATCTATACAAGTTTGTACCATGCAAAAACTTGCCCAAAATGCAGAAAATAGAGTTATTCTTTATTGATTTCAAGGCAAAAACGTGCATCATACCTTCCACCCACCTAAAAGGGCTATATTAAGGTCTTCCCCAACTGATCCACCAATTTTCAAAGGTTTTAACCATTGGGGGACTAATTACAATCATTTTTCCTAAGTATGCAAAAAGTTGTAAAGTTGCATAGCAACTTTTACAACATTTGTTGCACTTTTACATTTTTAAAGCCTCAAAGGCATTTTAACCATTCAAATGAGTCTTAATTGACTCAATGCAACTAATAGAACATATATTACAAGTAAATGCATTCAATTACATGAATTGCACCCTCATGACCTGATTGAGCAATGGGATTATAAAAACACCCAAATTGATAATGGACCACACAAAAGGGTTAAAAGTAAACCTAGGAGTCTAGAATCATTGCCTTATTGAAAACATAAAAAATAAACTAAAACAAGGTCATAAATGACCTTAACAACTTTATTTCAGTACTTCATGAGAGGGTGATCCTACACCATGCTGCCCTAGGGAAAAGAAACTCAGGTTCCTACTTGAGGTGAGTTGATCAAGAGTATATCCATGTTGCTAAATTTGATCTTTAGTCATCTAGGTGGAATCAATGGTTGGTAACCCCTTCCATTTGACCAAGTATTAATAGTAGGTTTGATTCCTTGTCTTCTTGGCAATTTTTGTTTCCAAGATTGTTTCCAACTCTAAGGGTTGTGAAGGTAGTAGATTCTTCAACGAATCTTCATGTGAATCTACTATCGATGTACCTACAACATCAGAAGTATCCTTGAAAATAGTGAAGTCAACCACATTGAAAATTGGGTAGATGGCAATAGTAGGTGGTAATGAAATTTCATAAGCATTAGGACCAAACTTATGCAAGATTGTTCAAGGTCCTATCCTCTTCATTTGGAGTTTGGTATGATGGCCTTTAGGTAGTCTTTCCTTTCCCAAATATTCCCATACTTTGTCACCTACTTGGAATTGAACATCTTTCCTCTTCTTATCTACTTGTGCTTTGTATTTTTCTGAAATGTGTTCCAATGTATCGTTCACCCTTTCTTGTACTTGTTTGATAAGTTTATCCAATTCTTCTCCTTGTACATGAACCTTTATGTCATAGGTAAATCTCTAAATTCTATAGGTCCCTTTGGATGGTAGCCATAGATTATTTAGAATGGTGTCTTCTTGGTAGACCTATTGAATGAATCATTGAAAGAAAACTCAACTTGTGGAAGAATTAGGTCCCAATTTTTTGCATATTGCTTGGTGAGGCATCTAAGGAGGTTTCCAAGAGATCTATTTACAACTTTAGTTTGACCATCCATTTGGGGATGGTAGGTAGAACTAAATTTCAGGTTAGTATGCAATTTCTTGTGCTAGGTTCTCCAAAAGTGTCCTTGGAATTTGGTATCTCTATCTAAAACAATAGAGTTAGGAAAACCATGAATTCTTACAATCTATCTAAAGAAGAGATGGGCAATATGAGAGACATCATGAGTGCATTTACATAGGATAAAGTATGTCATCTTGCTAAAATGGGCTACAACCAAAAAATATATTATCATATCCTAGTTTTGTCCTTGGTAATACCATTACAAAGTCCATAGATATTGCTCCCCAAGGTCTATAAGGAATTGGTAGAGGTTGGTAAACCTTAATTAGTTGTAGTACGCTTTTCTTGCTGACATATATTACATGACTCTACATATTTCTTAACATCATGCTACATTTTCTGGCCAATGATAATGTCTCTTAACAACCTCAAATATTTTCTCAATACCAAAATGACTACTCATTCCTCCACAATGTTTTTCCTTTACTATATTGTCTCTCATAAAGCATTTTGGGATACAAATTTGATGACCCTTAAAAAGTAGTCCATCTTGAATAAGAAACTCAAAAAAAAATTATGATATCTGTCCATAAGAGTAGTGTAAACATAATATATTTCACCAAAATTTGCATCATCTTTGTAAAGGTCCTTCAATGCTTTTATGCCTATGCTTTGAAATTGGATTTCCTGCACCAAAATGATCCTCCTACATAGAGCATGAACAACTTTATTTTCTTTTCCTTTCTTATGCTTTATGGTGAATGAATAGGCTTGTAATTTTTCCATCCACTTGATATGTTTCACACTCAACTTGTCTTGAGAATTTAGGTAACTTAGAGCATGGTTATCTTCAAAAACCAAAAATTATTTATGTAATAAATAATTCCTCCATTTCTTGAGGGCTTTAACCATGGCATAAAGTTCTAATTCATAAGTTGAGTACTTCTTTTTAGCATCATTTGGTTTTTTAGAGAAGAAAGCCATAGGTTTGTTGTCTTGCCTAAAGACTACCCCAATTGCTAGATTGCCTACATTTGTCTCAATGGTAAAAAAACTTAAGAGTGGGTATTGAATATTGTGCCACCCTTGATTTTAAAATTCAAATGCATAATTTTCTACTTTGGTCTAAACAAACTTTACCTGTTTACCTCCTTTTGTTGTATCCAATATAGGTGCACATACATGGCTAAAGTTCTTAATGAAATTTCTATAAAATGTTGCTAAACCATGAAAACTTCTTACATCACCTACATTCTTTGGAGGAGGCCAATTGATGATTGCATCTACCTTTGTTGGATCCATTTTTAGTGTCCCTTGTGAGATTGTAAATCCCAAGAAGATGAGTTCTTTCTACAAGAATCAACACTTCTCAAGGTTGATCATTATTTGATGCTCTTTTAACCTTTTGAGAACCAATTCGATATGTTCAAGGTGTTCCTCCTAGATGAAACTGAAAATTAGTATGTCACCAAGATAAACAACCAAAAACTTACCATTGTAATCATAACATATTT
Source organism: Cupressus sempervirens (assembly GCA_028749045.1). Taxonomy (NCBI): domain Eukaryota; kingdom Viridiplantae; phylum Streptophyta; class Pinopsida; order Cupressales; family Cupressaceae; genus Cupressus; species Cupressus sempervirens. The sequence goes on along the minus strand of CM053791.1, from coordinate 182,268,339 downwards.
CATTCATTAGCCTCATGAAGGTAGAGGGGGCATTGCTTAAATGAAATGGCATTACTAGCCATTCATAGAGACCTTCTATTGTTTTGAAGTAAGTATTCCATTCATCACCTAGCTTGATTATTATTTTTTGATAACCATATTTTAGATCAATCTTTGAGAAGTATGATGCATTTCCCAATTGGTCTAAGAGGTCTTCAATCCTTGGGATAGGGAATTTGTATTTGATAGTGATTTTGTTAATGGCTCTACTATTAGTGCATAGTCTCCATTTACTATCCTTTTTGGGAGACAAACGTAAAGGGACAAAATGTGGGCTAAGACTTTTTTGAATAAGTCCTTTATCCAATAATTTTGCAACTTGTTTGGATATTTTAGCATTTTGAGCAGGGCTAAGTTTGTATGGGGCTTTGTTGGGCAAGGATGCTCTCAAGATGAAGTCTATTTGGTGGCTTATGTATCTAATGGGTAGGAGGGATGAGGATAAATCTTTTGCAACCACTTCCTTGTATTCTTCAAGAAGATTTTGAACTTCTTTTGGGACTAATTTATCCTTGCTAGGTAATTTTTCATCCCTTGGTTTTAGAATTAATGCATATCTCTCTTTTTCTTCTTTGATTGCTTTTAACATTTCTTTTTCTCCCACTATGATAGCCAAAGGTTCTTTTTCCTTTTTAGGTTCAAGTAGAGGCTTGAGATTATAAGTTTTTTCCATCCATCACTATGGTGTATTTATTTTTTCTACAATTATATATGGCATCCATATCATATTGCCATGGCCTTCCTAAGAGAAGGTGGAAAGCATCCATTTCTACAATATCACATAATAATTTATCTTTGAAATCACCTAAAGGGAACCCTACCATGGCTTGTTTAGTTACAAGTGTTTGTTGTCCTTTTGTTAGCCAAGAAACATTATAAGGATATGGATGAGGAATTCTTTCTAGTTCTAATTTTTGAACCATTTCTTTAGAAGCTAGATTTTTTGTTGATCCTTAATCAATTAATAAATTACATACCCTTTCTTTGCATTTGATCCTTTTCCTAAACAAGTTCTTCCTTTGTGCTAGTTCGTGAGCATGAGGTACTTGCAAGAATGATTGTCTTATTATTAGTGCCATACCTTCTTCAGCCTCTAAGTTTTTTTCTTCTTGAACCAACTAGGTCCTTCCTCCTCCTTGATTGTTATTGTTTGGTTTTCTAAGGAACCTTTTTGGATAGTGTCCTATTTGATTGCATCTGAATCAATTAGGAGGTCCATTAGATCTCCCTCTTCCTCTATTGAAGGATCTTCCTCCTCTAGAGCTTCCTCTCTAACTAGATTCACCATGGTCTCTATTTTTTTTCTCCATGGATTTTCCTTCATTGCATGATTGAACCCTTTTCCAAGAGTTGCTTCTACCCCTATCATTTCTACCTCTTCCTCTATTGGATTTTTCATTTCTTCTCTTGAACTTCTCTTCCACCTTTAGTGAAAGTTGCACACATTGTTGCATAGTAGTTATTGTTGTCAAACTCAATTCATCTTGAGTAGATAACTTGAGACCTTGGAAGTATCTTGGCAACTTGATACTTTTAGATTCAACCTCTTGTGTCCTCATTACCAATGCTTGAAGCTCCTCAACATAGGCTCAAACTGTCATGTCTTTTTGCCTTAGATTCATTTTTCTTCTATCAAGTTGGACTTCATAGTCTTTAGGAACATAAGCCTTCATGAATAAATTCTCCATCTTTGTCCATGTGGTTACTAGACCTTTTCCATTCTTTACTTTATCACCTTGGGTGATATTCCACCATGTAAGAGTAGTGCCTTTCAACTTGGACTTAGCTCTCTTTGTCCTTGGATTCTCAAGAATTTCATCACATTTAAAGAAACTATTTGGGGCATCCACCAAATCAATTGCTACATCAGGGTTCATTCTCCCATCATAAGTTGGTAAGACTAATTTGGCATTGATGGTTCTTCCTTCCATGGACTTAAGAGTGCTCACAAGTAGCCTCTGATTTGGAGGTGTTTTTTCTTCTTCCTCCAAAGGGATTTCTTCATCACTCTCTTCATCAAATTCTTTAGAGTTCCTAGTTTTGGCAAGCTCTTCTCTAAGCCTTTTCAACTCATCTTTCATTTGCTACATCTCAATGTTTCTAGGTTCATCTTTGTGCTTTTGTGCATCTTCCCTTATCTTCTACTCCTTCAAATATTTCACTATCTCTGTATTAGACATCTTGGATGGCAATCCATCATTCTCTCCATCTAAAATTTTGACAAAAATTATAGAAGCCCAAAGACCTAGATGGGCTCTAATACTACTTGATGCAAGTGTTAGGGTATGGAAAGTGTAAATTGGGAGAGTTCAACACAGAATCAGACCTTAAAAATGTTTGAGAGTCAAAAGAGACCCTAGAACCCCACACATGCAACTTTTCATAAAATGACTCAATACATGAAACTTACCCAAAACATGTAAATAGGAAACAAGGCTTAGCGGATGTTGTTTTTACATCATCATGGTCATGTTGACTAAACTTGAGGACCCCAAAACAAAGAGATGACATAGATCCTTTAGTACACCCTTGGAATGCTAATAGCCCAACAAATTAGATTTTGACCTATAACTTGAAGATTTTGGACTAAAAGAAGAAAAATAATCATCAAAATAGTTATCATTTTAGATTTCCTACAAGAGACCAAAGTACTAAGACCTCATGAACAAAGATGTTGTCATAACCTTTGGGACATCAATTAGGCCTAAAGGGCTAATTAGGGTGCTTTTACAAATTAATTACCATTTAAACATGTGCTAAAAACATCAAATCAATTAGGGTTGCTAGAAAACATTCCAAATAGGCTAAATCCAAAGTTTTAGGCTTTGAAATTGAGTTTTGGGGTCCAAAATGCCTTCTAAAGAAAAATAGTGCATTGGTGTATACATGGGATATACACCTAGGGCATCATTTTTCTCCCTTGTCCCTACATCTTAACAATTGAAACAAAAGGAATATGAAAGGGGGTTAAAAGTATAAGGATTTCACCAAAGGCCATAAATTTCCTATGGTGGAATCTAGAGTTATAAAGCAATTTCTCTAAAAACCTTAGAAACCCTCAAAACTCAGGTTGTCAGCACTTAAATGAGTATAACTTGAGTTTTATGGCATTTCAGGGCTTCAAACCTTTTGCATCTGAAAGATAACTCAATTTTGCATCCAACAGTACTAGGCTCAAACTCCTATGTGTTTGTACAACTCTGTACCATGTAGAAAAATTGCCCAAAAGATAGAAAATAAGGTTATTCTTTATTAATTTCAAGGAAAAAACATACATCATACCTTCCACCCACCTAAAAGGGCTATATGAAGGTCTTTCCCAACTGATCTAACCAATTTTCAAAGGTTGTTACTATTGGTAGACTAATTACAATCATTTTTCATAATTAAGCAAAAAGTTGCAAAGTTGCATAACAACTATTGCAACATTTGTTGCACTTTTACTTTCTTAAAGCCTCAAGGCCATTTTAACCATTCAAATGAGTCCTAATTGAATCAATGAAAATAATAGACTTTGGATTACAAGTAAATGCATTCAATTACATGAATTGTGCCCTTGTGACCTCGTTAAGCAATGGGATTATAAAAACTCCCAAATTGCTAATGGGCCACAAAGAAGGGTTAAAAGTAAACCTAGTAGTCTAGAATCATTGGCTTATTGAAAACATTAAAAATAAACTAAAACAAGGACATAAATGACCCAAACAACTTTATTTCTCTACTTCATGAGAAGGTGCTCCTTCATAATAACCTATGATCTTGTTAATCACTCTTGCATCTGTCTTCTTAATTAGATCAATTCTCATGTTTCTACCATTTGATTTGGTCATACAATTTGTCTCTAGCATCTTCTTTTCATTAACTAGGTTTCTTCCCTCATTGCAAAAACTAGTTAACCTATGTATCATATCATTTTTGATCATGGTGGGTATCTCTTTAACCCAAAAAAATTCCTTTGTGCATGTGGCTCAAAATAATTCTACTCCATTCATGGTTGTTGAAGTCTATAAAGAACAAGTGGTTCATAATGTTCAACTCCTTTAAGTGTATAAAATCTTGTTTCAATAGCAAGCCACCTTGACACACTAAAATACTAAATTTGGGTCAAATTGTGATGACCACCTATGGTCCAAGTGACACCAATAGGAATTGGCTCCCATTAGATAGGTGTTGGAATTTTTTTATCACAAATTGTGATGGAAAGGGATTCTGTCGCAATTGTGACACATAAAGCTATCATGAATTGAGACCATACGGGTTAATACACCATCACCATTGTGATGATTATACATTGGAGATGTCATCACACATGTGATCTTTATGTGAAATCTATGTTATGAATCTTTCAACTAGCTTTCAAACCTATCTATCACAATAGAGATAGATTTGTGGTAGCATTATTGTGGAAATGACCACTAGCCATCAGAATTGTGATAGAAACATAATAGAAAAATATGGAATGTCTTAACATTAGAGAGAGTTCTCTCCTAACATATCTTTTTCTAAAATTCAAATTTGGTTATGAACATTATCAAGAGACTCCAAAACTCTTACCCCTATAATTGGTTTTCTTGTTATTTTTATCTTTTGGGAGAGACGAGATGATTCTTATTACTATCAAACAAGAACCATCTGGTCTCTCCTAACATATTAAAAAAAAGGAAAACCACTTATAGGGGTAAGAGCATTGCAATCTCTTGATAATGTTCATAACAAAAGTTGAATTTTACAAATAGATTTGTTAGTAAATACTCGCTTTAACATCACACATTTCATATTCGTTTTGTATTATGATTGCAAAATTTAAAGTTACTAGAATGATCCTACTAGCTAGGAGCAATTGAGTCTTCATTTTATCATACCCAGTCTAATGATAGCTCTACAAGAATTTCTAATAAACCCAGCTAATTAGGAACTAGACCAATGAACATGATAATATTTTATTTGATGCAGAGGGAAAATACAAGAAAAGAGATATGGAAAATATTTTTTATGATTGTAGAAGTGGTAAGCATATACCTTTGTAAAAAGTAAAAATGATGTAAAGCCTAGAAGGGTTGAGACAATGCGAGAAATAAGTAATTGGGGTCGAGATGTTGAGGTTGATAGGTAAAAAGCACAAGGAAGATAGTAATATGCATGAAGAAGACTTGTTACATATAATATCTTAAAATAGCTAAGTTCTACCTAACTATGTCCAAGGTCTTTGCACATTGGAGGCATCTCTACCTATTGAGATACCTACATACCCATATCTACGAGATCAAGACCCTTTAACTACTCACTCTAACTAATATGTAGTTTTGGTTTCTAATTGTTTTGATTTAGTTTTATTCCTATAACCACTAGTGAGCTTTACTCATCTAATACAACTCTTCACCATAATACACCCACTCAGGTAAATTAGGCAATTTTCTATCCTTACAATACTATAATACCCTAGTGAAACCTTTGTGGTCTAGTTTATAGTTAATGTAAGGTTAACCTATATATGTCCTAACTCAATCCTTTTATAGTTATGTTTAAAGCTTGTGACAATAATCAATGTCAAAAAAGCTTGTTTAAAAGAAAATATTCCTTTTATTAAATGTAAGGTTGATTACTTGAACATCCATATGTGTATAATCATGGTAAGTTGCCTGCAATGTCATGAGATCAATCTTTAAAGTACTTGGAATGTCCTCATCACCTCTTGCTACTCTCAAGGGCAGTCCATCTTCATTGCTCATGAGCAATTCATCACACAAGTACATCCAAGTATTTCCTCATCACTTCCTACATAAAATGAATCCAATATTGAAAAATGCCCCCTAAGAAATAATAGTTCAAGTAAAATAAACACATGAAAATTGAGAGAGGAAAAGAGGAATCTACTTACCAATAGGCGTTGCCACTGCATCTATGGCCATGCTACCTCTTGAGTGAGTTTTATTGTTTTTTTTTTGTGTGCCAAGATCTCTCTATTTATATACATACATACATATATACATATATAGAGATCACAAGGGAATGACAACAAAATGCAGTGATCATAAGGGCATGACGACAAAATCCTAGATCTTAACTAGTCTCCACAATCTACAAGATATCTCTATATATACATCCATACATACATAGACAAACAAATATATATGTGTATGAATGTATGTATGTATATATACACATATATACACATATGTATATACATACATATATACATGCATGCATACATACATACATACATACATCTGCATATGCAATTTTATGACCTTGGAAAATTGAATTTGATCCTACTAGCTAGGAATAACTGATTATGATTATTACTTATTTCTTTCTAAAAATATCTTCTATGATATGTTTTTATAAAATTTCTTATGAAATCTACTTGTTTTTCTTGGTCTGCATTATTTTTGTGCATGATCTTGAGCTAAGTCACTTAGTACAGGTTGAGTGAGTTTTTATTTTTTTTATTTGGATTCTACAATATGTATGCAGCTAGATAAAAATAATTGTTGTGTTAATATGGAATAAGCACATTAAAAAAGATCTCTTTGTATATATTAATTTTAAAGCTCTTATGAGATTTCATATTCCAAGTTGACTAATACACAAATTTTATTGTAGGTATGAACATTGATCTATGATGGTGAATGAGAATGTCTCCAAATGGAGACATGAACATTCCCAATCACACTAGTTTGGTGATGGTTTATAAAACCTTATTTGCATAGACTTAACATAAATCTTAATCATGTTTTACCGATCATTATGAAATGAAACCCAATATAATATAGATCTATTGTGATCTAAAATCAAATGAAACAGAATAAGTTTAAAGCATGCCTTAAATGAGATCTCAAACAATATATATGATCATCAGTTTCAACTATGCATTATTTCATATACTACTATTATACATATTCATATATATAATAATATGTACATCATACTGGTATACATGTATACATATGTATATATATGTTGATGACAATTATTCTCAGACTGAAGCTACATGCCTCAACTTAAAGACTACACATTGTGAAATTTTTCATGTATTGCATCAACATTTTTTGTGCCATTTCTTGTAAGAGTGTTTCAAGGTTGGGAACCACTTTAACATCCTTTGCATGGTTTAGAGGTAATGCCATTATGGTAGAGAGAATAACTTCAGTGAAGAGATAAGTGTAAGGAGTTACTACCTTAACCTTATGCTACAAATTCCTTGGAGCCAAGGGACCCTAAACCTATGTTACATTTTTTGGAGACATGGGAGAAGTTACTACTTGATTCAGTACTTCACAACATTCTAGATCATATAGTGATGCCCAAATCAACTTCAATACATGCATGGTTACATCCTTGGCTTCAATTTTTGGGCCAACATATCAAACCTTTATATCAAAGAATTCATTATAAATTGGGGAATGCACTTCATGCCTGCCATGCAAGTGATGCATCTGCATGTGCAAATTTATCACCTTGGAAAACTATATTTGATCTTGCTAGCTAGGAATAACTAATTGTTCATTTTATCATACCTAATCTAATGATAGTTCTATAGGACTTTGTGATCAACCTAGCTAATCAGCAATTAGACCAATTTAACAATGTTATGGCTCAGGCATGTTCTATTGCCGTTTGTCATATGGTTGCAATGTTAAAGGAAATATTTTTTTCAAAGTGATAGCAGGTTTTGTATCATTGGCTTTGTTCATGTCCTAATTTTAATGAAGTACCAAAGTGGTTTTCACAGTGGAAAGGACTATATAATGAAGAGAAAACATAAAATCTTGAATGTTGGAATGATGAAATAAAAGCTATCAATGATCAAACACCTATGTCAAAGTTAAAACATAGTGTGAAGTTGATTTTAGATATTAAAAAAAAAACATGACATAAATCATTCCTCATTTGTTTTAATTATGGAGAGTTGCATGAGAAAGAGGGTGGAGAGCTCCAAATGTTGGTGGAGATTTCATTTTTTTACCCTTGTGATCACTGCATTTTGTTGTCATGCCTTTGATCTCTTCATTTTTTTGTAGTGCCCTTGGTGGAGATCAGTTGAGATCTATAATCTTTTCATCTTTCCCTTGTGATCACTACATTTCATTGTTGTGCCCCTATGATGTTTTCATTTCTAATGCAATAGATCCTAGTGGGATTTATAAATGAATGATCAATTGGTCCAAAAACCCTCTTCACTAAAGTTCTTTAACCAAATATCTTGGTAAGATGATCAAAATGTGCAACCACCAATCACAAGTGCTTCAAGGATGGTATTAGGTTATTAACATCTACAACTAAAAAAGGAAAACCCTAATCACCAGGGAACCCTATGAACAAGAAAACTTATCGTAGGTTGCTCACAATGTACAAATTGACACAATTTGGTAAAAGAACCCTAAACTTCATGGTATAACTAGGAGAGACCCATTCTCATTGAAATGGTCTATCTAGGTCAATAATGGAATGATCTAATGGTTAAAAATCCAACTATGCAACTTTTGGCATATGGTTTCTTTGTTAAATCACTCAAAAGGCTAGGAGCCCTTTTTGAAGAAAATCAAACTTAGGAGGAAACATCTCCATAGGACCTAGGGAAAAAATTTATAGTTTTGGAAACCCTTTTGACACTTACAAAACATTCTAAGGCACCAAGGTTTGATGACATATACAAAAAGGATATTGTTCACATTCTCACTTAGGCAACAAGGGTAATTTGGCCTCCATTTACAAAGGAAGTACATGTTCTAGGACTCCATCCTACAAACCAATGATGGTAACATGCAAGGAAACCCCTAGAAAAGTTATAAACTTGATTTCAAGCCTTGATGCAAAGTTTGATTGAAGTTGTGGGAGATGTTGCATCCTTTTCCTAGCATGCACATGGGACTTGCATGCCTAGAGAATCAAATTTCTAATGGATCCCTATAATTATATTCCTAAAACCACTTGAATCTCAAAATAAATTACAATTTCTATTATTTCACTAATGTTTGTTAGATTTACATGGTGAAATCCTTCTCTATGCTTGAAAATCCTTCAAAACCTAGGTTAGCAAGAAATCCAAGCCTGCTTGTGCAACAATGACAATAAATTGAGCTAGGAAGTAGATGGAGGATTCAAAATAGATGCATTATAAATATAATTCATCCACCTATCCAAAAATGTAAATTTTAACACTAGATGAATTTGTACAACATAGGATAGTAGGTTGATTGGAGTAAAAATAGGGTAAAAAAGGGCTTATTATTGGCCTTCCAATGGTCATAACAACATTCCAAATTTTTCATGGCCTTTGGGTAAGTTTTTGCACTATTTTACAAAATGTTGCTAAAGTTGGTTCACAAATTTTTAGCATTTTTTGCAAACTTGTAACTACAACTAATAAAACTTAGTCCAAATGACCAAAATACATCCTAAACATGTTAGAACAAGAAATAAAACAAAATCCTAAGATTCTAGGCCCTTTGACCATAGTTCACCAAGGGCTTATAACATTGACAATCTTGTTATTAGGTCTTACAATTTAGATTATTTTCTATTTGATTGATCTAACCTAATCTAGGTATTATTAGGACCTTGGTGATTCATCATTCATTGTGGGTTCTCCTACACCATACTTCCCTTGACTTTGAAAACCCAAGTTCCTACTTGAGGGCAATTGCTCCACATAAGTACCATATTGTTTGATTTGGTCTTCTGTCATCCAATTTGCATCAATATTGGTGAGCCCTTTCCACTTGACTAAGTGATGCATGTACTTCTTGGTTCTGGTCTACTTTAGTAACTTAGAATCCAAAATATCTTCTAACTCCATTAATTTTCTTTGAAGGAGATCAGTTACATAGTCTTCATCATGGATGTCTACTTTCTCACCTTGTCTACTTGTTGAATCTACTATGCCTTTGTATGTGGTGAGATTTGCAACATTGAATAATGGAGAAATTCACAAGGTAGGGGGAAAAGAGATTTCATATGCATTTTCACCCATCTTGTTGAGTATGTTGCATGGTCCAACATTCTTCATCTAAAGTTTGGAATATCTACCCTAAGGTAGCCTCTCTTTTCTCAAATATGCCTAAACCTTGTCTCCAATTTTGAAGTGGATTTCCCTTCTCATTTTGTTAGCATGTTCTTTGTATTTCATTATAGATTTTTGAAACTCTTCTTTAGCCTCATTCTACACTTTTGCATTAAGTTCTGCCAATTCTTCTCCTTCAGCATTGATATTGAAGTTGGATGGTAGTTCTACTAGGTTCAATGGTCCCTTGGGATGATGGTCATATACTATTTGAAAAGGTGGTTTTCATGTTGATCTATTCATGGAATTATTAAATAAAAATTTTGCTTGAGGCAAAAGTAGATCCCAACTTTGAGCATATCTTTTGGTTAGGCATCTTAGGAGATTGCCTAAGGATCTATTCACCATCTCAATCTACTAATTTGTTTGTGTATGGTAGGAAAAGTTCTAGGTTATATTGGTACCATGTTTTTGAAGATTTTTCTCCAAATTTGGCCTTGAAACTTCACATCCATGTCAGATACAATATTCTATGGTAAACCATGGATCCTAACTACTTCCTTAAAGAAAAAATGTGCAATATGGAAAGCATCATTTGTTCTTTTACATGGTATAAATGGACCATTTTACTAAATCTATCTACTACCAAAAAAAAAACTATCAAAACCTAGCTTTATTCAAGGTAGCCACATGACAAAATCCATTGAGATTGATTTCCAAGGTCATGTGGGGATTGGTTAGGGTTGATATAACCCATGCTTTGTAGAAACATATTTTTCTTGCTAACAGATGGTACAAGTCTTTATGAACTTCCTTACCTCATTGTTCAATCTTAGCCAATAATAGCTTTATTCACCATATTTGTTGTCTTGTCAATGCCAAAGTTACCTCCTAGACCATGACAATATTTCTCCCTTATGATATTATTCCTCACTGAGAATTTGGGAATGGATAATTGAGATCCTTTGAATAGGATTCCATTTCAAATAAGATATTCGAAAAAATCACTATGGTATCTTCCAACCATCTCTGCACAAACTTGAAAAATCTCTACAAAATTAGGATCATCAACATATAAATGCTTGAGGGAATCAATTCCCACACTTTGAAGTAGCACCTCCTCAACTAGACAAAACCTTCTACTAAAGGCATCAACAACCTTGCTTGCAACACCTTTTTTGTGTTTGATGTTGAAGGTATAAGCCTACAACTACTCCATCCATTTTAGATGTTTGGTAGATTACTTTTACTAAGAATTGAAGAAAAACAATGCATGATTGTCAGTGTATACTACAAACTCCTTTGAGATTAGATAACAAATCCATTTCGTGAGGGCTTGTACCATGGCATAAAGTTCCAATCCATAAGTTAAAAACTTCTTAGCATCATGTAGTTTCCCATAAAAGAAATCTACTACCTTACCTACCTAACTTAGGACTGCACCTATGGCCAAATTACTTGAATCAATTTCCATAGTGAAAACCTTGTTGAATTTAGGTAGAACCAAGATTGGGTACTAAGAGACTCTATTCTTCAAGTACTGAAATGCATCATCAGATTCCTTTGTCAAAGAAAATTTAGTCTTTCTTCCTCCTTTGATGGTGTCGACCATGGGTGCATGCACATGAATGAAGTTTTTTTATAAACTTCCTATAGAAGGTGGCAAGGCCATGGAAGCTTCTTACATCACCTTGGTTCTTCTATGGAGGTCATTTGATGATTGCATTCACTTTCTTAGGGTCCATCTTGAGAGTACCTTGTGTGATCACAAAACCTAGGAACACAAGTTCCTTCTTCATAAACATGCATTTTTCCAATTTGATCACCAACTTGTGTTGATGAAGCCTTCTTAATACCTATTCCACATGATCAGGATGCTCCTCCTTTCTATGACTGAATATTAGTATGTCAACAAGGTGAATAACAAAAAAAAATCTAATAAAATCAATGAAAATCTCATTCATAAGCCTCATAAAAGCACTAGGGCCATTGCTTAACCCAAAGGACATCACTAGCCATTCAAAAAAACCTTCAATATTTTTGAATGTTATCTTCCATTCATCACTTTGTTTTTCTCTCATCTAATTCTATCTATAGACTTCAAGTCTATCTTAGTGAAATAGAAAGATCCTCCTAATTGGTCTAATAGATCCTCAATTATAAGCATGGAGAATTTATACTTTATGGTGATCTTGCTAATAGCCCTGCTATTAGTACACAACCTCCATTTTCCATCCTTTTTGGGAGCAAGGATAAATGGAACAACATAAGGACTTAAACTCCTCTATATTAGGCCTTTTCCCAAAAAATCATTCACTTGCTTGGCAATCTTAGAATTTTGATTTGGGGTCATTTTATAGGGTGCCTTGTCAGGTAGGGAAGAGCATGGTATCAAATCAATTTGACAATTGATATCTCTACTGGGAGGGAGGCTTGTGGATAGGTCAGTAGTAGTAACATGACAATACTTTTGTAGCAAGTCTTGTATTTCTTTAGTAATAGGATCTTTGTATTTGTAAGTTATGTTTTCTTTTGTCTTAGAGACCAATATAAAATCTTGGGCATTAGGTTCCTTCAAGGTTTTAATCATTTCTTTTCCCCTATGGTTACAATAGTAGGTTTTGATTTTGGATTAGAAAGTGCTTCATTGTGAAAGTTACACCATTCCTTATTAAGAATATGTATTCTTTTTACAATGTTGGATGGTATCAACATCATATTTCAAGGCCCTTCCTAGAAGTATGTGGGATGCATCCATTTCTACAATATCACAAAACACTTTATCCTTGAAATCTACTAAAGAAAATTCTACCCATGCTTTCTCTATCACTAAAGTTTTTTGACTCTTTGTTAACCAAGAAACATGATATGGAAAGGGGTGGGGTTTCTTGGGTAATTTTAGTTTCTCTACCATTTTAGAGGAAACAAGATTTTTAGTTGAGCTTGAATCAATTAACAAACTACATACCTTTCCTTGGCATATGATTCTTTTCCTAAAGAGATTATTCCTTTGGTGTGGCTCTTGGGTGTGAGGGATCTTCAAAAATTCTTACCTCACATTCAACATGCTCCTTACTTAGGTGCAAGATCTTTGTAGTTAGGTTGCTCTTCTTCTACAATTTGCACTCTTCTTCCCCCTTGGTTGTTATTCCTCTTCTCAAGGAATTTTCCTACATGGTGTCCTACTTGAATGAAATTATAATATGTGCTAGGGCCATTTTCCTCTTCCTCTACCTTTGAAAGGATTTCCTCCTCTATAGTTCCCCTTATGAATTTTTCCTCCTTGATCCTTATTCTAATGTGTAGGTTTCTTTCCACTACTCTACCCCTTGTTCCAAGAATTGTTCTTGGTCTTGAATTTTGTATTGTTATACTTGACTTTATTTTAATCCTACCTCCTCTTCCATTTTTCTTCAACCTTGAGTGCTAATTGGTAGCACATTTTCACTAAACTAGGGGTGTGAAGGTCAATTTCCACTTGCATGGGTAATTTAAGGCCATTCATGTACCTTGCTAGCTTCTCTTCCTCAACCTCTACTATGTTGGTCTTTATAAACAACATTAAGAACTCCTCTATATAGGAAGTAACATCTAGATCATTTTTCTTTAAACACTATTTTCTTCTATGGATCTACACCCCATAGTTTTTAGGAACATATGTTTCCTTGACTAGTGCCACCATTCTATCCCAACAAGAAATCATGCTTCTTCCTTTCTTCACCCTCTCTATCTAGATGAAGTTCCACCAAGTTAGAGTTTCTCCCTTTAGCTTGGACTTTTTCATCTTTACCTTTTTCTTCTCCAGGATGTCTTCACACTCAAAGAAACTATTTAGGACTTCTATCCAATCTAATGCTACATCAACATTCATCTTTCCATTAAAATTTTTCAATTCCAATTTCCCCTCTATGGTTCTTTTCTCCATGGATTTGAGAGCATTCAAGTGAAGTCTCTCTTTAGTAGACACTTCACTATTTTCCTTAAGATCTTGAGCCTCAATATTTTTTTCCTCTTCATTAGATTGTGCCCCCTCTTATTTATCCACTCTACCTTCAAATTATCTCAATCTCTTACAAGAGCAACATTGGTTTCTCTTTGTTCTCTCATCAAATTTTCTAATTTAGTATTTTTTACCCTTGAAGGTATTTCTTCATCTTCTTTAGTAAGAGCCATGGCTTTGATACCACTTGATGTAATGGAGCCTATTAGGATTGATCAATGGATGATAAACTGATCCAAAACCCCTCTTCACTAAAGTCCTTCAACCAAATATATTGGTAATGCAATCAAAATGTTCTAGAATCAATCATAAGTGCTTCAAGGATGGTATTAGGTTATCATAGCCTACATCCAAACAAGGAAAACCTTAATCACTAGGGAACCCTATGAACAAGACAACTTATCACAAGTTGCCCACAATGCACAAATTGACACAATTTGGTAAACAACCCTAAACTTCATGTTATGACCAAGGGAGACCTATGCTCATGGAAATGATCTATTTAGGTCAATAATGGAATGATCCAATGGTTAAAATCCAACTATGCAACTTGTGGCATATGGTTTCTTTGTTAAATCACTCAAAAGGCTAGTAGCCCTTTTTGATGAAAATAAAACTTAGAAGGAAATATCTTCACACAACTTAGGGAAAAAATTACTATTTTGGACACCCTTTTGGCACTTACAAAACATTTTAAGGCACCAAGGTTTGATGACACAAAGAAAAAGGCTTTTGTTCACTTTTTGGCTTAGGCAACTAGGGTGATTAGGCCTCCATTTACAAAGGAAGTACATGCTTTAGGAATCCATCCTACAAACCAATAATTGGAACATGTGAGGGAAACCCTAGAAAATTTACAAACTTGATTTCAAGCCTTGATGCCAAGTTTGGTTGAAGTTGTGGGAAATGTTGTATCCTTTTCGTAGCATGCACATGGGACTTGCATGCCTTGGGCATCAAATTTCTAATGGATCCCTGAAAGTAAATTCCTAAAACCACTTATATCTCAAATTAAATTAAAATTTATAGGGTTTCACCAATGGATGCTATATTTCCACAGTGAAATCATTTGCTATGCTTGAAAATCCTTTAAAACCCTTGGTTAGCAAGAAATCAAGACCTACTTGTGCAAAAATAACAATAACATGAGTTAGGTGATATATGGATGCTTAAAACTAGATGCACTAGAAATATACTTCATCCACCTATCAAAAAATGTAAGTTTGAACATAATACGACTCCATACAAATATGTACAATGCAGGACAATAGGCTGATTGTAGTAAACATAGGATATTTTATTAATTGAAAGTTGAAAAGTACATTATCTTTACCTATCACCCACCTAAAAGGGCTTATGATAGGCCATCCAATGGTCATAAAAACATTTAAAACTTGTTATGGATATTGGGTAATTTTTTGCATTATTTTGCGAAAAGTTACTAAAGTTGCTTAACAACATTTTAGCAATTTTTGCAATTTATTCAATTTTTCAAAACTGGTCCTAATAAGTCCTAAACATGTTAAAAAAAGAAATAAAATAAAATCCTAAGATTATATGGAATTTGACCATGTTTGACCATAGTTGACCAAGGGCTTATAACATTGCCAATCTTGGTACTAGGTCTAACAATTTGGTCTAGATGCATATTTGATTGATCTAACCTAATCTAGGTATTCTTAGGACCTTGGTGATTCATCATTCATTATGGGTGCTCCTGCACCAATTTTTTTATCATTCCCTTATGGTCTTTGTGACCTTTCTCTATAATTTTATTGTCATTTCATGCCCTTATGATCTATGTTCCTTTTACACTAAAACATTTGGGATCAAATGATGAAGTAATTTGTGGTGTATTTGGGCATAAATGTAGTAGTGCTCTGCAATTTTCTTCAAGGGGACAAGAGGTACCTATGTAAATGTTCTTTTTTTTTCCTATTAAACATGTATCTCTTTATATTTCCCCACATATGTTTGTGTCTATTTATGTAAGTATGTATACAAATATCTCTCTATTTATATACATACATACACACATAAAGACACGTGTGTGTGTGTGTGTGTACATATATTGTTAGAAATATATGATACTAAGAGGGAGGGGGGTGTGTGAAATAGTATTCTATAAACTTTTGCCCAAAATTGAATATTGTTACTTACTTTTTAACATGCATATGAAAGTAAACCAACAATGTTGAACAATAAATAAAACCATGCACATAGATAACTCATAACACCAATATTTGTTAACTAGGGAAACCCTAGCCAAGCTAAAGCCTTGGTGGGGATGATACTTGAACCGCCTCACAATAGGTGTTCCATAGTCATGCGCTAGGCCTGGCTTAGGAATAATCTATTCAAGCTAAGGACTACTTCTCCCCTACCATGAGGTGCATTTAGATTGTCAAACTGAGGATGTATACTTGAAATGGTCGGCACAGTATGTGCACTAGGTACCTTGATGAGTCATTATGCTTATGCTGTAGGAAAGTAAAAATGCAAACGAAGGAAACTACACTACTGCTGTGGAAAGGAAAATATTGAATCTATGAATGTTGAAAACACAATGACAAGATAACAGAGATTCCATCTTGACTCATCCAATAGACTATTCTCGCAGATGCTGCAGGAACATTTATGAAGTGTGATGCTATAGGAAGGAATTAACTAGCTACGTCTTACTTAAAATACTGCTAATGCTAGTAAAATGAATCTATTCTATCCTAATCTAATACACCTTCCAAGTGGGCCCCCTTGGTTGGCTTCTCTAATCTACCAATGCAGAATAGAAGCTAAAGAGAACTAATTCATTTCATTAATCAGTCATTACATGATTCAGAATTGTAAAACACAACTGCAACAAATTGTGAATTAGTGTTCTCTCTTACTCGATAAAACTTATCAAAAACTAAAACTAAAACTTCACACATAGGAGTCAATCTCGACATATATAGGGAATCTACTCTTTATTACATAATAGAAAAGTAACTATCCTAAGTTAAGTCCACAGGAGAGAATATAGGAGAACAACTGAAAGCGAAAAGGAAGGATAATGGAACTGAGGAGGGAGAAATGAAGTCTCACCATCCACTTGTTACAACATAAATGCAAATAAGGTAATGGCTCGTAAAAACTCCTCCTTATTTGCTTCCATGTTTCCTGGAGTGGTTATAACTTCCTTTTTGTGGTTGTTCCTTGATGCTCATTTCGCCTTGAATGCTGTCGGCAACCAACTTCTAGATTCTTTCACTCATCCTTTAATCCTTATCATCAGGTTAGTTATGATATAAGACATATTTGCAAATAAACATCCATCAAACTAAATTCAAGCATAAGAACGCACATCTGGATATTTATATGAAATAGTGTATATTAGATATAATTTAGGCAAAAGATGACATAGTTTTTCTACCCCATAAATCATCAAAGATTTATCAAACATAGGCTTATAAGTATTAAAACAAGGATAAAAAGAGTATCAAAAAGTATCTTTCGCACTAATACAAAGCATATTATACAAAAAATTTGGAAGATTCACGGCAATATTGTGCCTTATACAACTAAGAAACTTAAAATGGTGTGCATGTAAGTGAGAAAATCTGCCTTCACAAGTAAAATACCTAATGACATGTATTGCTAGCTCAGGGTATGGAGGCGATAAAGAAAATCTCTTGCACCCCTGCTTTGTAACATCCAATGGAGGGTCATGTGGGGTAGTGAACTGGGCCCTTGCTGACCTAGCATCATGCAAGCTCAGATAATGCTCTCCAATAGAAGGTAACCCTGTTACTTCTGCAATTCGTTCTTCTATTGCAATTACTGTCAAACCCCACACAGAAGCTTCACCTTCATCAAATGTTCTAGTGAATTCTACAATTGCTTCTTCATCATATGCTATTAAATTCAAACAATAACCTAACCACCCACATGCATTGAATCTTCTTACTGCTTCTACGTCAAAGAGCAACAAAATGTGCTCAACCAGCTCTCTTCTCTGTAAACCTCCTCCCATTTCTTGATACTTCTTTTGCTACTCCGCTTCTCTCTCCCTTTCTAAATGCAAACTTCAAAACTCTGCGTTATTTCTTAGATGCTTCACTGCTTCCTTTTGGTAACATTAATTGCCATAACCAATTGTTATGTGCCATAATTAAACTTTAGGTAAAAGTAAATCATGAATTTGCATGGGAATCGTCCGAAAACATGGTTCAAATGCCAAAATTTTAAAAATAGTTACATCATGGCTTAGCACAAAAAATTTGGCATGAATAAGGAAAAAAAAAAAAAATTCATTCAGAAAGTGGGAGTACAACACTTGACATGGCATACTTATGTAAAAAAGTTCTCATTAGTAAAGAGAAATTCCAAGATTTTAGAAAATCATCACAGTTAATCATGCATTTCATTGGATAGTACGACACTCCCTTGCCTTCTACTAATTTTATGACAAGTGTCCTCACTTGTCAAACTAGTATGGGTGAGGGACTGGAATACACCGTGATTATAGAGACTATGCAGTATTATATATAATTAACAAAATATGAAAACTTATAAATGAATAATAGTTTGAAAACATTTATACCTGCCAAGTGGATTGTCACATGCTCCAAAAAAAAGGTGGCAGAAATAATGTAAACGACAGCGTCCATCAGCATGTGCAGATTTGATTGAAAACACAGAAACTTAATTATGTAGAAAGTGAGTAGATGGAAGATTAAGAAATGGAGTGGGGTGGGTTGATGGAAGATTAAGATAAGAATGGAAAGAAATATCATGAAAATAAAATGGACTTTATGTGAACATAAAGTTATTATTATGGACATGCAAATTAGAATTAATGTTGAAGAGGAGCAGGCAGAAGGTTTTCACCTTCTGCTGCAGGAAGAGATACTTGAGTTTTTGTTGGATCTGATTGTTCGAACTGTTGCATGAATTCGGCTTTTGTTTGAGGCTATTTGTAAAGCTTAAGTCAATGATCGTTGATCAGCATTTTGAAAGGCACATGATCAATTGTGGTTAGTTGAACTGTTCCATTGTCAAAGACATGGATGATTTGATATGGTCCTAACCATCGTGTCTGCAGCTTCCCTAGCATATCCTTAAAGCGAGAATCATACAATAATGCCCAGTCACCAGATTTGAACTATTTGTTGAGGATATGAGAATCATGCTAGTGTTTTCTCTATTTTTGCACCAGTTCAGTGTGTTCTAAAGCAGTCTTGTGCATTTCATCCAAAGAATTAAGATATAGGAGGCGTTCTCTTTGTGATGTAGGAAGATCAATATCTAAGGTCGAGGTTGTTATTAAAGTCTTGTGTTCAAATTCAATTGGAAGCATTTCCACTTTCCCATACAAAAGCTCAAATGGTGTGAGTCTAGTAGTGGTTTTCCAAGTTGTTCTATAAGCCCAAATAGCTTCTTGTAACCGATTGGTCCAATCCCGATGATGCAAATGGACTGTTTTAGTTAGAATATTTTCCAGCTCACGGTTGGTAACTTCTACTTGTCCATTGGCTTGTGGATGATAAAGAATGGATCTGTGATGCCTGATGTTATACTGTTTCATCAATTCTGAAATCAGGTTGGAAGTAAACTGTGTGCCTTGATCAGTAACCAATTCTTTAGGAACTCCATAGCATGTAAAAATCTCTTCATACAGGAATTCAACAAATTTTTCATGCTTCATAGCCTTAACCTCAACCCATTTGGTTAGGTAGTCAGTAAAAACTAGAATATAAGACTTCCCATTGGATGGAGGATCAATAGGACTAATGAAGTCCATTCCCCATTTGTCAAATGGTATTAATACCACTTGACGATTCAGAGGCATTTCATCTGTTTTGGTTGGGCGACCCATTCTTTGACATTGGTCACACTTCCTTATATAATTGATTGCATCTTTATGAAGGGTAGGCCAATAGTAACCAGTGGCTAAGATTTTGAAAGCTATTCTTTTCGCTTCAAAATGTCCTCCGCAGGGCTCATTATGACATGCATGCAAAATATCATATGTCTCATCTTCTCTTACACATTTGTGCATAACTTGATCAGGTCTAGTATAGAACAAAAAATTGTCTATCCATGAGAAATGGAAGCTTTTCTATATGAGCATCTTTCTCTCCTTATAAGAAAAATGCACTGGTGTCTTATTAGCTGCAATGTAGTTAGCAATATCTGCATACCATGGAACTTTAACAGCAATATGAAAGAAATGTTCATCTGGAAATGCATCATCTACTAGAGTAGTATCAGTATCATGATGATTGATTCTTGACAAATAATCAGCTACGACATTTGTTTTTCCAAGCTTATCCACTATGGTTATGTCAAATTCTTGTAGCAATAGTAACCATCTTGCTAACCTACCAGTTATAACAGGTTTGTTCATGAGATATTTGATTGATGCATGATCAGTATGAACATAGATAGGATAACTTGTGATGTAATGCCAAAATTTATTTAGAGCATAGACTACTACTAACAATTCTTTTTCAGTCACTATGTAATTTAGTTATGGACCATAAAGACTCTTACTAATATAATAAATGGCATTCTCAAGATTTGAGTGTTTCTGTGCTAAAACTGCACCTATGGCATAATCAGAAGCATCTGTATATATATGAAAAGGTAGGTTCCAATCAGGGCCTTGTAAAATTGGGGTTGTGGTCAAAAGTTTCTTAAGCTGTAGGAATGCTTTATCATACTCAGGTGTTCAATCAAATTCAACTTCTTTGGTGAGCAACTTGTACAAGGGACTGGCTATTTTACTGAAGTCTTTTATAAAACGCCTGTAATATCCAGCATGTCCCAGAAAAGATCTGATATCTTTTAATTTAGTGGGTATGGGTAATGTTTGAATTACCTCAATTTTAGCTGAGTCTACTTGTATACCTACAATAGATATGAAATGATCGAGCACCACACCCTCTTGCATGAGCATGAAACACTTATCACTATTTAGTGCCAAATTATGTTCTTGACATCTTAGCAAAACTTTTTCAAGATTTATCATTGCTTCTTCAAAAGTAACTCCAAATTTTGTAAAGTCATCCATATAGATTTCCATACAATCATGTGATATATCAGCAAAAATACAAATTACAGCCCGTTGAAACGTTGCAGGAGCATTACAAAGACCAAATGGTAAAAAAGAGTATGCAAAAGTACCCCATGGATAGGTAAATGTAGTTTTGTCTTGGTCTTTAGGAGCAATACTGATTTGATTATAGCCACTATATTCACCTAAAAAGGAGAAGTACTTCTTTCTAGCTAGTGTATCAAAAACTTGATCTATGAAGGGTAAAGGAAAATGATCCTTTTTAGTAACCTTATTCAACTCCCTATAATCTACACAAATTCTCCATTTTCCTCCTTTCATAGGTACTATAACCAGTGGGGATACCCATTTACTATCAGATTTAGGATAGATAAAGACAACATCAAGCAGTTTCTGCAATTTTGTTTTGACTATTTCTCTGAGGCTTAGATTTATCCTCCTCTGAGGTTGACGAAGTGGTAAACAACCTTCATTAATGTATATCCTATGGGTACACAGTGTAGGGTTTAATCCTTTCATATCACCACAATCCCAACCAAAAGTCTTCTCATGCTTCTAAAGCAATTCTTTTAATTGTTCCATTTGTACAGATGTCAATTTGGGGTTAACATGCAGTTTATGGCCTTTACTCAGTTCAACAAGAATAGTGGATTCTACCATAGCAATTTCAGAGATTGAGCTTCCTTCTAATTCATAAGGAAGTAGTGAACAAATATTTTCAGGTTCCTTAAGTAAAGTACAACTTGTATCACACTCCTCATATGTAATCAATTCTAATATAGAGCTTTCAGACACATCATTTCCTACCACACAAGTGTTGGTAAGGATGCTTTGGATTACTAAATCTTCTTCTTACAACTTTAGAAAAGATTGCCTATGTAACATCATAAGTTGTACTATGGAATTTATCTCTTCTTTTTCATCTCCTAAATCTGGCCAAAAAGATGTACTCAAATCTGGTAATGGTTGTGCAAGAGGATATAGATCAAATTGCTTGGTTGCTTGGCCATTTGATATGGTCATATTCCCTGATCTGCAATTTATGTTTGCATCAGCTGTGGCCAACCATGGTCTACCTAGAATGATAGGATAGCCAGATAGGTTTACTTTAGGGGACAAAATCATGAAGTCCGCAGGATATTCTAGGGAATCTAAGGTCACAACAATATTTTCTATCATTCCATTAGGAATGACAGTGGAACTATCTGTAAGTTGCAGAATAGTTGGTGTGGGCCTTAATCCTTCTATTTGTAACATCTTCATGGTTTCTTTAGTCATCACATTTATAGTAGCTCCCAAATCTATTAAGCCATTTTTAACAAATTGACCATTTATGCCGACACTTACTACTGGACTCCCTGGGTCAGAATATTTTGGTGAAATCACTCTTCCTAACATGATATCAGCTAAGTGTCCAACAACATGAACTGTGGTAGGATCCTTCTTCTTCCTTCCAGGTTTCTTTAGACAAGTTCCCTTATAGCTTTTCCATAAGTAGGAATGTCCTTAATAGCTTGAAACAAAGGTATTTGGACATGCATATTCTTAAACTGATTAACAATGTCAAAGGGTTGTTCCTTGCTTCGTTCAAGTTTCTTTTGTATTAGCTAGTTTGGAAAAGGAGGCTCTACTGCTGGTTGAACTAGTATTGGTATGGTAACATTAGTTGGGTCAACAAGTTCATCAACCAAAGGTTTTGATGCTGCAAGAGAGTCTGATACTTCAGTTATAAACGGTGGCTTTGGTGTTGGTAAGGTCGTTCTAGATCTCAAATGTATATCTACGACATCTAGGGCATAAGTAGGGTACTGCTAGGTATCAACACTATACATGTGCTACTATGGTTGACTATTTGGATTTGGCTGAGGTTGTGCAGGTAGCTATGTTTTCTTTTGAGGTCCACTATTTGCATGTGGTGGCATTAAAGCAGGTTGTTGAGATGGAGGGGTTAATTGTGGAGCACTAGTATTTTCGTTAGGCCATTGTTGAGATCCCTTCCATTGGTTTGGAGATGCCCAATTTCATTGGTTTGGAGATATCCAATTCCCTTGGGGTGGTTTCCATTGGTTCTATTGATTAGGCCAAGGTTGTTGGAAATTTTGAGACCATTGAGACTATTGTGGGTTATTTTGCCCAACATTATTCCAATTGGGTTGGTTTTGTGGAGGACCTTGGGTATTGCAATTTTGCCATTGATACCATATGAATTTGAATTTTGCAAGGGGTCTTGAGGCATACTTTGATGTTGAGCCCATGGTCGGCATTGAGCAACAAAGAATACTTGCTCATCATCCCCATCTATCTTTACATATTCAGTTGGAAGATGTTGGTTCTCCATGCTTGCAACCAATTTACAGTGGCAATCCTTCTTTTTCTTTCGGCAATGAGGACAGTACTTAGCTACTTGTAACTCACCATCTGCTTGCTTCTTCTTTGCAGTCATTATATCCAACTGTGTAGTGACATCCTTAATGATGTCTTGTTTGAAATCTGACAACAAATTGGATATTTCAAGTTTTGAAATGCCTTGACTAATTATTTTTGTAACCGTAGAACGGGGTCCTTGACCTTTCTTCATGGTTGACCTTGAGTAGTTCTGACATATCTTTTTGAGGTCATCCCATTGAGCTTGATATACATCTCCATTGGCCATCAGGTCCAATGCTTCCAAATAGTCTTCATTCACTCCTCTTAGAAAGACGAGTTTTTGGGAATCTTAAGACAATGTGTGTTGAGGATTCTTTTGTAGTGTATATAAAAATTGAGAAACATAGTCTTCTAATGTCTCTTCCTCCTTCTATGATATCCTAAAGATATCATCTCCTCTTGTGCCAGATGCTTTGCAATATTCTTTATATTTTTCCAAAAACAAGGCTTGCATTTCATCCCAATTCACAGTTGCATTGGCTCTTAAGCACATGAACCATCGTAAAGCTAATTCTTTCAATGTGGCTGGAAATAATTTAAGCTTATGGGCATCAGTGTTGTAGTCAAAACTACGACAAAGGATGTCAAACTCAAACAAGAAGGTATCAAGGTCTTCAGTTACAAGGCCATAGAACTTCAAAAGAGCAGTGGGAGGTATATTCTTGAGATTGGCATTTGTTATGAGACTTGGAAGTGGAAATGGAAAAGTGGGTTGTGCCATGACTGGTGGGACTGGATTATGAGGTTGCTACTAAAAGGGAATGTTAGGCACTGGATGATTAACAACTAGTGGATTCAAGGTAGTGTTATCAAGAAGATTGGTCACTATTTTAGTGAAAGGTTGGAGACCAGATATATCTAGGGACTGAGCTCTTGATGATGATACTGTGGGGAAAACATGACTTGCATCTTCAAAGGGAAACTCAACTTCTTCATTCAAATTAACAGATCCTTGTGGAAGAAATCTTCCATATTCATCTCGTCGTCTTCCTCTTCGATGCATGCAACTAAAATTTTCACACTGGTAAAAAGAACTTAATCTAAAAACTATGACTCAAAAATGCTCCTAGCTTGACACCATCCCTAGCAACGGCACCAAAAATGAACCGCCTCACAATAGGTGTTCTATAGTCATGCACTAGGCTTGGCTTAGGAATAATCTATTCAAGCTAAGGACTACTTTTCCCCTACCATGAGGTGCATTTAGATTGTCAACCCAAGGACGCATACTTGAAATGGTCAGCACAGTATGTGCACTAGGTACCTTGATGAGTCATTATGCTTATGCTGTAGGAAAGTAAAAATGCAAAGGAAGGAAACTACACTACTGCTATGGAAAGGAAAATACTAATTCTATGAATGTTTAAAACACAATGACAAGATAACAGAGATTCCATCTTGACTCATCCAATAGACTGTTCTTGCAGATGCTATAGGAACGTTTATGAAGTGTGATGCTACATGAAGGAATTAACTAGCTACGTCTTACTTAAAATACTACTAATGCTAGTAAAATGAATCTATTCTATCCTAATCTAATCCACCTTCCAAGTGGGCCCCTTTGGTTGGCTTCTCTAATCTACCAATGTAGGATAGAAGCTAAAGAGAACTAATTCATTTCATTAATCAGTCATTGCATGATTCAGAATTGTAAAACACAACTGCAACAAACTGTGAATCAGTGTTATCTCTTACTCGATAAAACTTATCAAAAACTAAAACTAAAACTTCACACATAGGAGTCGATCCTGACATATATAGGGAATCTACTCTTTATTACATAATAGAAAAGTAACTATCCTAAGTTAAGTCCGCAAGAGAGAATATAGGAGAACAACTAAAAGTAGAAAGGAAGGATAACAAAATTGAGGAGGGAGCAATGATGTCTCAACATCCACTTGTTACAACATAAATGCAAAGAAGGTAATGGCTTGTAAAAGCTCCTCCTTATTCGCTGCCATGTTTCCTGGAGTGGTTATAACTTCCTTTTCGTGGTTGTTCCTTGATGCTCGTTTCTCCTTGAATGCTGTCGACAACCAACTTCTAGATTCTTCCACTCATCCTTTAATCCTTATCATCAGGTTAGTTATGATATAAGACATATTTGCAAATAAACATCCATCAAACTAAATTCAAGCATAAGAACACACATTTGGATATTTATATGAAATACTACATATTAGATATAATTTAGGAAAAAGATGACATAGTTTTTGTACCCCATAAATCATCAAAGGTTTATCAAACATAGGCTTATAAGTGTTAAAACAAGGATAAACGGAGTATCACAAAGTATCTTGAACATAACAAAATAAAGGCATTTTTTAGACTCATCAATACCCACAAGATGATTCACTAACAATAGGATCTTGTTAAGGATATTGACCCTATTAGGAGTCTATAAAATACATATAGTGTTTCAAGTCCCTATTAGGAGAATAAACCTTGTTAGAAGCCTTAATCCTATTAGGATTTGGTAGAACAAATACAATGTATGCAAGACAAGCCCACTATAGTAACATGCAATTATACAATTTAGTTTCACATAAGATAGGTATACATACAATACTTGTTTTTATTGCTATAACTTGCACTTCCTCTGATCAAACATTAGATATTACATCACATAAGGCTCTTATAATATTTTTCATCACAACTAAAACATCTCACAATTTTTTCACAACTTCACAATAACTGCAAATTATAAGATCTCTACTTATACCTTGCACATTCACAAATTACTACATAGCTTCCATGTCTTCACACACTTGACATAATATAAAATAACTTATGGATTATTATCCAAATATGCAGTTCATCATAACTTAGCAATTATTTTGTAACCAAAATAATTCCTCAAGCCATACAATTATATTTATTGATATTCTCTATTCTACTTAGTTAAATACTCATATTGGTATTTTAATCATAACTTGTGTCGTGTTATCCATACACATCTACACACTTAACCACATCATCATGAAAGTTTCATGAACCTTCTCTTAAATTCACATAAGCTAACTCTTAACGAGTCATTTGTAAAGTTAAGATTTGTTCTTTGTACTCTTGCAAACTGTCTAACACTTAGACAATCTGCTATCTCTAAATATTGAAATGAAATGTTAAATACATGTTGCCATAAATGAAAACCATCAAGACATATATCTATCAATATTTCCAACAATCTTCCCCTTTATCATTTATGGTAACATTTGGGAAAATTGACTAAGTCCCAAATGACATCATACATATAAAAAACAAAATATAAAGTAACTACAAAATTGCCTTCAAAACATAACAATTTTATTCATGTTTTGATGCTCATGAATTCCTTATCACTCCTTTACATTGAAACATACATAAGGTCCCCTTTGTATATACATCTACATCTATACAATTTTCTTGACATAATACTCCCCTATTGACATCAATGGAAAAGGTGTCAAAAACTATATCACAAAAACTTGTTGCATGTTGATGATCAACTCATCATTTTGGATATATAATCTAAAAAATCAATCTTTAGCCTATCTAAGTCGTTCTTCCAATTTCTTTAGACCATATATGATATATTGATAAGTGCACAAAGTGCATAAGATGCCAATTCAACTACACTCAAGTTAGTATAGTCAAATTTGTCATAGGATGCCTTTACGACAAGACATTCCTCCAACTGCCTCTATAAAATGACAACTTTGGGTGTCAAATATTCTCTAAGAACTAATAGTCTCCATAATACCTTATCCTTTTTAGACTAAATGCTTCTAATAGAATTATGAATCTTCTCAATTTTATTTTTAGAATCTTTAATTTTGACCTCTGGTTGCTACAATCTAGTAGTGAGTATCAAAAAATCACTCATATGGCCTTTGATCTTTGCATCAAAATATGATAAGTAATTGTAAGATACTACACACTATCCATACAACTTCTTGCCATCATCAAAGCTCTCCTATAGATCCTTTATACATACATCTAAGGTTTTCATATCATTACTAACATTTTTGCATACTGTGTCAAACAGTGATGCATTATGTTGTGTCTATGCTTGTGCTAAGCACACTTCAGATAAAATTATGAACTCCTTATCAAAGGTCTTCACCAACTCTTTTTCCTTAACCTGCAAGTCTAGATTTTCTATAGTTGTGGAAACTATCTTCTACATCCACTCCAAGAATTCAAGAAGGGTCTTCTCCCAAGAATTAACATTTTTTTTTTCTCAAACAGCTTGTTCAAGGTGCCCATTAACTCTTTCTAATCTTCATCATCAGAAGGAATAAGTACTACTACTAATGTTCCAATTTTTGATACTACTAAAGGTATATTAGCTTTTCTTTCCTCTACTTTATTCTTTTTCTCAACTTCTTTCCTTGCATCCTCTTATTTCTTCCTCTTCTCTTCTACATTATTTTTCTCCTCCTCTTCTTTTTCCTTATTCTTCTCCTCTACTACTTTCTTTTTGTATTCTATTAGTTTTTTTTAGACTATTAGGTACTCTAAATCCAATACCAAGATACAAAATATGGAAAAAAACCTAAGGATTAACTAAATCCTATATTCAATATGATTAGTCTTAACTCTGGACCAACTTCAATAGAGTACAAAGTACTCCCTACTCTTTAGGCTCTATAGGACCAAGGTAGGTGGAGCTTTGGGATATGAAGGTGATTGATGATTTTGATTTTCCTTTTAGACACTTTCTTATAAATACCTTTTCCCTCAAACCTATCTCTTATAGAAAATATTGGTCACAATTTCTTCTTATATTTGCAACAAACTTCTTGATCACAATAGCTACTTATAATCAAGGGGAAACTATTACAAATAAAGGCTCGACAACAATTTTAGTTGTTCATTACATAAAATGGAAAATTGATTTTGATTGATGTATACACTTAGAAACTATATAAATCATCAACTTGCAACTAAAATTAATTGATCAATGCCTTATCCATTCTTATATGGAGTCAAAACCAACACTCTTAGGCATATTTAATTGACTTGCAATTAAATTTGTCAATAATGAACTCTAAATCTCATTCTTATCGTATTCCCCTTATATACCCAAAACCCTACCACTTGTTGAAAGGAATTGCATAATTCTTTGAAATAAAAGAAATCAATTAAAGATATACAATTTATTTGAATTGTATTAAACTGAAAGAAAATTGCTCATTTTAATCTCTAGATCATGGATATGCAAGGAAGGAGACAAAACTTAGACACAAATATGCATAATTTCCTTTCAAAATACATACAACACTTGATATAGACTCATAGTATAACTCAAAACTTGCCAACTTAATCATTCATATTCATTACTCCTTCAAATTTATAAAGGATTGCAACAAGCTATAGATGGGAGGAGGACACATTTCAAAACCTTTATGGAAGAGAAAAAGGAAAGACATATACAAAAAGATATTTAAAACATTAGTTTGCACTTGATTCAAAAATAGGAAGGTAGTTGAAACATCAACAGGTGGCATTTTACTACAACAATTTTAAATTTAATCCTTTTTCTCTCCTTTTGCCCTCCATTTTCTCAAAAGTTTCAAAATTTGATAGGAATATTTATGAGAGATTTATCCTTCTAATGAACTGCTTAGTATATTTGATCTTATCCTTAATCTATCATTTCCTTTAAATAGACAAATTTTTAGCTAGCCCTTATTGGCAAAGCCTTTATTTCTCCCACTGCTTCCCAAACATAGATCCCTTAATTGGTGGGCCACTCTATGGTTTTAACCTCTTCTAGGTCCTTTCTAGCTTTAGACTCCACTAAAAATTTATTCAAATTTATTTATGCTATAAACAAGGAGTTAGTTAAATTATTGAAAGGGGCATCACTACTATCTTCAAAAATTATCATTGTAGTCTCTTGAGAAAAAACTACACTGAATGCAATTGACCATTCATGCCATTCTCTCAACCTTTTTTAATCCAAAATTGGTGGTATATAGGGCTCAATTCCTTGAGATAGTAATTTTAGTTTTCCTTATATTATTTGTAATTTACTAGTTCAAAAGCCAATTAATTCCTTTTTCCATTTCTAGGCCCTCCTTCAGTATAATAATATTGTTAGGAAAATCTGGCTTTTTAGCCATCAATATAATAAGCCTCTCTAAGAATTAAAAATATGGCCCCCAAAGATTAAATGTGGGCAATAGCCATGAGAGTGCTTCATGGAAAAATTTCTCAACACTTTGTAAAGAAAGATACAATGTATGGGCCTATTGTAATGTGCTCTTCATAATATCAACCCTATGACCAACCATATACGTAAGGAAAAATTGTTAGAAATAGGGATTACTAGGGGAGGGGGGGGTAAATTAGTAATCTACAAAATTTAGTCTCCAACTGGATATTATTTCTTACCTGAAGCCATACATAACCAAGTAATAAAGTGATGCTGAATAGTAATAGTAACCATGTACGAAGATAACTAATAACATCATATTTTGTTAACTAGGGAAATGTTGACCAAGGAAAAACCCTTGTGGGGATGATACCCACTAGATAATATATTGATATATAAGTTCCTTGTTAGAGGATGGACCCTTTTAGGAGCCAATAAGCAAATTCAGTATAGAGAGTCCCTATTAGGAGACTACGAATCCTTGTTAGGAGTTGTAGTACAATGTATGCAAGATGAGCCCACTACAAAAACATGCACTCCTAATTAAAAGAAGAGATCACTACCCAAAAAGTAATTAGACTTCTGAAATATAGATTCTTTCTCAATTTTATCTCAAATCACAAACTTTGCACATATCACTTTCACAGTAAGTTTGCATATCAGAGTACTCTCACAACTTATATCATAAGTACACTTCTTATCACAAGATGTCCTTTGCATAAATACCATGCCTTTACACAAATTTTTGCTAGGTTGGTTAAGACCATAATACACTTTTCCAACTTAGAGTAAACATCTAGGATGTTGGCTCGAATTGAACAAGTAATTATTTTCTAAACAAAATAATTATTTTCCTTTAATTTTTTTATCCTATTTCACTAGTAAAACATGAATATCTCTTTTTTGTACAATCCGTACTAATTGCCAAAGTTGTACACATCATCATCAACATGCATACTATCTCCATCTAACTTTTCCAATCATAACATGATGTCAACAACAAGTTACAAACAAAACAATACACTGCTATATACCAAATTTAGACTTAGACAATTTTTTAAGTACCAAAAGCTGAGTATCTTTATTTTCAAGGTTTCTTGTAAGCATGTACATGATGTGTTCCCATAAAAAACAAAAATTGCATATCCTCATTAGCTAATTATCAACACAAATTTCCTCACCTCACTTCCTTGCTACATTAGTGGAGCATCAATGCTCATCCTTCTGGGATTTGCTATATCCTCTGCCTCTAGCTCATATGTCTGTGTTGTGGTATCTATCATGACCTTAGAAAGTTTCTCTTGACTATCTTTTTCTTTTCTTTGTTCTATAGTAGCCACTTTCTCTACATTTTCTAATTTCTCTCTAAGAGATGCAACTTTAGCTTCTAAACCATGGACCTTGGCTTTAAGCTCCTCAATCCTTTCTTTGTGAACATGGTTCTTCCTAAGCTCAACCTCATAGAGCTTCCTTATATCAATTTAATCATATATAGACATGGCTAATCTTTTCTCTATCTCCTCTTCCTTGGCCTCATTCATGATGAGAAATGCTTCAAGGCCTTTGAGATTTTTGTAACTAGAGTACCTTGTAAAGTCCATACAATCATGTTACCTTGTTTTGTGTTCTTCAAATCCATTAGCTTAGGTTTTCTTGATGAAGGAGCCATGCTCTGTACTACCAAAGATTTGGTGTCAATGTTAAATCTATTTCCTCTCTACAATCTACCAACACCATATGCCTCATTTGAGATGGCATTTTTCTATGTTCTAATCTAATCAAGCATAAATGTTTTTTTCCAAATCCCACCTAGGAACCAACAACATCCCACTCCTCTCTACAATTTCTAATGCGTCCTCTAGAGTTATAACTTCACTTTCAAGTTCATAGGCATGCAATTTCTCAACTAGTTCTAGCATTTTTTCATCTAATTCTCCTAGTTTCATCTTTTGCACCAACACACTTTATTTTACCTTGTACAAGAAACTCTTGAACTCTTCTAAATTGATGAACTAGTCATCCTCAATAAACGACTAGCCTTGGATCATCCTATTAGCCAACCTTGTTGCTACCAACTCTAAATTAGTGAGTGTGTTCTTAGCTAGAGTAACCTTGTCTTGGATATAGCTCTATCTCAAGTCAATAAACTACTGAATTTTACTAGGTAGGATTTGTTGTGTCCTTTGTTTAACCTCTGCAGGGATATTGATAACCTTTTGCCTCTTATTCTCCTTGGTGACCCATGATGTCTCAACAGGCTCTTCTTTCTCTATTTCTAGAGTCATATTAGGTTCAAGGATGTCAAGGCATACCCTCTCTTCTTATCCTATGGGTCCCTCTAGCATTTGGGCCATAATTTCAACATGGCTAGTGAACATCTTCCTAATCCTATGAGAATAGGGGATATCCATATAAATCCCCTTGAAATTGGGATCTACTTTCTTCATTTCCCTTTCTACCTTTACAACATCACCAAGCTTAGCCAAGTTTTCAATTGTCTCCCCCTCTGTAGCAATATTGGAAATGATGTCTTCATGGGGTAATTATTTGGTAGAAGGGAACACATATTTTCTAATTTATTTAAGGGTGTTCCTCATCCAATTATCAGGGTGATACATTCTATATGGACATGTTGATAGATTGTAGTAGTGGAGGAAAGAATGAATTTGATCTAGGGCATCTTTTCTAATTAAAAAGTCCCCCACCCTAAAAAATCTACATAAGAATGTGCCTTTATGCACTTTAGGCCCTAGATACTCTCTATTTACTATAAACAGTTGCCATGTTAATTAAATTATACCCAACCTAGGGGGAATAAACTTTGGTAATAAGTGGGGTGCTTGAGGACAGAAATATACCCTCATCAAGAAAAAGGTTGGAAAAGGAAAAATGTCCCCCCAATTATTGTCTACCTTCTTATCATTGGGGGGTAGGGCTAGTCTCAATAGACCCTTCAGGATCTCAGGTACCCTAAAGTAACTTAGGTCTAGCATTTTAATTATGACAGCACTAAACCTATTGAAAAATGATATAGAATAAAAAAAGTGGTATAAAATATCCCATACCTATGTCCATAATTGAACTGGTAGCTCTCCATTTGCATAAGAGGTGCGATCAAGAAAATTAGGGTTTATGTACCCCACATTCTTGTATAGGATCAGGTGCATCAAAGTGAGTAATGATGGAATTTGGAATTTGAAATCTTTCATCATAGTCCCCTCCATGGTATGAGTCTTTCAAATCTCTAAAAATGATAAATTATTATACATATACCATGTCAATTCCATCCTTGCTAAACACCTTGTGGATACCATATACTATTTTTATAAAGTAATTCTAAAATTTTTCTAAAGGCATCATTTTCTCCACCTTCTTAGGGTAATCACCCGCATTCTTTAAGTCCATGGGAATATGCTGTAGCATTGATTTCCTTGTATATTCCTTAGTGTTTCTCTCAAACTTCCTCTATAGATCTTCCAAGTCTACTAGTTGGCCCATGGCACCATCCAATCTGAAATCTTCTATGAATGAAGCACGGTCCAATGTATGAAGAATGGTTCCTTCTATCCTGTGGAAATATTTAGTGGCTAGATTATATGAAAAAATTAGGGCTTTCATGAAGTCCATATCCACAAAGACTTTAGGAAAGATTAACTTTTCCAAGTTCTTCTTCCAAGGATTGTAAATAGGGATATTCTTCTATCTGTTATGTTTAAAATATTTGGAGAGTTCATAATCTAGGACTCCAGGGCATGTAGCATCTCTACAAAATGTGTCCATGAACACATGATCATCTGTAGCATTGGCATTTGAGGATTCCAGGAAAAAAATTATCCACTATTCAATAAACCTATTAGGTTTCCTTTGTCTTGTCTTCCCTCCCTTGGAAGTGGAGGTCTCTGCAATTTCCATTTCTATCACCCAAATCAACTTCCTTGTCAGTCATTCTAACTATATGCTAGAAAAAACTAGGCAAAACTATACTTAAACATAAAAGCAATAATTTGTATACACTAGAAACTCTGCAATTGCATGTATTTTCTTCTCTCTATGAATGGTAAACTATAACTAATCAACAAAATGTCTTTATAGTACAATGTACATCGTGAACATCCCTTTTGAATTGATTTTTAGCATGCTTGAGTCTTAAACTCAATTTCTTTTGTTACCTTAGAGGAGTGTCACCATTACTATCCAAGGTTACTTTTTGTACATTATTCAAATCTCATTAGTCGAGAGTCATTTTTCATTTCCAACTTAGAAAAAGTTAAAATACACATTTCATGTCAACTTAGGGTTTATGATCGTACGATTGACTTAGAAGTCAAAACTCGTCATAGCATCTTAAGTGGGGAATAGTGGCTCTACAATCTTATGATCATTTGAAAACAAGACCTTTATCCTATTATTGTAAAACTTGAAAATGACCCTCATGATCTCATGATATAATAGTTACCATCACATCAAAGCTTACCTTTTAGTCCTTTATGATCTTACAAAACATGATTTATATTGAGTAACATAGCATCTTATCTAGCTTCCCTATTCCTTACAATCTTTCAATCATGGTTTAGTTATGCATTTGTAACTTTGGCAGTTACCTTTTAAGTTCCTATGATTTTAAGAGAAACCACTATTTTTCTTCATCATAGCATCATTGGCATAAACTTTCAACCTTAAGATTACACGATATAATAGTTTCATAGCATCGTAACTCTTTATTCCATCCTTTTAGATCTTACGATACACTTTTTGTCATAAGATCAAAGAATGAAAACTGTTATATTCCATAAAAACTTATGAAAATATGCTTTTGGCCTAACTGATCCAACATGGCATCCACCTTGTATACATTGTAACTTCAACCAATCAGGATAGAACACATGTCATCACCCCTGACATAAAGATGCCACCTTTCTTTGTCATTTTTTACCTTTTGATCTTATAATCATCATCCTCTATTGCATCATAAGCTTCAAAATTCTTCTCCTAGAATATTACAACTAGGGCCTTAGTGTAACATTTGAAAACTTCACAAAGACTATTGCGATGCCTTGATTACTCCATTATAGTAGGATTGGAACTCTTAAGCTACTTCCTTGTATTTAACACTTCTAGGATCCTATGATAAAGTTCTTATCACATGGTCATGATCCTTATTTTCTACCTTTATGATCACATGATCACCTATTTGTCATAAAATTGCACACCTTGGTTTTAAAACATTTTCATTAGAACTATTGAGCTATCATTTTGCATGATGCTTAACAATAGGAATCCTTTCAAATTCCTCTCTTGAAAAGTTCATCTGGGATCAACTCCAAGGTTTTGGGTGATCTTACAACCTACTAGAATATTCTTAGTTGAAGATAAATGTGTTTTTTCACAACGATGCCTTTTTTAGGTTTGAGCCAATATCAGATAAGATATTAATCTTCTTGTTGTTTCAAAATTAAACATTAAAAAAAAAATGTTTTATGGTAGTTTCTATTTTTTAAATGAATGCAATCTAACAATGTAACTATATGAATTCCTAATTTAACCAAGGGTTAGTAAAGCAAATAACAAAGATAAGGTAACAAGAGATGAAATCAAATAGCATGAAAAGGAAATTATTAATAGGCATAAACCATTGTAACAACACATTTGCAAGATAAATCATTGAAAAGATCAGGTAGGAAACAAATGAAAGTAGGAACGACACTTCCTCAAATCCACTGATGTAAATTTCAATGAGAATTTAGTAAAATTGAAAGATGTTTCACTTCTTATTGAATCACAAGGCTTTATAAATTGAGCTCATGTGAGACAAGAAGCTTATGTAGGAACAATACGGTGATCTCTTCTCGAACTCTATATGTTAGCAAAATTTGTCAACATGTGCCAAACACAAGAATTAAAATATTGCATTGTCAAATCAACACAACAAAACTATTGGATCCATTATTATCATGAACAAAAATCCACCCTATACTTAGAATGAGAGTACAAAATCATACATTATTGCATCAAAATAATAGCCTGAAATACATATTAAATTCTAGAATTTATATGAAATCATCTCCTCAATTTGTGTTGAGAATGAGAGATCCCTTAATGCAAACATGTACTTAAAACTAACAAAAAAAATCTAATTATATACAAACTAACTCTCTAAATGGTGCTATGTAGGTCTCTACCCTTGTTTATATCAGTTAATGGGTGCATGGGCCTTTACATGACGTAAAACTATAAAAGAAGAGGTAGGCAAGAAGAGTGAAGATACAAGAGGTTCTAAGAGTTATTAGAAGTTCTAAAAATGGAAGCTTGACCTTCTCTAGGTGTTTTTAGGAGTTGAACTTCCATCAAAATGCATTTTTGGTGCATGGAAAACTCTAAATAAGGAATAGGTAGTTAACTATCTGTATGCACAGCTACATATCTTGTGCACCTTGATGAAATTTGTGCAAGGTGCTTAATTCACCAAAAAATCAAAGTTCTCAATTTTGAAAATGGTTTCTAGGTTTTTCTCACACTAGTCTGGGAGCAGTCTAGTGTACTTATTTTTCCCTTTTTTTTATAACTTATACCCTCTTTATAACCAAACATTTACATAGATTCAAACTCATTATATTTCTTATATCTGAAATCCCAAGGCACCTATGTTGAATCTTGTCATTAATATTTGCATAAGATGAGGAACCTATTCTAGTTCATGTGTCCATTCTTAGTATTTTTAATCTTTAGTTCAAATTCATGAATCAAAACTTATATGTGACTCCTTTGAATGTGAAGCTTACTAGCTTAAATGAGATCTCAATTGCTACTAATAATGAAGATATTATGATAATCTATGCACTTGCGCATTATGCACACATCTTTGTGCGCTGTGAATTCTATTCCTTGATTTGTTTTCTTCTCTCCTACTTCTTGATCCTTCTCAGTCAGAGATTGAGTGATCCAAATTATTCAAAATGATCAAATATATCAAAATATTTCATTTTTTTTCAAACAAGATTTTCTAGGCATTTTAACTGGCTTTTTTGGAGGTCTTCTACTCAAAATTCCAAGTTGAAGTTTTCATCGATTCCTAAACTAGGAAATCAAAGGCTTGCTATTTTAGGGACTAAAAGTAGATTTTTAGTTCTTCTTTCCAATAGTGTAAATGGTTTTGAATTATGAGCTCTAGGTCAAAATTTATGACCCTAACAAGTTAAGGATTTTGTTTTATCTCCACAAAGAAGAAAACATTAGTTATCATATGTTGGAAAACCAAACCCAGAACAAATCCTAACTAATAAAACACCTAGCCCAAATTATCCAAAATAGTGAAAAACCAATTAATCCCCCTTTTATCCCTGATATGAAAAATAGTGCACATAGCACACCTTCATAGGTGTGTTAGGTGTGCTAAATTATTTTCTTTATAACCATTTTGGCGTAGTTACACACCTACTCATGTGCGCACCTTGAAGAGGTGCACACCTGTGCTTGGTAAGTGCATAAAGGGGGGACTTTAGCTTTCAAATATTTGGAGTGTACAAACCATGGTGGGGTGCACATGTGAGCAACCTTATTTATACCTTAAGGTTGCTATGAAGAAAGATGCACATGTGTGCACCTTGGGAAGGTGCACACATGCACACCTTTCCTTAGGCTTTCTTAGCTTTCTTAGGTTGCAAAAAAGAAAAGGTGTGCACATGCACACATTGAATAGGTTCATGTGTGCACACCTATTCTAGTCTTTATGACTTAGTTTATGAATGAAATGTGTGCACATATGCACCTTTCTTAGATGTTTTGCATTGGTTTTGTTCTTAAGTGTTAGGTTTAGCACACCTTTGGAGGTGCAGAGGTGCAATTGAATTGGAAGAAATGAGATAAATGACATAAGGGGAGGGCGGTCCCATGTGATCATCTCCAAAGGAAAAAGAGTGTGCACTTGTGCATTTATCACACTTGCACACCTAGGATAGGTGTACATGTGCATTAAGTGTGCAAGTGTGCTTTTTGCACAAAAAAAACTATTTCTTCAAATTTTCCTAACTTTGGCACCATAAGGCTTCTCAATTAGAGACAAAGGCTAGACCTAGACTCTAGGGGGAGTTCCAAAATGACCTAGGCTCCAAACTATGGGTCTGGGAGACAAAGTGAGAATTACTAGGGGGTCCCTATGTCTAGGAAGAATGGGGCGTGCATTGTGAAACCAATACAAGAACTTACAATGATATGACACAAAGGGAATCATAAGATTAGGAACCTCATCTTTTATATTTGTGATACTATGAACACACCATATCTTAAGAGGAAGAGACTCAAATTTTAACCCCACAATCACTTTTCATCCCCTCAATCATAAGATCACAATAGATGATTCAAAAGAAAAACAATCTCCCAATTAGAAATGAAACTAGAGTAAGGGAAAGATTGTGAATTTTAATCAAATTTCTCATGAGAAAGGTAAAGACACAACCTTAGGGCATCATTTTTTCATACTAGATTAGGAATATAATACTAGGTTGGGGAAAAAATGCCATGTTAGGGTCATTCTCTAGAAGTGAAACCAAATAAAACATGAACCCTAACACACAACACTTTTTCAAGAAACATTTTCACCAAAAAGTTTGAAAATTTAGCTAAATGAAAAAAGGGCTATCATGTTCATTTTCTCTTCATTTTTTTCTTTTTTTTCTTGTTTCCTCTTGTATTGTTCTTCCTTTTTCTTCTTATCTTCTTCCTCATCATCTGAGCTAATGTATTCAATGATATTTGCAACAATAGATTGGCCAAATGCTACAAAGAGATTTTCTTTGACATCTACTATTATATGCATACTATCCACTTGCATGGATTCAATATCTATAACAATGTGAGGTGGTGAAAGTGCCTACTATGTCTCCTCTTTATCTTCTTTTTTCTATATATATTCTAGACTATCATCTTTGGTATACACACTCACCTTAGGTACCGAGGACATATACTTTACTATAGCCTCCTTTGTCTCTTGCTTAACTTCCTCATAATTGCCTCCCATCAGAAGAATTGCTCTTCTTTTGTTCGTCAACAAGGAAGTTGTTGGTGTTTTAAAATACCAAGTAAAAAAATACCTGATACTAAGATGGTGAAGATCAAAATAACCTAAGGATTAGCTATTTCCTATGCTTAGCTAATAGTTCTTCAAATATGGATCCAATTTAACCAAAATCATAAGGATTGTCTACTCTTTTGGCTCTATAAAACCAAGCTGAGTGCACCTAAGGGATAAAAAGATTCAAAACCTAATACTACCTTCACATTTCATTCATTCAATTAATTTTTATTACACTATTAATGGTTTAGGGAGGCTGGAATAACTAAGGCCAATAGGCACACTCGGCTACCCAAAGCACCATGCAAGAGTTAACATAATGAAAGCAAACACAAAAGAGAACAACGCCATAGAGAGAGAGAGAGAGAGGAAAATATTATTTATTGATTCATGAAAATATCCTCATACATTTCTAGCTATAAATCCTTCTAGGCTATGGCTAGATACAAAATACATTCATGATCTAAGATCCATCTTTAAATTCATACTTTCCAGTTCTACTCTCTAATTGTCCCTCCAAACTGCCCTAGCTCTAAGCCTAAACACTCTATTTATATTATCCAAAATAGCTTATGGATAATTCTAGAACATAGAGAAGCCACAAGTTTTCTCTTAGAAAATATTAAATAGCAATCATAAAAATAAACCTAACATTAAATACTTGAAGAGCTACAAGTCAACCTGCATTAGCAATTAACTATCCAGAAATTGATATCCAAGTAAAATCACAATATCTCCTATCTCTGATTGAATTAGAACTTGTTCTTTAAATTGTGCATAGTAATTTACATCCTCTATAATCTCTTAAGTGTGTAAATTCTGATTCACCAAGGATAAGTACACATCCATCCCAAAAGTCAAGCATAGGAAACTGTTGCATAGAACTGCCAAAAATTGATACTCTAGGAGAATTGCCATATCTCCTAATTTATGAGGAATTAGAACTTGTACCTTTGACACAAGTAATTAATCTAGGCCTTCTTCAATCCTTAAAACATGAATTCTCTCATTCACTATTAAAAATTAGTTACATAGTCTGCAATAGGTACCTAGAAACTAGAAAACATAGTTCCAGTAGCAAGGTAAAAACTAAAAACATGCAGGATAGAAGTGCAACCTAGGATGCTCTTGCATTAGACAACTAGGGTTAGAAGAAATGATTCTCTTGAATCATTGATATTTCACAACCTAAGCTGAATCTAACTCAAATTAAGAAATTCATAAAGCATCTTCGATAGGTTTGTTCTTCCACTTCACCAGATATTCATAATAATCTTTTCCCCTTGTGCTCTTACAAACTCTCTAATCCAATATCTATTCAACATCTTCAATTTTCTTCATAGGATATTCCTCTAATATAATAACTTCATCATCTGACTCATGATACTTGTATAAATAAGAAACATTCAATATAGGAGATATATCCATGTCATCACGTAACTCAATTTCATAAGCATTTCCATTGTCAAACTTCTTTAAGATCGTACAAGGTCCAACGTTCTTCATCTTCAGCTTACTATATGTTCCAATTGGAAATATTATTTTCTTTAGATAGACCATCACCTCATCACCAAATTTAAAATCATGATGTCTTCTATACTTATCAGCATTCTCCTTATACTTCTAATTACTTTGTTCTATCCTCAACTTCACTTCCTTATGTAAAGATTTCATAAAATCAGTAAATTCTTCTCCTACAACACTTATCTTTTCTTCACAAAAAATATTTCTCAAATTTGATACTCCTCTAGGCTTCATTCTAGCAACAATCTCAAAATACATCTTCTTTGCACTCCTATTCATAGAATTATTATATGCAAATTTAGCTTGTGCTAATACAATCTCCCAATTACTTGGCTTACTCCCAACTAAACATCTCAACAAATTATACAAGCTTCTATTTACAACCTCTTTTGTCCATTTGTCTGTAGATGGAATGTAGAACTAAACTTCAATTTAGTACTCATGTTTTTCCACAAAGCCTTCCAAAAATAACCAACAAACTGATTGTTTCTGTCAAAAATAATGCTTCTTGGTAACCCATGCAATCTCACAATCTCTTTAAAATAAAGTTTAGCAACATGCTCAACATCTAATGTCTTCTTATATAGTATGAAATGAGCCATCATAGAAAATATATCCACTACAAAAAATATGGAAGAATACCCCTTCACTGTCTTAGGTAATCTGAGAATAAAACCCGTAGATGTCACTCCAAGGTTTTTCAGGAATAGTAATAGGTGTCTATAAACCAATATTTTGATTCACTCCTTTTGCAACTTGACCAAATCTAGAACTCTTTACAAATATATAAATGTCCTTATACATTTTTGGCCAATAATACTTCTCTTTCAACAAACTCAATGTCTTATAAATTCCAAAATGTCCAGCCAATCCACCAATATGCTTTTCCTTAATTAGATTTAACCTCATAGAACTTCTAGGAATATACAACTAAATACCTTTTAACAAAATACCCTTTTGAATGAAATGCTCATCATACTTACTTATGTGATTTGTTAGTTTTGGTGTTCTGCACTCTCTCCATGCCTCAGAAAAACTAAGATCAACATCATACAACTCTTTCATTTCATCAAAACCAAGAACTTCAACCTTCATTTCAATCAATAAAGAACATCTTCTACTTAATACATCAGCAACTCTATTAGTAACTCCACTCTTGTGCTTAATTAAAAATGTAAAATTCTACAAATACTCAACCCACTTCATATGTCTCTAGTTCAGTTTATGTTGACTTTCTAATTATTGTAAAGCTTTATGATCAGTATACAACACAAAGTCCTTAAAAATCAAATAATGTCTCCACTTCTTCAATGCTTGAACAATAGCATAAAATTCTTGATCATACACATAATACTTCCTTCTATCATCATTCAACTTTTTACTAAAGAAAGAAATAGGTTTACCTTCTTGACTTAATACAGCTCCTATTGCATTATCTCTTACATCACATTCAACTTGAAATACTTTGTTGAAATTAGGTAAAGCCAATACAGGTAACTCAGCAGCCTTTTGTTTCAAAGTCTCAAAACTCTTATCAGCTCCATGTGTCCACTTGAATTCCTATTTATTTCCCCACACTATCTCAATCATAGCATTAGAAACAACACTAAAATTCTTTATAAACTTTCTGTAAAAACTAGCCAAACCATGAAATGATCTTACTTCACCCACATTCTTAGGTGTACGCCACTCCAAAATTGTTTTATCCTTCTCAGGATCCATCTTCAATCCATCAACTAAAATCACAAATCCCAAATACACAATCTCCTCTTGCATAAAAGAACACTTTTTAAGATTAATTAGCAACTTTTCCTCTTTCAACCTCTGCAATACTTGTCCAATATGCTCAAGATTTTCTTCCTTGCTCTGATTGAATATCAAAATGTCATCAAAATAAGCAATCACAAACTTACTCAAGAATCTTTTTAGAACTTCATTCATCAACCTCATGAAAGTAATAGCTACATTAGTCAAACCAAAAGGCTTAATTAACCATTTATATAAACCATCTTTTGTCTTGAAAGCAGTCTTCCATTCATCAGCTTCTCTGATTGTGATTTGATGATAGCCAATCTTCAAATCAATCTTGGTAAAATACTTTGCTCTAGTTATGAAATCCATTATATCATCCATCCTTGGCATAAGAAACCTATATTTTACTATAATTTTGTTAATAGCTCAAGAATCAGTACAGATTCTCCATTCTCCATTATTTTTAGGTGCTAATATAGTAGGTACAACACATGGACTCAAACTTTCTTTGATCAAACCTTTCTACAACAACTCATGCACTTGTCTATTAAGTTCCTCATTCTCTATAGGTATCAATCTATATGGTGCTTTCTTTGGCAAGCTAGCTCTAGTAATTAGATGCATACAATGACTTATACTTCTTACTAGAGGTAAACCATCAAGAATATCCTCAACAATAATATCTTTATACTCATTCAACAATTCTACAATTTTTTTTGTCACTCTATCATTACCAAATGCTACTTGGTCATTACCACCAACACTTAGTCCTCTAGGAACTATAGAAAAACAAATTTGATTTTTCTTTACTTCTTTTTCAAATTGCTTTCCATTAACCATGCAAACTTTTATTCTAGTACAACTGACCTCATTTGGACTTTCAATCAAAGACAATAATATTTGTTTCTTCCCATTTACCCAAAGAGTATATTGATTCAATCTTCCCTCATGTACAACATATCTATCATATTTCCAAGGTCTACCCAATAAAATATGACAACAATCCATGGGCATAATATCACACAAAACTTCATCAAAGTAATGTCCAATTTTGAACTTCATAATACATTGTTCACTGACCAATATCTTATGCTCATCTTTCATCCATGAAACATGATAAGGTTTGGGATGTTTTAGCTTCTATAACTACAACTTTGTAACCCATTCTTGTGATGCAAAATTTGTAGAACTTCTACTATCAATGATCACCTTGCAACATTTCCTAGCCATCTTATATCTAGTCTTGAAAAGACTTCTTCTAAGGATAGGTTCCTCAACACTTCCCTGATTACATAAGGTTCTTCTCACCATAAGGTTTTCTCTAGCCTCAAGTCCACTAGGTGAACTCTCAATGTCCTCTTGAATCATAACATTTCTATTATTTTCCCACTTTCATAAGATCTACATTCAAAGGATCGAAGCCCTTTTTTATCTCATCTGAAACAATTACCATGGAAACCACCTCTAGAATAAGAATTACCTCTTCCTCGGTAATATCTAGTACTTCCTCGGTATGAACTACCACCTTTCCACTCAGTATTTGCTTTGTCATCATTTTCCCATTCAGATTTGCCTTTATCTTGCATAAAACTATTAGATCTACCACCTTCACCATAAGATCTACCTTTGCCTCTTTGGAATCTACCACCTCTACCTCTTTGTCTTTATTCATGCTTCTTTATCAAGATCTCATCAACTTTCAAGGCATATTTGTATGCTTCTTCCACACTTTCCAACTTCACAAAACTTATT
Organism: Cupressus sempervirens; assembly: GCA_028749045.1. Classification (NCBI taxonomy): domain Eukaryota; kingdom Viridiplantae; phylum Streptophyta; class Pinopsida; order Cupressales; family Cupressaceae; genus Cupressus; species Cupressus sempervirens. The sequence continues at coordinate 182,224,579 of CM053791.1, read as the reverse complement.
TCATCTTGAATTCTAGATCTTAATCCATTTATGTACCCTACAATTTTATCAACATCATCATCCACATGTCTAGATTAGATGTCCAATCTATAGAATTTCTTAGTATACTCTTTCACAGTCATGTCCTTTTGTCTCAAATTTGGCATATTTCTCAACAAGCTAACTTGGTAATCAATAGGAAGGAATTTGTCCTTTACCCTATTGATCATATTTGGTCAAGTTCTCATCTTCTTCTTTTGTCTCTTTTGTCTATCAGTTTGCAAATGCTCCTAGCATAGTGAAGCATGACCTTTCAACTTAGTAACTGTAATCTTCACCTTCTTATTATTATTAGTGTTTTCATACTCAAAGAACTTTTCCATATCTGAGATCTAATCTAACACAACATTGGTATCCAATTTTCCATTATAAGGAACAACTTCTATAGTAGGCTTCAAATTTTCCCTGGAAAAAACTCTCAACATCCTTGGCCCATCTTGATCTTCTTCAAGTTTTGGATTATAGTTTGGTGTTTCTACTTCATCATCACTTACATCATCAAGATGTGGTCCTCTCCTTTGGGTTGTCTCGATAGCATCTAATCTAGCTGCAATTTGTCTCAATTGATCCAAAATAGCAATATTAGCATTTCCTCTACCACAAACCATCTTTATAAATTAGGTTCCTACAAGATCATAACCCTCTACAAGTTATATGTCAAATTTGTAGATCTGCAATCCTACAACCAATATCTAAAACAAGCTTCTGCATGATCCAATCACCACAAAGATGAACCTCAAGCTCTGATACCACCTAACACAATGAGGCTAGTAGTAATTAAGGCCAATAGGCACACTCAACTACCCAAACCATCATGTGAGTGTTAACACAATGGAAGAAAACACAAAAGAGAACATCACCATAGAGAGAGAGAGAGAGAGAGAGAGAGAGAGAGAGAGAGAGAGAGAGAGAGAGAGAGATATTCTTTACTGATTCATGATAATATCCTCATAGATGCCAAGTTGTAAGGCATTCTGGGTTATGGCTAGATACAAAATACATTCATGATCTAAGATCTAGCTTTAAATTTGCACTTTCCAGTTCTGCTCTCCAATCATCTCTCCAAACTACCCTAGCTCTAAGCCTAAACACTCTATTTATACTACCCAAAATGGCTTATAGATCATTCTAAAACATAGAGAATCCACAAGTTGGGTCTTAGCAAATTTTAAATACCCATCATGAAAATAAACCTAACATTAGATACTTGAAGAGCTACAAGTTAGCCAACATCAGCAATTAACTATCTAGAAATTGATAGACAAGAAAAATCATGATATCTCCTAGCACTGATTGAATTAGAAATTGATATACAATCAAAATCATGATATAGCCAAGCATAGGAAACTATCATGCAAAATTACCAGAAATTGATACTCCAGGAGAATTTCCATATCTCCCAACTTATGAGGTATTAGAACTTGTGCCTTTCACACAAGGAATTAATCTAGGCCAATCCATGAAAATTGCATGTTCTCAGTCATTATGAAAAATTAATTACATGATCTTCAATAGACACTAGAAAACTAGAAAACACAGTTTTAGCAACAAAGTAAAAACTAAAAACATGCAGGATAGTAGTGCAACCCAGGATGCTCCTCAATCAATTCATCCCTTATAGTATATTGGTCATAATTATTCTTACATTTAAAAGTAATTCTAGGTAACAATAGCTAATTAAAACATAAAGATTATATGCAAACAAGTATTGACCAGCTATGATACTCTTCATACATTTGAAATAAAATTTATTTTGGTTTTAAGATTTTGCTTGCTTTTTATCTATTATCTCTTCATATGAGAACTAAAATAATTTATTATTTCCTAATCCATTGGGATTCAAATCCTACACAACTATTTTGACCTAATTTATTGCATTACAATCATTATCATCAGCAATTCTCGCTAAAGCTCATTCTTATGCATATCCTTATTAGTGCTTGGAAATCCAATCATATCACTAGAGAATTTACTCAATTCATTGAATCAAAAGCAATAATGAATTGACATATAAGCTATCCTAGTTACATTAAATTGAACAAGCTTTGCCCATACAATCTCAAAATAGCTAGTCAATAACAATGGAGACAAGATTCAAAGAAAAAGATATGGTGACAATTCATCTTTGTATTAATTCTCATTGAAAATTATGTAACATTGGAATAGTATTCAAAACAACTCAAGACCGAACAATCTAATCATTCAAAGCTAATGTATCTTCAAATTTTTAGAGAAAATTCATTATAGAGTTTTTACATCAAGGAAAACTAGACCAAAAAACAAACCTAGAAAGAAAACTAAAATTTACATAATACTTCAGACCCCTTCTCTACCCTTGGAATCTCACTTATATAGTGTGAGACCCAACAAGCTTAAGAAATAGAAAATACTGCCAGTTGTCCTTAAGACATAAAGATATTTACAAAGTTACTATCATAAAAGACAAAAATTGGAGCAATAGAATGTTTTTAATCATGAACATTCTTTTTTCATACCACTTCTGCTACACTTCTTTGTTGCTAAGGAGTTCATGATTGGCTTTGCTATTTTTTTCATTTCTCAGAAGGTGCAATCAATCAACTTTCTTGTGATGGACCTAGCTCTGATGTTTGTAGACTTAATTCAACTTGAGGTTCTCCATTTACATCATCATGCACTGACAAATTGATAGTCACATTTGATTGTCTTGTTGCCAAGTCATCAGTTTGAACATCTGTATTTGTCTTTGCAGTTGGTTATGTATCCCTATCTTCTTCTACTTTTACAAATGTGTTACTTATTTTCAAATTATCTTTCTCCATTTCATCATCATCAGTTTCACCAATCACTATCTACTTTGTATGTACAAAATCTTCCATCCACTTGTTAAAAAGTGTGTCATCTGGCCAATTGAAACTCTAAATCTCATGTTGTTTTTGCTTCACATTCTTACCCAATTTATCTATTTCAATTGTATTGGCCCACCAAGCACGTCCTTTTTCATTTATGGTTCTATTCATGCTAAGACATAATAGATTATCCAATTCTTGGGCCCATTTACCTTTATCTTTTAATTTATCTTTTTTATCCAAGGCATGGGGGAAAAATCCAAAGTTTATACTCTTATATTTTGGAAGAAAATTAATGATTCTTCTTTCTAATGCAATTATCTTATCATCAAACTTAGAGAGTTCATTAGTCAAGTCAAAAGTATTTTCTATCTTTTCACATGACAAACTAATAACTAAAAAACACAGAAGAGTAACATCATGATCCCTATTATTCCACTTATTAACAATTGGCTTAAAAGCCTCCTCAATTTCTTTCATCTTATTATGTTTATTAACTTTTCCAATTGTTCATAGAATGTAGGCCATCCAATTTTATGAACCAAATACATGATTTATTTTCTCAAACTATCCTCATATTGGATATCTAATTCCACATGCAATGCCTATAGTTTTCTCTTTTCCTCCTCAAAATCATCTGTAGTATAATACTAAGGTTTTTGTGGTGTGTCTATCATTTCTATTAGACAAATGGATTTAAAAGGCCCCACTACTAGATGATGGTAAGTGATTCTAGGCCTACTAGACTATCCTTAGTGCCCCATCACCTTATTCTCAAGCTCTATTCTTTTCTTGTACTTCTTTTTTGAAAGTTGACAGAAATTGTTCATATTTTTGTTCCAATTCTAACTTTTATTTTTTCTCCCTTAGAGCTATGGCTAAGGTGACGTTGGCTATTCCAACATCTTTTTATGTGGCCTCCACATTTGGAGTGTTCTCTACACTTTTTACAATTAGGTTTCCAATCAAGCTGGTATCATTAGGCTAGGAGGAACTAGCTCTAGAGCCTTTTCTCATAGACCAAATTACTAATGTAGTATGGTCCTCACTGAATTCGACACCTTTCAGCTACTTTTTCAACTTTTCATCTACATTTAACTTTTTAGTAATAGAGTTAAAAATCATTACATCTGCAATGTCCCAATTTTGTAGTGTTGTTTAGTGTGGAGCCTGATCAGTCCCTAAGTGGGAGATTGTTAGATTATCGTGACCGATTAGGAAAGTGCTGCACATACTTCATATTATGGCCAACATATGGCCAACATGTTGTAACCATAAAATGGATAAAATACTTGTATAAAAGGGTTTAGGGTTAGGTTTTTTTCATTATGTTGTGATGCAAAATTGGTTCTTGCCACGGTATTGAGTTGTAAGGGATTATAGATTGTAATTAGGTTGTAATCACTGGATTGTAATAAGATTGGACTTGCTATTTGGTGGACATAGCCTAGGGATTGGGTGAACCACGTTAAATCTTGGTGTCTTGTGTTCATTTCTATGTGATCTATTATTTTCTATTATTGGTTATATTTGCATGTAGTTTTTATTTTTGCCCATGGTTTTATCCTAACAAGTGGTATCAGAGCCTAGTTGTTTTTTAGTTATCCTCTGCAAGAAAGTTTCACAGTTGAGTGGGAGTTTCACGGTTGAGTGGGAGAAATGGTAGATGAGGGTAAACTAAGGGTTGATAGGTTTAATGGGAAGAACTTCCAGTTATGGAAGATGCAAATGGAAGACTATATGTATCAGAAGGATTTATGGAAACCGTTGGAAGGCAAAGCTAAGAATCAGGGATCTATGTTAGATGTTGAATGGGATCTTTTGGATAGAAAGGAACTTGAAAGAATTTGGTTATGCTTGGCACCATCAGTGGCATTTAATATTACAAAAGCAAAGATGATAGAAGATTTGATGAAAACCCTAGCAACACTATATGAAAAACCCTCCGCTTTAAACACGGTATTTCTCATGAAGCATTTATTTAATATGAAAATGGCAGAAGGTGGATCTGTTGCAGCAACATGAGAAGAAAGAAGATGATTATGTAGTGTTGGGTGATACTCCAAAAGCTAATGTTCCAGCCATTCCTCATAATGTGCAACAAATGCAACAACAAATACCACACATAGCGGTAAATATTACATGGTCAACGAGGAAAATTAGACCTCCATAAAGGTTTTCTCCCTCTTTCTATTCTATTTTACTTACTTATGTTAGTGAACCTGAAAGTTATGATGAAGCTATGCTAGTGGATATTAAGATTTAGTGGGAGTCTGCAATGAAAGATGAAATGGACTCTTTGCTAAAGAATAAGAGATGGGATTTGTGCAAGTTACCTACACGTAAAAAGGCTTTACAAAATAAGTGGGTTTACAAGTTGAAAGAAGAGGAAGGAGGTAAGAAAAGATTTAAGGCCAGGTTAGTTGTAAAAGGATTTGCACAGAAAAAGGGAATTGATTTTGATGAGATATTTTCTCCTGTTGTTAAAATGACTTTTATTCGTATTGTTTTAAGTCTTGTGGCTACTAAAGATTTGTATTTAAAGCAGCTAGATGTTAAAACAACCTTTCTTCATGGTGATTTGGATGAAGAAATATATATGGCTTAGCCATAAGGTTTTGAGGTCAAAGGTAAGGAGAACTTAGTGTGCAAAATGAAGAAAAGTTTATATGGCTTGAAGCAAGCACCTCGGCAATGGTATCTGAAATTTGATAGTTTTATGCATGAGCATGGATATAATAGGTGTCATTCAGATTATTGTGTTTATTTTAAGAGGTTGGATGATGATAGTTATATTATTTTATGTTTATATGTTGATGATATGTTTGTAGCTGGGTCTAACATGGATCATATTAAGGGGCTAAAATGCCAATTAGCACATGCATTTTCTATGAAGGATTTCGGGGCAGCAAAACAAATCCTTGGTATGAAGATTTGCAGAGATAGGAAGAATAGAACATTAACACTATCTTAGGCTAATTATGTTGAGAAGGTGTTGTAATGTTTCTCTATGGAGAATGCTAAAGCTATCAGCACACCTTTACCTGGTCATTTGAAGTTGACTAAGGAGATGTGTCCTAAGACACAAGAAGAGGAGGATAAGATGTCCAAGGTACCCTATGCTTTAGTTGTAGGAAGCTTGATGTATGCTATGGTATGCACTAGGCTAGATATTGCACATGCAATGGGAGTCGTTAGCAAGTATATGAGTCATCCAGGATTTGAGCATTGGAATGTTGTCAAGTGGATTCTAAGATATTTGAGAGGAACATCCAATAAGTGTTTACAATTTGGGGGCTCTAATACTAATTTGCAGGGCTATGTTGACTCAGATTTGGAAGGGCATATTGATACCAGGTGGAGTACTACAATTTATGTCTTTACTATTGGTGGGGCAACAGTTAGCTAGGTTTCTAGGTTACAGAAGCTTAATGTTCTATCCACTACAAAGGCAGAGTATGTTGCTGCTAAAAAGGCAACCAAGGAGATGATATGGCTTTAGTTATTCTTGGAAAAATTGGGACATCCTCAGAAGGATAATTATTTGTTCACAGATAGTCAGAGTGCCATTCATCTTGTAAAGAACTTAGCTCTGCATTCTAAGACCAAACACATACAGTTGCGATATCATTTCATTCGGTCAATTTTGGAGGATGGACAGTTAAAGCTAGACAAGATCCATACAAATGACAATCCAGTAGATATGTTAACAAAGGTTGTATCAAGGGAGAAGCTGAACTCCTCTTCAGCTTCGGTTGGTCTTTTAGACTGAACATGAATAAAAGAACACTAGAGTCTAGGGTGGTTTGATCCAATGGGAAACCCATGTAGTAGTGGTATTGCTACAGGATCAGTCTCCAAGTGGGAGATTGTTGTTTAGTGTGGAGCCTAATCAGTCCCCAAGTGGGAGATTGTTAGATTATCATGACTGATCAGGAAAGTACTATATATACTTCATAATTATTGGGGTTTGAGGCTGACTTTGTAGCTGACATATTATGGCCGACATATGGCCAACATGTTGTAACCCTAAAACAGATAAAATACTTGTATAAAAGGGTTTAGGGTTAGGTATTTTTCATTATGTTGTGATGCAAAATTGGTTCTTGCGGTAGTACTAAGCTATAAGGGATTACAAATTATAATTAGGTTGTAATCACTGGATTTTAATAAGATTGGACTTGCTGTTTGGTGGACATAGCCCAAGGATTGGGTGAACCATGTTAAATCTTGGTGTCTTGTGTTCATTTCTGTGTGATCTATTATTTTCTGTTATTGGTTATATTTTCATGTAGTTTTTATTTCTGTCTGTGGTTTTATCCTAACAGGTAGAAGCAAGAACCTAGATGATTTTATCTTCTTCTTTTTTTCCTCCTTAGGCCTCAAGCTTTCAAATACTTGCAAAATCTCATCCTTAATTTGATTTTGTATGGTTGTTTCTTCTATTTTAGGATTCTCTACTTTCATCTTATTACACCTCTCTTCAAATAGTTCAATATTTGTCCTCCATGCAAATTGGTAGAAAGCTCTAGATTTAACTAAATTGTCATCAAAAATAGATTCATGACTAGATTCTTCTATAACAGGGTCCAACTCACTTCTTCTATAATTAGCAATAGTTAATTCCAAGCTTTGTATGGGAGGCTCTTGAGGATTTCCTTCTTCTAGTTTAGAAGCAGTAATGAAGACTCCCCCTTGGGATTCCAATTGCTCCATCTACTCCTTAGTGAGTTGTTCATCTCCTATATGCAATGGGGACTAAGTGGGTGGGTACTCCTCTATTTGGGAAAACACCACTAATTGATCCAATTATCTATTTACCTTTGTCAATTGTAGAGCTTTTATTTTGAATGATATTGTAGCTAGGTCTCCTCTGAATAACTAGTTGCCTTGATCCTACTCCAGGGGTAAAAGATAATTTTTCATGACCTCTCTAGCCTTCTCAGGATAAGAATTAATAAAGAATATTATATTTTCATTCATGACTTCTATAATCTCTAGAAAAGTGGTCATCAATTTATTTATCTTATCTGTCTCTATCTTGGCATGTTTCAATTTATCTATCTTATCTGTCTCTATTTTGTAATATTTATCAAAATAGTTAATTAATTCTAGAACCCTGGAATAAACTATCCATTTCTCCTTCTTGATCTCTTGTTCCTAGAGAGAGAATTCATTCCTTATTAGATCTGTAGGGAAGTAGGGTTGATGTTTCTTGGCACTAGTCTTATCCCTTTTTCTAAAAATATCAAAGAATCCTTCACTATCATTAAAGAGATCATGAGAAACAACCATTTTATATTGGTCTAAAAATTTATACATAAACAACCAACCACCCTTGGTGATTATGAACTGATGGGCCACTATACAAGATGGGAAATTTGAACCTCTAGACTGACCAGTTAGTTGTGCTTCCTCTAATCCACCTATCTTCCATAGCATTTGAACTATTCCCACCTCCAGAGATACCTAGTAAGAAAGTACATGTGTAGTTCCTTGGAATCCATATGCTCTAGAAACTATAGACATAGGGTATGGTATGATATTTTCCCAATTATGGGAAACCTTCAAACTAGTAGGGCTATCTATGAGCCTAATGAAATCTAGCAGTGCCTTAGGTATTCTATGATTTTCCCTTAATAAAAGAATCCTCAACCAAGATGTGAGGTATCTATAAAATCTTGCAAAGTTGGTCTCTTTTGCATCCTAGGTTATATCTGCACTCCATAATTGGACTAGTAGAGCTTCTCCCACATACTTTCTATTTAATACCATTTATTTTTCAAAGAAAGTAACACCTTTATACAAGAATATATGCATCAATAAGGAATAGTGGCCAAATTTTTTCTCTACTTTTCCATTTGCAATTCCAATTAGGCCTGTGTGAATTTATTCTACTAAATAAGATGCAAAATCAAAAATAATATCCACATGAAAAGAAGAGATATGTGTCATCATATGTACATGAACTTTATTGGCATAAAATCTTGTTCATATTCACCAAAAATCCTACATAAAGTCATGTAAATGTCTATGGCCTGAGTATTAAAATTTTATATTGAAAGGCTCTTTAGTTGATGTTGTAACAAAGGTCACATTGCCAATTATGGCCAAGAGTCCTCTCAATGCACCTTGTCTGATTTGATCTTTTTGAGACAAATATTCCTTTTCCAATCCCTAAAAGTAAATGATCTCATTTTAATTTATGGTTGGCTCCAATCCAAAAACTTCTTGAATCTCTTCTATAGTGATTTTTATCAAACACTCCCCATCTATTATCCTCATCATCCTGGCTACTAGGTCGTTATTTAGGGCTATACTATTAGAAGGTCAGAATTGATGAAAACCCTAGGGACCACCAACTTACTTAAATCAAAATTCCAAATATTCCCATGAGGACCAAACAATTTCCTCTTTGAGAACCATTTCTTGAAAAATTGCAACCCTTTTTTGGAAGTTATGGCATCCCTAGTCCAATTCCCCTTATCAAACAAACCATCTACAATTTGGAGCCTAGGGTTTACATGAACTATCTTTTTAATTTGGGTTGATTCATTTGTGGATTCACTTAATTGTTTGAGAAAATCATCATGGATATTTTTACAGACATATTCTACCTTTCTAGAGAAACCCTTTTTTGGAGGCATATTGGATAATAGTGCATTAAAACCAAAATTCTTTATATTATATTTTAGAATGTGGTACTTACTTGGCTCTCTTGTTTCTTCTTTCTAAATTATATAGTAAATCGTTGATATAGAAAGTTCTTCACAATTTAACTAGGTAAGAAAATAACTCTTCAATAGGTTCTAGCTCTTAGAAAATTATAAATACATTTACATGAAGAAATTCTTGAATGTCTGCACTATATTCCTAGTTTTATTTCACATGAGGAGCTTTAACTCTCATAAATGGATCACAGAGAAACAAAGTGGCATCACCTTTCAAATTTGAAAATAAGTCATCAATTTTTTGAAAAATATGATGATTTAGGAATAAAACAATTTATGGCTCTACTTGCACCCTCCTAGTTGGCAGTCAATCCAATTGAATCTCTCCACATAAAAACTTTTCTTTCACTATTGGTGACTTACATTAGACCCATTTACACCTCTAGACATGTGTCATGTTCTCACTATGTTGCCAAGGGTAAGAGTTGAGCAACTCCTGTTGGCAACAAAGTGACCATCATTGATCAACCTTGCATCGGATGATAGAGCTTTATGATAATTGCATTATAAACAATGTGAGCCCACAACATTTCCTTCAGGTCACTATATTGCCAAGGATAATTTTCTTGCAACTTCCTTTAGCAACAAAGTGACCACCGTCAATCTTGAGAAGATCTAATGGTGTAAACTAACATATTACCTTTTCCCATAATGTGAATCCCTTGTGGAATCTAACATCCTAACAATCTTGTTGATGACATGGAAATTATGGAGTCATCTTCAAAGGTTAGTACCACCACATATCCATGTGGTAGGCTGTCACTATGTCACCATGGGTAAAAACCTTGTGACTTCCCTTGGTGACAAAGCCCGACCATCAATCTTGAGAAGATTTGATGTTGTAGACTTTTTTTTCTTATAACTTCATTCCTTCATGACTAGGTTGTATGGATATGAATTTCTTAGTTGCTATGTCACCATGAATAAATAACATGTAATTTCCTTTGGTGACAAAGTTACATCCCTTGATCTTAAGGAAGATCAAGGGTTGTCATTACTTGATCACTTTTTAAAAAAATAAAGACATAAAACCTGTGGAAAATTAAAGTGAAAGCTTAGGTTAAGGTTATTCTCAAAGACTTAAGATAACTTTTAGATAATACAAACAAATTTAAAAAGGTACTTGGGAAGGAATAAAATGGGTTTTTAAAAGGATTTTCCTTGCACATGTTTAATTTGAAAGGGCACGTTGTGTAAACATAATCCATAGGCTTTCTAGGGAAAAATTTAGTGAAACAAAAATTAGGGTTATTCTATTGTTAACAAAATTAAAAACATAAAACCCTAATTTTGTAAAAGAAATTGAAATATTCTCTTAAAAATGCATTAAGATAAATTTTATGTGTAAACCAGACCAACAGTGGCTAAATCTAGGGACAATGAATGTGCATGTTCATACAAGGGTTTAAAATCCCTAGAAGAAGCAGACGAAGTATTTGAAACAATTTTTATGATGGCTCTGAGAGAGCAATGGCATAGGAAGGAAAAACTATACAAGGCCACATAATAATTTACAAGGATTTATAGGATTTAAAGAAAAACCCTAAACTATTATTCATGGAAAATAAGTATTTTCAGCAAAAATACCTCTTCAAGGATTGTCCATGAACCGGTAGTTCAAGGATATTCCTTGATAAATCTTTTAGAATATAAGAATCTTCGCCCCATGTAGCTTCTACTAGATAAGGGCCTAGCCATATAGGATCAAACTTTCCATGCTTCCTTTTATCTTCAATCCTAGCATTCCACATGAGAACTAGGTCTTCAATTTCAAATTTCTTAGTCACTATCTTTCTATCATATAACATTTTGACTTGTAATTGCAATTTTTTTATTTCTTAGACAATCTCCTTTTTTGGTCTCTATTAATCCTACCAATTCATCCATTCTTTCCTACATATCATCAATGATATATTCATTATACATTATAATGTAATTGTATAGGCTTGCTAGATTGTTTTAGGGCATTCTTTCCTTGATTCCATATACTAGATCAAAAGGTGCTACACCTATTGCTTTCTTTATTATTACATTGCCAACCCATATTGCCAACTATAATTTGGAATCCCATGCCTTTTTGTTATCATCCAGAGTCCCTTTTATGACCTTTAATAGGCTCTTATTGGTAGATTTAGCTTGTCCATTTCCATATGGATGATAAGGTGAGGATGTTGACCTAGTTATGTCATATTTATCATAGAATTTTATAAATTCTTTTCACCCAAAACACACTGCATTGTTAGTTACAAGTCTATGAGGGAATCCAAACCTTGTAATGATATTATTCAAAACAAAATTATTCAGCACTTTTGTAGTAGCATTTCTTGTAGGAATAACTTCTACACACTTTGTAAATTAATCATTAGCTACCAAGATCCATGAGTAACCAGTACTTGACTTGGGGGAAATTTCACCTATAAAATCCATGTCCCATTGCTGGAAAGGTGCTTGAACTTCAACTGGTTTTAGAGGAGTATTCCCAAAAAAAATTAGCTTCCCCACAAATCTCAGACAAGCATCACATTTTCTAATAAGTAACTATGCATCTTTGAAGAGAGTAGGCCACCAAAATCTAGCTCTTATTACCTTGTGAGTAGTGATTTTAGCCATGTAATTTCCTCCACATATTCCTAAATGCATTTTGCTTAATATCTCCTTGGATTTTTCTTGATCAATGCACTTCAATAATACTCCTTAAAATTTCTTGCACCATAGATTATTTCTAACAATAATGTATCTTATTGCATGCAACTTTGTCCATCTCTTTTCACTATCAGTTAGATGGGGTGGAGCTTCCATTTGTTGCAAATAGTATATGACATTGGTAATACCATTCACAATTATCCATATTGCATAACACTAACCTTAAATCATCTGCTACCACATTAATTTGGTTGGCATCAAGGTTTGATTGAGCCATGAGTTTTGCTAGTCCTTGACCTCTTACCAATTTGGTAATTTGGATGTCAATATTAAACTCTTGAATTCTATTGATCCATTAGCACCTCCTAGAAAAAACACCCAAAAAAGAAAATATGTCCTTAATAGTTGTACTTGGTACAAATTATATAACAATAACACCTACAAGATAACACCTGAATGCTTTAATAGCCTTTACTAAGGCATTAGCATGTTTTTCATTTATCTCATTCTTCAATTCAATAGGTTGAAGGGACTTACTAAAAAATACAATAGACTGCTCATACTCTTAATCATTTTTCTGCAATAGAACTAATGCCACAGTATGAAAAGATTTAAAATAAAATATATGCATTGGTTTTGTATAATTAGGATTCCTAAGGAATGGGGCATTTTTATAGCAGTCTTGATGTCTTGAAAAGCTTATCAAGGTTCACCATCCCAATTAATAACAACACCCTTTTTGAGCATTTTGGATATTGGTCTACTAATCTCAAAAAATTAGTAAGAAATCTTCTTAAAAAGTTTTCTTTCCCAAAAAATGATTGTATTCCTTTTATATTCTTTGGCTTGGAAACTTTATCAATAGCAACTACTCTTTCAGGGTCAATCTTCACACCATCCTTTGACACTATGTGACCTAACAATCTCCCTTCTATTACTCCAAATGTACATTTCTTTGGGTTCAAGGATATTCCATACTTTGAGGCTTTAATGAAAATTGTCTCCAAATGTTTACAATGGTCTTTACCATTTTTAGAATATGTTGTAAGGTCATCTTGACACACTACCATAAACTTATTTAAATATTCATGAAAGGTTACATCCATGGCTCTTTGAAAAGTTTCTCCTACATTAATTAACCCAAATGGCATTCTTACATAGATATATGTACCCCATGGAGTAGCAAAGACTATCTTAAACTATTCTTTTTCATTTACAAGGACCTAGATGTAACCTAAGAATCCATCCATCATAGACATCAATTTTGAACTAATCACTTGTTGTAGCATGGCTACCATATTTGGCAAACCATAGTTGTCTTTCAAGGAAGCAATATTTAGGTTCCTAAAATCCACACAAAGCCTTATGTCTCCACTCTTCTTTCTCATAGGCACTAAGTTTGATACCCAAGTGGAGTGTCTAATTGGCTTAATTATTCCTTCATCTCTTAGCTTTATTAATTCTTGTTGCCTTTTATGAGCTAAGGTAAGATTTAATGGTCTCTAATTTTTCCTAAGAGGTTTAAAATTTTCCTTAAGGGGTATGACATGTTGAAACAAGTCTTCTCTATAGGCTTTAAGGTCATCATATGACCATGCAAATACATGTCTATACTTTCTTAGCAAATCAATCAAAGGATTTCTAATTGAAGTAGATAGGTTTTGACCAATATAAACCTTCTTTAGCACTTTAGAGGTACCAAGGTTTATCTCTTCAAGTTATTTTGGTTTTTTATCCCTAACCCTAGACTTCACCCAATCTTGGTTATCAAACATTCTTTCTAGGACTACCAATCCTTTGGGTACTTTGTTAGTTTTTAGCCGCAAAATTTCTTGGTCAAAAATTGTTTCCTTACCATGTACTATTTCAATTAGAGCACTGCAATCTAATTCTTGGCCATGATATTTTTCTTCACTTGACAAGAATTTTAAAATATCCTTATAATCCTTAAAAACTTGCCAATTTTCTATATTATTAGGAATTGAAGGCTGATTTTGTAGTTCAATCTATGAAATCCTAGAAAATGATACATCCTTGGGTTTAATAGCTATATTTTCCAATAGATCAACCATCTTTTTATGACTCCTCTCCATCCAAGAGATACCAAATGCATCAAATAACTCAATTTGGTCCCATACAATATTTTTTTATTGCTCCAATCTCTTATTTTTTGATGCATAAGTTTCTCTTACTCAAGAAACTACTAATTTAGAGTTGCCAATAACATGGAACTTTTTTATTCCATGATGAGTTGCAACTCTTAATCTTAGTAAGAGTGCTTCATATTTTGATATGTTATTAGTACAAGAAAAGTTCAAGGTGAATGAATATTTGAAATTGTTATTTTTAGGAGACACAAAATCTGTGAATCTATGCAACATTCAACCTCATGTGCAATCACAACTACGATTTTCTCAATTTCTTGGATAATCAACTCTACCCTAAAAGAATTTATGCTAGTATCTACAAAAAAAGTGGAACCCTTATCGACATCATCCCCAAAAATATGGTTGACCCTTGGCTCCCTATACACCATCATATCTAGAAAACAACTAGAATCCTTATCAACATCATATTTTAGGCTCCCTCTCATAGCAACACTCTATTTTCTAGATAGTAACATTCCATAATATGGAGGAATATCAACTATAATCATTGACATTGTTAAGTCTACATCAGGGTATGCAACTAGTTTGAAGGGTAATGCATTGGTAGTACCTATAATAGGCACTTCCCTAGAATCTATACCTCTACATCTACCCTTTTTTTATATCCACTTGTAAACCTAAGGCTTTCATAACTTTGAAATGCATAATAGTATTAGAAGCTCCTAATTCTATCATGTAGTTCTTTAGAGTTCTTCCTTTTATAACCAAACTAAGAAAAAATGGATCAATATCCTACAAATAAGCTATAGATGAATCATCTAAGAAAATCTAAGGAATTTTTGACATAATCCCACTATCTTCAACTAGCACTGGGATTTGTTGTATGTTTGGTTCAGCAATATTACTACTATTACATATCCCACCCAACCATGAAAAAGCTTTACTCTTATGTTCATCTATTCTAAATAACTTAGATAAAGGCAATTTGATACTTATTTGAGATAGCATAGATATCATGTCAGTTGGGTCACATATAGTAGGTTTTACAAGAATATGTGGAGGTGAAGTCTTTTGAACAATAGGCACCACTATTTTCTTAGGAATATCAAATCCTAATTTCTTCTCTTGCACACTTTCCTTAACTATCTCATTTGTCTAAAATTGGACCCTCTTTTGTGGCTCCCACTTCTTTTGTCTTACTATTTTGCAATTGTTAACTATTTTTCTTCTCAAATTGTAATTACTATGAACTTGAGAGACCATTTATGTTGTAATTCTATCAATCTCCTCTTTAGAAGGTTTTTTAGATTTATATGACCCACGTTAGAGGATGCAGTACATATTCTATCTTCATCATAGTCTTCATTATCTAAAAATATTTGTGGATGGTGTAATTGGTAAACAACTCTCTAATTAGCAATGTCATTTACATGTTCTTCTAGATTAGAATATTCATAGTCATCACACATATTAACCATATGGCATCCTACATCATCATAATTTTCTTCTTCTTCTTCATCCTTATTCTACATATTCTAATCTACAACAAATGATTGGGCTACTACACAGTAATCTAAGGAGTGAGGTGATTGGCATATGATGCACCATGGCACATCATCTTTCATGTTAATAGAATTCCTTTGTAGAGGGTCTGAGGTACCCTTAGCTTTCACATTTTGAGCTTGATTAGGAATAGGTTTACCATCTTTCCATTGAGTAGTATATGGGTAGTTTTGCATTCTTGGTTGCCTTTTGAAATGATTTTTATTCATCAGGGCTTAGTCACCAACATTGGATTTGTGTGTATTGAAAACTAGTGGGTTCATTTTATTCAATAAATCTAACACTTGACCCATTGTGGCTTCCTTAGGCTTCTTACTTGTAGTAGATTTATCATTTTCCTTCTTATTGTTCTTGGGGTTGAACAATTTTGTTTCATCTCTCCTTCCTAGCTTACCAAATGCTTTCCTATTGTTTTCAATATTCATAGCTAGTTTGCAAGCATCCCTTAAAGTTTGGGATCTTTGTCTCTCAAACGATAAGCTATTTTACTATCAAAGGCATTGCAATATGTTGTAAGAAATACATCCTCATTCAATCTCATTACCTAGAATAGCTTGTAAATCCCCTTTTGAAATGATACATTGAAATCAATGGTAGGCTCATTAGGCTTCTTTTTTATGCTGTTGAAATCATTCAACATGAAGCCAATATTAGTTTTATCTCCATATTGTTCTTTGAATAACTTTTCCAAATCACTCCATGAACTAATGCTATCATCTGGTAGTCTTCTAAACTAGTCCCTTTCATCTTCAGTTAATGAGTGCATAAACAATTTCATCACTACATCCTCATATTCTACCTCAAAATCATTTAGCATGTCCATGAAAATTCTCAAATGTTCCTCACCAATAACTGCATTATTTCCTAAGAACTTCACAACTTTGTCTCTTAAATCAAATGATATTGCATGTGGAAAACCAAGAATACCTAAGAATGATGGGTAAAAGTATAGAGTTGTATCACCTTTCAAGATGACTTATTAGAACCACTAAATTTAAGTATTTCTATCCAAAAATAATTTTTTTTCAAACATATGATCTTGATAGATTCATTCTAGCTAAGTTATAAATGGTCTTACATTTTTCCAATTGGAAATTTCTATTAAATGTATGTTTTATTCTAGTTTGTATCCAGTTATGATGTTTCAATAGCTCTTACTATTTTCCACAATATTTGTTAAGTAACATATAAACACCATTTTATAGAGCTCAAAGTCAAGAATATTTTCATATAGAGTGTTAAATTACATATAATATATTTTCAATAAAAAATTCTATAGATGTGTATTTTAACACTTGAAAGATGTCAATTTTGATAAAGAAAAAAAATTAAATCATATAAAAAAATTTAAAAATTTATTACATTCTAGAGGAAAGACTCTTCTTTCAAAATGTATAATTTTTCTTCTGGTTAGAATATAATTATTTTGAAAAATGTGGTGGGAGATGAAAACTATTGATTTTAGGTGAGTTGAAATATGAATCATTATGAAAGACAAAATATATGTCTTAAGCCAATATTTATTTTTGCTTGTTCTAGCTATATATGCTATCTATAACATAGTCTAAGATCAAAGCGAAATAAGTTTATTTCTATATAGTTTTGTGGTGGAAACTAGAACCCTAATTTTTAGCATTTTTAAGCAACTAAAGAATTATTTATAAAAAAATAGGAAAATACATCAATTGTTATTTCAAATAATTATTAAAAATTATAATCCAAAACTTCTTTTATTTCTACACATTTCATTAGTTTACTTTACTTTCAAATTCCAATAATAATATGAGTTCTAAGTCAATGAAGTTGAATAGTTATACTTTTGTTAGCTTTTTTCTTTACAAAAAGGTGACATGGGTTTGTGCTTTTATCTTGACATTTATCTATACTTCTCCATGTATATAGGTTTCTTCTAAAAATGAGCAACATTTGATGTACTTTTTGAATTAGTCTAGTTATGCACAATGCTTTGAGACTATTGT
Source organism: Cupressus sempervirens (assembly GCA_028749045.1). Taxonomy (NCBI): domain Eukaryota; kingdom Viridiplantae; phylum Streptophyta; class Pinopsida; order Cupressales; family Cupressaceae; genus Cupressus; species Cupressus sempervirens. Next base: position 182,206,688 of record CM053791.1, on the reverse strand, counting down.
GTTTGAACAATAGGGATCTAGGTACTAGTGGTAGATGATGAGGTAGGGGCAAATTGAGACATATTTTGATTAGAGACTACTAGCCCATAGGTGGGGATAGGGGTTGTGGCTTGGGTAGATAAATTAGGCCATGAAGCTAAGGTAGAATTGGACTTAATGAATTGAATCTTCCTTCAAGTTTCTGCTACTCGAGATTCATTTTCAACTTTCTCAATCTCCTTTGCTAGATCCTTTTTCTCCTTTTTGGCCTTTTCTAGATCCAAATCTAACTTAGACATAGGAGGGTTTTTAGATTTATTTGGTATAGGTTGAGGTTCATTTATCTAGATTCCTACAACTTTACCTTTTCCTTTATCTATTGGTTTGATAGTTGGCTCTAAATGGTATGTTTGAATGGGCTTATAGGGTTGAACTTGAGATATAACAAGTTCTTGCCTTTGGCTTATGAGTTTTTCTCATTCTAAAACCTTGGATCTCAAACTATCTATATCCCCAAAAACATCAACATGAAAATTGAAGTCCTTTCTTCCAAATTTTTTTGCTATTCTTTTAGGGAAGCCATCCTTTTGAGAAAATTCTCTCTCTGAATGAGAGCATTCAAAGTGGCTTGCTCACTTTCTTTCTCTAAATGAGCATGTTTGGCTTCTTCTTCTGCAACCCATTTCTTTAGAACTCCTATATATGAGTATACTTCCTTTGGATCTGTATAAGTTTCTTCTAAATTAATAGGGTCATCAAGGTCTATAAGGTTTTTTTTTCCATATGGAGTTAATTATTTTGGAATTAAAAGGATCTTCCATAATATTCATATATCCTAGCCTATGATTCATTTCATTTATGAAGTCTAGTCTATGCAATGCATCTCCTATTGAAGACATTTTGTATCATGATAGGCTCACTCTTCTTATAATGAGGTACTAAACATCCCTCCTAAGAGTCTTGTGGTTTTTGATTCAGAGCTTAATGAAGAGGATTCTCTCCCTACCATAGTATGGTATTGAGAGTTTATTGATATAATACCTCTTGGTTTCCAAGTAGGATTTAAGTGTTCCTTCTTCTTATTCTTGTTTTCCCTACCATCTTGGGGTAAATTAGTATACAATGGTACTTCTAGATTGGCTTTTGTATAAGGTCATGTACTTTTTCTCTCGTCTTCCATTGGTAGAAACTACTTGTCAGTAAGCACTAGTTTCAAAACCTTGGCCAAGTTACCACCCTACTCTAGGGTAAATATAACATTAAACAACTTTAACTCAGGGAAAATATCATGAGATAATATAAGATAGATCTAACACACAAAGAAGCCAATCAAAAATAATTTGAGACAACAACTCTTTCTCATTAGATAAGACACTTCAATAAGGATAATATACTTTAGTCTACACTAGTGGTACTGGGGACTTTCTCCCTTTTTAAATTCTCAAGGTTTGTCACTAGAAAATTCCAATATAGCTAGAAATGATTACTAAAGGCAATAGGAAAATAGGTATACTTATATCACTAGAAACTATAGTACTTTTAAAACATCAACATGTGTTGAACAACTCCCTAGTAGAGTCACCATTTTGTTGGTGTTTTAAACTACCAAGATGATGAAGATCAAAATAACCTAAGGATTAGCTATTTCCTATGCTCAGCTAAATGGTTCTTCAGATTTGGACCCAACTTCAACAAAATTATAAAGATTTTCTACTCTTTTGGCTCTGCAAAACCAAGGCAAGTGCACTTGAGAGATAAAAAGATTCAAAACCTTATACTACCTTCATATTTCATTCACTCAATGACATTCAATTACACTATTCATCCCTTATAGTATATTTCTTATAATTCTTATTAGATTTACAAGTAATTTTGGGTAACTATAGGTAACTAAAACATAGAAATTATATGCAAACAAGTATTGACTAGCTATGATACTCTTCATACATTTGAAATAAAATTGATTTTGATTTTAAGATTTTTCTTGATGCTTATCTATGATGTCTTCATATGCAAACTGAAATAATTAATCAGTGCCTCATCCATTGGGACTCAAAGCCTACCCAACTATTTTTATCTAATTGATTGCATTACAATCAATATCATCAATTATTCTCCCTAAAACTCATTCTTATGCATATCCTATTACTACCTAGAATTCCTATCATATCACTAGATTATTTACTCAATTCATTAAATCAAAAGCAATAGCGAATTGACATACAATGTATCCTAGTTGTATTAAATTGAGCAAACTTTGCCCATACAATCTCAAAACAACTAGTCAATAACAATGGAGACAAGATTTAGAGAAAAAGATATGCTAACAATTCATCTTTGTATTAATTCTCTTTCAAGATTATGTAACATTGGAATAGTATTAAAAAAACTCAAGACCAGAGAATCTAATCCTTCAAAGCTAATGTATCTTCAAATTTGTAGAACAAATACATTAAGGAAAACTGGATTGAAAAGAAAACCTAGCAAGAAATCTAAAATTTACATAATACTTTGGACCACTTCTCTAGCCTTGGAATCTCACTTATATAGTCTGAGATGCAACAAACTTCAGGCATAGAGAATATTGATAGCTGACCTTAAGATAGAAAGATATTTACAAATTTACTATCACAAAAGACAAAAATTGGTGCAACAAAATTTTTTTCATCATGAATATTATTTTGTAGAACCACTTCTTTGTTGCTGAGGAGTTCATGGCTTCGTTATTGTTGTCCTTCCAAGAAAGATGTAATCAATGGAATTTCTTGTGATGGACATAGCTCTAATGTTTGTAGACTTAATTCAACTTGAGGTTCTCCATCTACATCATCATGTACTAACAAATTAACAATCACATTTCATTTTCCTATTGCCAAATCATTAGTTTAAACATCAATATTTTTCTTCACAGTTGGTTGTGTATCTCTATCTTCTTCTTCTTTTACTAATGTGTCAGTTATTTGCAAATCATCTTGTTCCATTTTATCATGATCGCTTTCACCAATCTCTAACTACTTTTCATGTACAAAATATACCATCCACTTGTCAAAAAGTGTATCATCTAGGTAATTAAAACTCAAAATCTCATGTTGTCTTTGCATCACATAGTTTCCCAATTTATCTATTTCAATAAAATCTTCTCTTAAAGAATCATAAAATATTTGCACTTTTAAAAATTCTTCAATTGTATTGGTCCACCATGCATGCCCCTTTCCATTTATGACACTATTCATCCTAAGATATAATAGATCATCTAATTCTTGGGCCCATTCTCCTTTATCTTTTAATTTATCTTTTTTATCCAAGGCATGGTCCAAAAATCTAAAGTTTTTACTCTTATATTTTGTAAGATAATTACTAATTCTCCTTTGTAATGCAATTCTCTTATCATCAAACTCAAAGAGATCATTGATCAAGTCAAAAGTCTTTTCTATCTGTTCACATGTCAATCTAATGATTGAAAAACACAGAAAAGTAACATCTTTATAATTGTTATTCCATTTATTAACAATTGGCTTCAAAGCCTCCTCATTTTCTTTCATCTCATTATATATGTTTATTACTTTTCCAATTTTTCATAGAATGTAAGCCAACTAATTTTATCAAACAAATACATGATTTCTTTCTTAACTTATCCTCATATTGGATATATAATTCCACATGCAATGCCCATAGTTTTCTCTTTTCCTCCTCAAAATCCTATGCAATATGATACTAAGGTCTTTCTATTAGAGGAGTTGATTTAAAATAATCCACTAGCAAATAATGATAAGTAATTCTAGGCCTACTAGATTGTCCTTGTTGCCCCGTCACCTTATTCTCAAGCTGTATTCTTTTTTGTACTTCTTTATTGTAAGCTGAAAGAACTTTTTTGTATTTTTCTTCTAATTCTAAACTTTATTTTTTCTCCTTTGGAGCTATGCTAGGGTGAGGTTGGCTATTCCAACATTTAGCTCTACGGCCTCCACAATTGGAGTATCCTCTACCCTTTTTACAATGAAGTTTCCAATCAAGTTCGTATCATCAGGCTAGGAAGAACTAGCTCTAGATCATTTTATCATACACCAAATTACTAATGCATCATGATCCTCACTAAATTTTGCACCTTTCAGCTCCTTTTTCAACTTTTCATCTGCATTTAACTTCTTAATAACATAGTTAAAAATCATTGCATCTGCAATGTCCCACTTTCGTAGAAGCAAGACCCTGGATGACTATCATTTTTGTTCCCTCCTTAGGAGTCCAGATTTCAAATTCCTAAAAAATCTCATCCTTAATTTGATCTTATATGGATGCTTCTTCTATTTCAGCATGCTTTGCTTTCATCTTATTACATCTCTCTTCAAATAGTTCAATATTTGTCCTGCATGCAACCTAGTAGAAAGCTCTAGAATTAACAAATTGTCAATAGAAATAAATTCATGAATAGCTTGTCCTAAAATAGGGTCCAACTCTCTTCCTCTATAATCAACAATAGTTAATTCCAAGCTTGGCATGGGAGTCTCTTGAGGATTTCCTTCTTCTAGTTCTGAGGCAATAATAAAGACTCCCCCTTGGGATCCCAAATGCTCCATCTATTCCTTAGTGATCTATTCATCTCCTATATGCAATGGGGACTAAGTGGGTGAGTACTCATCTATTTGGGACACCTTTTTCTCTTCTACCATCTATCTTTTGGACTTTGGCTTTTTAGGCCTATCCTCCAAAATAGCACCCGTTGATCTAATTATATATTTTCCTTTTTCAATTGTAGATCTTTCATTCTGAATGAAATTGTAGCCAAGTCTCCTCTGAATAACTAGTTGCCCTGATCTTACTATAGGTGTAAAAGATAATTTTTTCATGACCTCTCTGGCCTTGTCAAGATAAGAATTAATAAAGAATATTTTCTTTTCACTCACCACTTCCATAATCTCTAGAAAAGTGGTCATCAAATTATTTATCTTATCTACCTCTGTCTTGGTATCTTTCAGAGGCTTGTAATCTTTATCAAAACAATTAATTAATTCTAGAACCCTGGAATAAACTCTCAATTTCTCCTTGATCTCTTGCTCCTGGAGAAATAATTCATTCCTTATTATATCTTCAGGGGAGTAGGGTTGATGTTTCTTGGCACTAGTCTTAGCCCTCTATTTGAAAATATCAAAGAATTATTCACTAGCATTGAAGCAATCATGAGAAATAACCATTTTATATTGGTCTAAAAAATTTATACCGAAACAACCAATAACCCTTGGTGATTATGAACTAATGGGCCACTATACAAGATGGGAAAATTGAGCCTCTAGACCATCCAGTTAGTTGTGCTTCCTCTAATCCACCTATTTTCCATAGCATTTCAGCTATTCCCACCTTCAGGGATACCTTGTAAGGAAGTACATGTGGATTTCCTTGGAATCCATACACTCTAAAAACTATAAAGAAAGGGTATGGTATGATATCTACCCAATTATGGATAATCCTTAAACTAGTAGGGCTATCCATAGGCCTGATGAAATCCAAGAGTGCCTTAGGTATTCTAGGATTGTCCCTTAATGGAAGGCTCCTCAACCTAGATGTGAAGTATCTATCAAATCTCACAAAGCTAGCCTCTTATACATTATAGGTCATACCTATACTCCATAATTGGACTAGCAGAGCTTCTCCCTCATGCTCTCTCTTTAATACCATTTCTTTTTCAAAGAAAGTAACACCTTTATACAATAACATATGCATAAATAAGGAATAGTGGCCAAATGTTTTCTCAAATTTTCACTTCACAATTCTAGTTAGGCTTGTGTGAATTTCTTCTACTAAAAAAGATTGAAATTCAAAAATAATATCCACACCAAAAGAAGAGATCTATTCATATACATGAACTTTATTGGCACAAAATCTTGTTCATCTTCAACAAAACCCTACATAAAGTCATGTATATGTCTATGGCCCTAGTATTGAAAAATTGCTTTTTGAAAGGATTTTTAGTTGATGTTGTAACAAAGGTCAAATTGCCAATTATGGCCAAGAGTCATCTTAATGCACCTTGTCTGATTTGATCTTTTTGAGACAAATATTCCTTTTCCAATCCCTAAAATTCAATGATCTCATGGTAATCTATGGTAGGCTCCAATCTAGAAATATTTTGAATGTCTTTTGTAGTGATTTTTATCAAACACTCTCCATCTATTCTCGTCACCATCCTAGCTACTAAATCATAATTTAGGGCTACAACTATGAGAAGGGCTGAATCCAAAAAATCCCTAGGGACCACCAACTTACCCAATAGAAAATTTCCAAATATTCTCACGGGGAGCAAACAATTTCCTCTCTGAGTACCATTTCTTGAACAATTGGAGCCTTGTTGGAAGTTATGGCATCCCTAGTCCAATTCTCCTTATCAAACAAACCATTCATAATTCAAAGCCTATGGTTTACAATAATTGTCCTCTTAATTTGGGCTGATTCATTTGTGGATTCACTTAATTGTTCAAGAAAATCATCATGGATATTCCTATTAGCATATTCCACCTTTCTAGAGAAACCCTTTTTTGGAGACATATTGGATAATAGTGTAGAAATGCCAAAATTCTTTGGATTATATTTTAAAATGAGGTACTTAATTTTCTCTCTTGTTTCTTCTTTCTAAATTCTACGCCGAATCATTGATATAGAATGTTATTCACAATTTAACCAAGTGAGAAAATAGCTCTTCAAAAAGTTCTAGCTCTTAGAAAATCATAAATACATTTGCATGAAGAAATTATTGACTGTTTGCACTATATTTCCTATTTTATTTCATGTGACGACCTTTAACTCTCATAAATAGATCACAGAGAAATAGAGTGTCATCAACATTCAAATTTGAACATAGGCCATCAATATTTTGAAAAATCTGATGATTTAGGAATTTTTTTTCCACTCAGCTTTAGCCCTCCTAGTTAGCAATCAATCTAATTAAATCTCTCCAAATAAGCCTTTTCTTCCACTACTAGAGGGTTACATTAGACCCATTTACACCTCTAGACATGTGTCATGTTCTTGCTATGTCACCAAAAGTAAAATTCAAGCAACTCTCATTGGTGACAAAGTGACCATCATTGATCAACCTTACATTAGATAGTAGAGCTTTATGATAATTGCATTATAAACAAAGTGGGCCCATGGTATTTCCCTCAGGTCACTATTTCACCAAGGATAAAGTTCTTGCAATTTGTTTTAGCAAAAAATCAACTACAATCGATCTTGAGAAGATTTGATAGTGTGGACTAACATATTACCTTTTCCTTCAATTTGAATCCCTTATGGTATTTGACATCCTAACAAGCTTGTTAATGACATGGAAATTATGGCAACATCTTCAAAGGTTGGTCCTACCACATATCCACATTGGGGATTATTGCTATGTCACAAAGGGTAAAAACCTTATGGCTTCCCTTGCCGACAAAGTGACTACTATCAATCTTGAGAAGATATGATAATGTAGACTTTTTTTCTTATAACTTCATTCCTTCTTGAAAGGGTCCTGAGAATAAGTATTTCTTGGTCACTATGTCACTAGGAATAGATAGCATGTAATTTCCTTTGGTGATAAAGTGACAATCTTTGATCTTAAGGAAGATCAAGGGTTATCATTACTCAATCACTTTTTTTTTTAAATAAAGACATAAACCCATGGAAAATTGAAATGAAAGCTCAGGTTAAGGTTATTCTCAGAGACTTAGGATAATGTTTAGACAATACAAATGAATTTTGAAAGGTACCAGAGAAGGAATAAAAAGGGCTTTTAAAAGGATTTTTTCCCTCATACTTTTAATTTGAAAGGGTATGCTACGTAAACATAATCCATAGGCTTTCTACAGCAATATTTAGTGAAACAAAAATTAGGGTTAGTCTAAGGTTAACAAAATTAAAAACACAAAACCCTAATTTTGGAAAAGGAATTGTAATAGTCACTTAAAATGAAGTAAGATAAATTTCAAGTGAAAACCAAACCAACAGGCTCAATACCCTTCAAAACTTTGTCTATTGATGTGATCCTCATGTTTAGATCTTCCTCTAATACTCTTTTATTCCTATTTACCAACCTATTGAATAGGTCTTCAGGAATCTTATTTTTTTACTCTCAAACCTTTTATTCTTCAAAGTCATATTTCTTATAACAACATTCTCTAACATTCTTCTATCCATATTAATGTACATGCTATAAAATTTATTTAGCTAAAAAAAATTATCGTCATTGATAATTTGCATATTCAAATTTCTACCTTAGGTTTCCATGCTTTCTTGCATGTTGCAGTCCTTACTTCTTGTGCATCTCGTTCAACAGGTTTATCTTCAGCATCATCATCTAAACTTTCAAAACTTCTTATTTGCATGGCCTTTCTTTTGTTTCCTAGTCCACTGACACTTTTCTTGACCCTTTTCTTTACTTTTGGTGTAGTTTCTTGTTTAATCTTCACAAGAACACTAGACTTCCTTTCCGCAGTAGGTGCTTCCACCTCTGGTTGTCTCCTTCTTTGTTCATGTCTAGCTCTTAATGGTTATACTTGTACAACTATTGCATAAGGTGCAATAGGAGCTTGGGCACAAGGTTGTGACATAGTTACTCCTTTTGAAGGTCCTACCACATCAATGGGAGTTTCTACCAACACTTCAATTTGACCACTGGCTTTCATCTCTAACACAATTACTTTAATCTCATTAAACTCTTCCCTTGTCATGCCAAATTCCTTGAGAATGGAATTGATCTTCTTTTTGATCTTTTTCTTTCTATCTTTTCTATAAAGTTCAGATTCAACTATCCTTGATCTCTCATCATAGGTTTCCCATCTGTGACATTTGGTATCCTACTCAAATTTGAGTATGATTTGTGCATACCATTCTATCAACTTTATACACATCTCATAGCCCATAGGCTCAATGAATTTCACTTTGGTAATAACGACTTCTATGTAGGTGTTCTTAGTCTCAGTCTCCACCATGAAGCATAAATCATACTTATATTTCCCAACTATAGAAGTGTTGGCAATATGACCAATTAGTCAAATTAGGTGAGATATGTGGTTGTTATTTATGGCAACATATGTTTTGCAGCTTAATTGTGATTATTTGTGAAAAAAAATTGTCTAAGTATTGGACAATGTTACAGTAGCATGATGAGATTTATTGATAGCAAAATATTCCCTAGGAATATTCTCTTGCATAGTTAACCATAGATGCATGATGTCATTCTAACAATGCATACCAGTGTGCATGTTTGTGCGAGCAACCAAGTTCAAGTTATGAATGAAATACCTATGCAGTTACTTCATAGTGCAAAATAAACCATGTCAAAAAATTGAGTTGTACGACTTACATAATTGTTTTGATTACTAAATATTGATGAGATAACTCTAAGAATGATATGTGAGCTAACTAAGGAAGAATTTATTAATATGAGTGATATAAGTAAAGAAATTCAATTGAAAAGTTAGTATGCTATGTGATCTATGATATATGATGCAAAGTAATGTTATGTGACATGATAATGTGATATATGATGCAAATTGATATATGTGCAGTCACTCCTTATATGAAGAACTAAAAATCAGAAGAATTGCAAAGTATAGCAAGTGATCCAATGTTGTATGTATATCTATTATCTTGAAGAACTTATTATAGAGTTTCATGTTAGGGCAGTGGGCTCTTCTTGCACACATTTGTATATGCTCCACCAACTCCTAATAGGGTTGAGGTTTCTAACAAGCCCTAGTCTCCTAACATAGACTCAAGACACTATACATTCTTTATAGACTCCTAATAGGGTCAATATCCTTAATTGGATTCTTATATATAGTGAATCATCTTGTGGGTTTTATCCACACCAAGGTTTTCCCTTGGCTAGGGTTTCTATAGTTAACAAAATATGGCATTATGAGTTCTCTTTAAGTATGGTTGTTTATGTTATTCATCATTATTGGTTTAATTCCTTATGCATGTATTAAAGTAATTAATAATATCTAGTTGTGGGAAAAAAGATTAAAAATACTGATTCACCTCCCCTTTCAGTATTATCTATTTCTAAAAATTGGTATCAGAGTGTAGTTATTTAGAAGAGGCTCAATAGCTTGAATAAGATCCCTGTGGATATGGAACAATTAAAGAAGAATCTTGAAAAAGATCTTGAACAAATTGATCTCCTTACTAATGAAAGAGATGACCTAAAAGATAGATATAAAGATGCAAAGGCTTACATTGGTGAACTAAAGGACAAGATTGATGACCTGAAGCAAAAAGAACTTAGTGAGAAAAACACTGACGATGATATTGAAGATCTAAAGAAAGAAAATGAGATCTTAAGACATGAGTTAAAAATAGTTGAACTAAAGCTAAGTCTTAAGAAAAATGGAGGAAAGAATGACTCTAAAATAAAAGCTAAAAATGCATATTTCAAATCCTAGTTAAGCAAAGTAACATTTGAATTAGAATCTATCAAGTTGGAGCCTATAGAATTAGAAAAATACAACACTATTGTGAAAGGTGAATTAGTGTAAACCAAAAAATAACTTGAGAAACTATATACCAGTAGTTAAAAGATTGAAGAACAAATATGTGTAAAGAGACCTAGTTATGACAAGGCTAGACTTGGATTCTTCCTTGGACAATCCACCAAGAAATCTATTGACAGAAAAGAACTTGATACTCCTGAAGTCAAAAAGGATCTAAACATAAGAAAAATAGATAATACATCTAAAGACAAGAAGAATGTTACTCACTCTAAGAAATCTAAAGAATCTGATCAAGATGAGGATAATAGAAGAAAGGAATCTCATGCTAGGTGTAATGAACTTGAACATACTAGAGATGATTGTAAAGGTAAGTCTTTTAAACCTATTTCAAATTTTTATTATCATAATTTTCATGGATATGAACATCATGCAGTAGATTGTAAGAAACCTAAATTTGATAATGATAATGCAAATAGTAGAATTTTTAGGAACACTAATCATGTAGGCAATAGAAGAAGATCTCACAAAAATGAATGTGGAGAAAGAAGACAAATTGTTTGTTACAGATGCAACAATCTTGGACACATCACAAGGAATTGTAGAGCACCTAACAACTAGAATAATGAACAAAGAAGGAATGTACCTATATGTTAGTTATGTGACAACTTTGGACACAAAATAAAGTTTTGTAGAGTGGATAGAAGAAACCTTAATAGGAATAAGAACTACAGAAAGAAAAATAGAAGAAATGATGATAGTCTGAAGGAAGAAATCAAGGAGCTGACAGAAGAATTTAAGGAAACATTTGTAAAGGCAAAAGAAACTAGATGTTCTCATATAGTTCAGGAAGCAACACATCCTAATGTACTTGATAAGATAGTAAACCCACTTATTATCTGTGACCCATCTTACCTACATTAAGAATTCTCAATAAAATAGTGCATGAGTTATTAATAACTAATGTTAGAAAGAATATCACAAGTTACGTAATTAATAGTATATACTAGACATTGAGAGGAGTCTACAGTTAAGTTGACACTACTTAATATGACTAGTATAAGGTTATGTTAAAAAAAAAACCTCTTTGTTATGCAAAGACAATATTTTAAACTAGTGGCAGTTATGCATTTAAACTGAAGTACAAATTGCAAAAGATTTAAAGGAAAAAAATTGATTTACGAACATTATTTTCTTGTGTGAAATCTTAAGTGCAAGATTGAAGAGAGATTTGAAGTCTTCAAGAAGTCTACAGATGCATGATTACTAAAAACCCTAAAACTTGAAATTGAGGTATTTTTCTAATTTTTTGAGCATATTTTTAGTAATGGAAACACAAGGAGTGTTTAATATTAGTGATAGACCTAGATATAACTTCAAGAAACACCCATTTGTTTCCTTACTTGATTATCCCATTGGAGCATTTTTGCAAGTACTAGAAAATGTTCTTCATGTTGAAGACATAAGAAGTTATATTCACTATAAAATAGAAAGGTTAGGAGATACTTAGATTCATAAGGAATTGGAGAAAATGTGTACAAATTTGTCATTGAAACCAGAATATGCATACCTAGAACAACTTGACCTAGTTAAGCATATGTTCTATACAGACTTTGATAAAGATGAATGGACAAGAATCATTCTAAGTAGAGTTCATGATGACCTTCTATGGTTAGGAGATTAAATTATTTACATAAATAATGACCTAATTCACAAGGTCACAAGTTTCAGCAATGAAGAATACAATCTTGTGAACATAAAGAATATGCACAAATTAGTTGAAACAAATCTCAACACAATTTTTGATGGCATAAACATGAAGATCAACACCTTTCAAGATGATGGAGTGAGACTTGTCAGTAAAATTTTGGATACAAGTTCAACCATGGATCTAGGATAGATTCAGTCCCTACCAGATTTCTTCATGCAGCTTATGTAATGGCAGTAAAGGGTGTAAAAGTTAATCTATGAGATATTATCTGAACTTAGTTGTTGGGTAACATATCAAAAAATAAGAAGTCTAGGAGTATAGCCTTTATATTTTAATCCCTATTGACTCATATATTCTTCTATGCAGCAAAGAAGTTTCTTGGCATCTCAAATTGGAATGGAAGCGAGTGCACAATGCAAATTATCACTCATGCTTACAGATCTAAATCAGAAACAATCAAGGATAATGATATTGACAAAATGATGAAATCATTCCAAGCTAAAATGAAGCAAAGGTATAGGATATCTCCTATGTTGATAGAAAAATATAAGGATGAATTGTGTTTCATGGTAGAAATAGATTTCACATGCATGGAGGTAGTAGTTTCTTGAGTGAAGTTCATTGAGCCTGTGGGTTATAAAATGAGTGTTGAACTAATTGAAGGATATGCACAAATAATTCTACACTCTAAAGTTGATTCTAGATGCCCTAGATGAGGTACATATGCTAAAAAGATGAAAGAAGTCAAAATAAATCTAACGGAAAAGGATATCAAGAAGAAAGTAGAAAAAATCATTGATTCCATCTTAAAAGATTCAGGGATGTCTAGAAAGGAATTTGAAGAGGTAAAAGGGATAGCCTTGGAAATTAAGGCTAGTTTTCAAATTGAACTATTGACTGCTACACCTATTGCAATGGCTAGAACTACTAAAGAGGTCACAATTGCGCACACAAGTGTGCAAACACCTATAGTGCCATATGCAACAATTGTGCAGCAACAACCCTTGAGTAAATTAAAGAAAAATAGAGGAAGCATTAGCACCAAGAAAGTCCACAAGGTTTGATAAAACTAAACCCCCTCCTAAGAAGAGAGTCAAGCAAACAAAAAGTGGACCAAGTAAGAGGAGAAGAACCTTGCAAATCACTTCCTCAAAATCTGAAGAAGAAACTGGTGATAGTCCAATAGAGCTAGTAGATCAAGAAGAAAAGACTTCAGCAAGAAGAAAAGCATGGAAGCCAAAGGTAGAAAATCTCAATATGCAAATTATTAATGACAACAACTTTGTGCAATTAAATAAGTATTATGATTTGTATAATAATATGTATAGGAGATAGCTAGAAAATTTTGTAGTTAGAAATATGATTCTAAAAGATAAAAGGTTTGATAGCATAAAAGGTCAAATGCCTAAAGATTTGTAGAATAGACTAACAAATAGAAAAAGTAGAGTAATTGAGGAGGATAAACAAATAAGGATGAATATGGTGAAAAAGCTATGTATAGTAAATAATGAGGAAGAGATAAGGGAAATTATGAAAGGAATAACACCATTATTGAGAAATAAGAAGAGATCTATTCTTATTATGGGAGGAAATTATGAAGAAGTGAATGTAGAAACTCAAATGGCAATAGTCACATACATGTCTACTATGCCTAAGGAGTCTAAGGAGAGTGTGCAGTCAAAGAAGACAAGTCCTACTATGGTAGTAGTCAGTCCACCTCACAGTTCTTAGCAACTAGCTAAAACTTCAATTCCAAGTGATTCACCACACATTACCATTGATAGTGAATCTTTGCAAGTAGATAATGCCAATGTAATAGTGGATAGAATTAGAGAATTGATCAAAGATTTTGGCTTTATCATTATTGGAAATATTATTGACTATAGTATCTCTTCTGATGAAGAAGAAGAGCAAGAGCAAAAGAAAGACAATGTAATTTCTAAAAAGAAATTTGAAACTATGACTAAGGCAGCTACTACAATGTGCCTTTAGCATTAGCTATACTAAAACCCTCTACATCACCTACACAAGTGGTAGTGGTCACCTCAATAGTATAGTTAGATGATGAAGATGAAGCAAAAAATCTAATATCTTCTTTAAGTAAATTCCTTGAAAAGAAGAAATCAGTTAAGACAATTTAGAAGACTTTAACTTCAGTTTTCAATAGATTGAAGAAGATAGTAAGCTTTGTTGATGCATCTACAAACATTCAGTAGAGAGTAGCAATTGTGTGCAAAACCTTTGATAATGAGTTTACAACACTTACCAATGTTGCTTCAATTCACGCATAGACTAAGCATGATGGTAAACTTCTTAATACTATGTGTACAAATATATGAAATGATATAGAAACATTAAATATATGCATTAAGGTATTGAGGCAGAGTATGGAAGAAGGGAAAAAAATATATGCTAAGTGCAACTTGGCATACCTTCACCTTCATAGGTTTGATGAGCAAATCAAAGAGAAGATAATTGAGTTTCACATGCTCACTAATAACTTTCTAAAACAGGATCATAAATTAGAAACCTTTGAGCATACAATGCAAGAACTTCATGATAACATCTAGGATATACAAGCAGAAAATTAGAAAGCTCTAAAAACATTTACTCTTTTGAGGGACCATTTATCCCCACAGATTACATTTTTACAAAATTAGTTGGAGGAATGCTTCGCATCTAAGACCTCATATGACGAGTTTGTGGCTATAGACTTGAATACAATATAGTTAGTTGCATATTCTTTATGTGCACTAATACGTGTGTCAGATACACTAAAATAAAGTTAGAAGAAACATCTTGCACAGTTGAAGACTAACTTCAATGATTGTTTTTCCAGATTTTGATGTAGGTTTCAAATTTTGATAGGATTTTCTTTTTGTTGACACCTTTGTCATTGACTTCAAAGGGGGAGAAATAAGGAAAATTGTAATTGTAAGTTATATAGTTGTACTTTTACATATAGTAGTAAGATTTTCCTTAAGAAAGCTTTCTAATCAGAGTTATCAGGGATGAAATCTTTTTTCAAAACATGAATATAATGTTTATATTGTGTTATGTATGGTTATTTACTTTGATTGCTATGACAACATTTTTGGGACTTAGCCAATTTTTCCAAAATGTTGCATCAATGCCAAAGGGGGAGATTGTTGGAAATATGACCAATTAGTCAAATTAGATGAGATATGTGGTTGTCATTTATGACATATGTTTTGTAGGTTAATTGTGATTATTTGTGAAGGAAAATTGTCTAAGTATTGGACAATGTTACAACATCATGATGAGATTTATTGATATATTATCTTATGCAATTAACCATAGATGCATGACATCACTCTGATGATGCATACCAGTGTGCATGTCCATATGAGTAACCAAGTTCAAGTTATGAAGGAAATACTTATGTAGTTACTTCATAGTGTATAGTAGAGCATGTCAGAAAATTGAGTTGTATAACTCATAGAATTGTTTTGGATATCAAACCTTGATGAGCTGACTCTAAGGATGATATGTGATCTAAATAAGGAAGAATTTACTAATTTAAGTGATATAAATAAAGAACTTCAATTGTGAAGTTAGTATGAAATGTGATGCAAAGTAATATTATGTGACATGATGATGTGAGATATGATGCAAATTGATATATACACAGTCACTCCTTGTATGAAGAACTGACAATCAAAAGAATTGTGAAGTACAACAAGTGATCCAATTTTCTATGTATATCTATTCTCTTGAAGAACTTATTGCAGAGTTGCATGTTATGGTAGTGGGATTTTCTTGGACACATTTGTATATGATCCACCAACTCCTAATAGGGTTGAGGCTTCTAACAAGGCCTAGTCACCTAATAGGGACTCAAGACACTATATATTCTTCATAGACTCCTAACAAAGTCAATATCCTTAAATGGATTCTTATATATAGTGAATCATCTTGTGGGTTTCATCCCCACTGGGGTTTTCCCTTGGCCAAGGTATCCCTAGTTAACAAAATATCATGTTATGAGCTCTCTTTATGTGTAGATGTTTATGATGTTCAACATTATTGGTTTACATCCTTATGCATGTATTAAAGTAATTAATAATATCTAGTTGTGGGAAAAAAGATTGAAAATGCTGATTCACACCACCCCCCCCCCCCAAGTATTATCTATTTCTTACAAGGAGGTATCCTATACCTTAGTTTCATTTCTGATTGAAAACTCTTCATCATTCTATCTATGTCATTATCTTTGACATTCTCCAACTTGTATCTGTAGCATTGTGTAAGGCCCTTCCCTAGTACCCTATTTTAAATCATAATAACATGAATATGAATAGATATAGGAAGAGTCAGAAGATGAAATGTCATGTTTTTGCCTCTTATGTAGAGAATGTGAATTTTATACTATAATCATACACTTTATGATAGAACAATCGTAAATAGGTTCTAGGGTTGGAGTATGCCATGATTGGCATTTCCCTTACCGACATGAATCTAAGATCTTATTAGGACTGATTTACGTTTTAGTTTCTATTGTGTTAAGTATCATATTTAGAATTGCATTAGGTTGATAAGCTAAGACCTATGGAATAAAGGCTCAAGATGCCATAATCTAGAAACTATGCTGATGGTTTCATGACATAGTATAGGCTATTAGGATAATTGAATTTTGGAAAGATAAATCAACATGCACTCTTGTGAAAATTTCTATTAATCATAGATGAAAATTGTTATAAAAATTAGATAAGGATCTACATAGTAGAACTCAATATGAGACATGACTATGCAAACATCCTATTTACCTAACATTTAATTGATACATCTTGTAATGTACTATCACATAATGATAATAGGATATTATTAGCAATCAAACTATATTTAAGTAAATCAAAGGATATTAGTTGTGTTTACATCTTGATGATTTTGACCTAAAACATGTATTTAGAACTAATTTTCATGTTGAATGACTTAACAGTATAGATTCAACATTTCATCATTATGATAGGAAATGGATTATGATGTGGTTTGTTGATTATTTGATTAGATATTAATGTTGATATGCAGATTTTTAAATTTTAATGCTTTAAATGCTTTATATGAAAATGATTAGTAAATGAAAATTTACTATGATGTTAAGGTGAATTATTTAATATGAAATTGTCATGCACTTATATACATGTATTTTATATGATTTTTTGTCATTGGGCTACTGATGTTCAAGTTTAGTGTGTAGGTAATTGAACCATGGAATTTTATTGGGGAAACAAGGCCCAAACTTATGTGGACATAGTATAGCCAAGGTGAATCTTTAGAAGATTCAAAGCCTCATTGTGATGTGTTTATTTCATAAATGTAAGTTGCATGTGTGTAGTAAATATATATTCATGAATGAATTAGGGACATGTCATTGTGATGTGCAATGTGTTTTAATGTGTCACTCGACACTTGTAAATTGTCTATGTGTTGATGACATGTCACCTAGGGTTTTGGTCATGGTAACACTTAATCTTAAACTAAATGCCCTTCAAAAGGTTTAATCAAATCCACTTTGAGAGAGAATAGGATGGTTCACCATCAAGGGAATTTCGAATTCAAACTTGACAAGGATTTTAGAGGGTCAATAGGTGGTCCCAAAGTGCCTTTTTTGTGAAAATAAGCTACCCATATGTTAGCATAACATGTTAGGGCCTAAATTTGACCATTTTAGTGTTGAGCTAACCTAGGGGACCCTTTAACCAATGCATTCTTCCACCAATTCGAAATTTGATTTGTCATATGACTTTAACCTTTCCTTTACACTTGGTCAAGGTCCTATGTTTAGAAGGGACAATAGTGTAAGAAAAAGTGGGCTTCTTGATCACCCACTCTCTAAGTTTATAGACAATTAGGATTTGGAGAAGAATCTAAGGAAATAGGGAGCTCTTCAACAACCTTCATTTCCATTGGCTTGGAAAAAGGTTGGTTCAATTCCATGATCCACATTGCACTTGTTCATTATGTAGAACACTTGTTCATATTGTGAACGAAAAAATGTAATATATGTGGTGTTGTATTTTTTGTTTTGTGTAAATGTTCTGATGAATTTTCTCTTTCTTTTTCTCTTCATTCTTTTTATGAAATGTTGTATGGGTGAGAAGGCTTCACTCACCCTTGGGAGGGAAGAGATGCCTTGAGTGAAGGGGTTAGTTGGGCTCAACATGAATTTGAGATATTTTCCTCTTGGAGAGGGTTTTGTTTTTCATGGATTATGGGCTCCATTGAATCTATATTCCTTGGTTGATAGCCTTGAAGAGGAATTTGTATTATGGGAGCTCTAAGTGTATTGATGTGTTGAGGAGGATGTATTTGATAGCCTTGAGGAGGCATTATGCAATTGAAAATGTATATGTGTATATAGATATGGCATTTCTCCTCTTTGGAGAGCCCACCTTCACCCATTGTTCCATGATTCCAATGGTGAATCATTGCATTGAACCTTGGAGGGATTGTATATGTAGCCCACCTTCACCCATTGTTCCATGATTCCAATGGTGAATCATTGCATTGAACCTTGGAGGGATTGTATATGTATTGTGACGGTGTGATGTATGCATTGTTAGATGCATGAGTGCAACCCATTTGAGTCTTATTTTTCTTGCTCGGTGCATGGCTTCTTAGAAGCCTAGGATGGGAGGTGACCCTCCATGGTTCTTGTGTATATGTTTTCTTTGCAGGTTTTGTGCCATTGGATCTTGGAGGAAAGTTAAGTATCACCCATGTATTGATAGAGCAAGGAAGGGATATATCATTGTGTAAAGTATTTTAAAGGATAAAATCTTTCTCTATGTCTTGAGCATTGCATCTATGAAATCAAATTTTCTAATCATTATTTTGAGTAACATATTGTGCAAGAAAGATCTTCATTTTATGCACATTATGGTGAAGAATGAATCCTTGAAAGGAATGTTGAAAGATGGATATTTTCATTTATATTGTAACATGCATTTAGATGTAATGAAATGAAAGGGATTATTAGTATGATAGTCATTGTGAAGGTGAAAGTGAATTACTCCAGTATTAATCTAATGTTTTGACACTAAAAATGAACTTGCATAGATGGAGCCACACTCATTTTGATAAGAAAATGTATATCAAAAGATGGTTCAAACAAAGAAGTTTCATTAAGTGTTAGTTCATTAAATAATGTCATTTAAAGATCAATTATTCATGAATAAGATTAATTTGTTAATTTCATATTTGATGCATTACATGCCTTAAGTTCATGGTTCAAGTGATTAGAATATGTTCATAAATCTAGATAGATATATTGGGATGTTAAAATAATTTCATAGTTGAGTAGAAAAGATAAGTCAAAAATATTTCATAGCATAAACTAACATGAGAAAAACAAGCCTGTACACACATATTTAACTCTCTAGAATTTGTATGGGGAAAGAGAAATTAATTTTCCTTCCTATTACAGATTAATAAAAAAATCAAAGAATATTCCCTGAGTATCATTTTACAAAAGGTAGGAAGAGAACAATAATATGATTAAGCTCATGCATTATCAATTTATAATACTTAATGAATTCCAAGAAATCACATGCATGGAATGGGACAACATAAATTTTATACATATATAAATATATATATAAAGAACTTCTCCCTCAACCACACTTTAGATTAATTTAAATACCATTACAAACAAAAAACCCATCATTTCATCTATCACTTCCCTAGGAACCACCCACATGTCTAAGTCAAAGTGATATAAAATTACCAATTTCCTTTTAAATGCCCAACTCCTAGAGCCACACGAGTCTAGTGGAGGGGACATAACAAAATCTAACATGAATTTTTAAAAAACTTGACAACCCATAAGTCCTTATCATATAAAAAAAGGGGGCCCTCACATCAAACTAAAAATATGTACATATATTAATAAAGCAAATATTCCTATACTTTGAAGAAAATTGGGGACATAAGCCAATGTATGTTCTCCCACATGAGTACTATTTGGAGGCCCAAGGTAGGCTACCACCACATAGCCCTATAAAGGGAGATGAGAGCTAGGGAGGGCATTCACATAGGTAGTTGGAGAATAGGAAATTTGGGAATGTAGGAAAGTTGTTAATAGTAGTTATGAAAAAATTTGAATTAGCTCATGTTAATTAATAAATTTAGTTAGTAGATAAGTTAGAATATATATTAGCTCTTGGTTAGTATGAGAATAGTTAAGGGATATGGGATAAGATATATATTAAAGGAACTTAGTAGTTACATATTTTTAATATTTTATATGTTAAAGTAAGTTGTTATAGCTGCTTTTTTTAATAGTAAAGTTGGTTATTTGGTATTAGGGATGTGTAGAGTGAGATATATTAGTGTTGTTATTATTAGAATGTGAGAATATATATAAAATTATTCATTTATTTAAATTTATATATGTATATAATAAATGTTAGTTATTACATAGTCTAAGTGACATAATTAGATAATGTATGTTATCAACATATAACACTATATATTTGGTGAAATATCATTATATGGAATTTATTAAAAAGAAAAATGATATTAAGGTATTATGCATTAAGTATAAATGTATGTTGAATAGCTTTCATTTATCTATTGTGTTATTATTATTTTTTTTAATGAATAATCTTGAGTTGGATTCTAAGGTTATTCACTCAATCTAGACTTGACTCATATGTACCTTGACCATAATAGTAACTAGAGCTTGTTGACCATCTAAATGGAAAACACATCAACAAATGGAAAGTCATCAATGATCATATCTCCAAATATGTATGTTGATACATGGATTTTTGGAGATTGTAAGAAGGTGATATAATCTATTATTTATATAGATTTACTAAATTTTCCCATAAGTGAATTATAAATTAATTACATAAACATCATAGTTAAGAGCTACTCAGTAGATGCTTAGGTGAGAACATCTATGGACACTATGTCACTTTCAAGTTAGGTTATGAAAGTAAAGGTGATATCACTTATCAATGCAAATGTAGTGCCTCTCATGTTTATAGTCTGTACCTTGTCTATTTTGATTTGAGAGATACTTGATACTCTTATTTTGTACTTTATGATGACCTAAGGATCGGATGTTATACTTTGATTCAGTGCCTTAGATGCATTGCTGCTATACTATTTAGTTTATCATATTTGAATTTTGATGCTATTTTGAGATGACAGTAGATATGTGACGTTATCTAGTTATATGGTTTAGTGGACATAATTGTTGGTTATGTTATGAGATGGATTTAATGCTATGGTTATTTACTTCATTCTTGTTCTTTATGCTTTATGCAAATGTAAGTGGTGTAAATGGATTAACTAGGTATTTAAATGCATTAATTGCTTCAACTATTATATTATATGCAATTGCACTTGATTGTGTATTTTAGTGTGCAAGAATTATATCCCTTGCAGTGGCACATGGAGTTAGTGATTTAGTTGTTCATATTTTACCAATGTTGTCCTTGTATGGTCGACATACCATTATTTTAATTGTTTAAATTAAACCTTTGGGTGATTAGTAAATCCAAACTCATCTACATTATGTTATTAGACCAATGCGCATGTTTGTGCATTTAGAAGTTCACATTTGTCACAAAAGTGTTAAGTTGTTTTCTGTGATTTTGGGTTTTTGGGTTTTTAATATTTTTAGATTTAATTTCTAGTAGTTTTTCCTTAGGTGAATTTTTGTTATGGATAATAACATATTTTTGTTTGGATTGATTTAGAGTTTAGCTACTCTAGCTGGCTATTTTCCATAGCTGACTATTCACTCAAAAATGAATAAGTATTGGAAAAGTAAATTCATTATGCACTTCTCACTTTTCAGAAATAGAAATTTGAGAGCTATTTTAGAAATCCTCTTTTGAAGGATTCTTGTTCTCTTTGTTCTAGGAGTTGTGAACATGGGTTTTTTGTGAGGTCAGTCTCATTGGATCCAACTTGGGGAGTTTATGCTTTGCTATCACTTTCAATAGATTTGGTGAGTGATTTATTTTATTGCACGGTTTTTAATTTGTGCCCTTTTTGCTGTCAGGTAGGGCCTTCCCGTTTTATTACTTTCACTCCATTTCAACTTCCCTTTCTTGTAGCAATATGTTAGGAGGTTGAGAACTAGTTTTCCCCTCTATTTCTATATGTTGGTTCTGCTTGGTTGGTCAAGTATGAACGTTTTCCCTATTTTTCAAATGGGGGTTTGGGGTTTTGAGCCATTATGCAGGCCGTTTTTGCCTATGGTGTCTGATTTCATTTATTTTTGGATTTTCAGGGCTTTTTTCCCCCAAAGGCAAAATGGGTTTTAATTTAATATTTTTTCCAAAATTGGCATTTTTACCTTATTTTGCATTCTACCCTATTTTCTTGAGTTCTCTTGGCATAATGTGGGTCATGGACCTAGATGATTTGTTGGGATATTCATCAAACCACTTTTGTACCTTATGTTGCATTAAGATGTGTGTTGCATTCATCCTCTCAATGTTGTTTATCTTTGTTGTCTCATCTAGTCCTTTTGGTATGATCTTCATGATGGTGGTGCACCACACATGAGTACATCTATTGGGTGACCTATAGGGCCCAATCTTTTGTGGTAATTCTGGAGGTTGTGATCATTTGGGATGGGTTGGGAATTTGCATGCCTATGGGCACTCATCATTGGATGAGCATGGGTAGGGTAGGGTAGCATATGGAAGGGGCTTCTACTTCATAGTCTAGTGATCATTATGCCCAGAGGGTTGGCGAAGGAAGCTTTAATTAAGTGATACTTAAATAAAATAATGGATGGTAATAAACCTAAGCTAATAAAATATGTGGGGTGCTAAAGCCTTTTCATTGAGGGATGTTGACTTTGCACAAGTTTGAGCTTGGCCTCTTCGATGCCAAATGACTCTCCATGATGTTAGCCCCTACGTAGTAGCCCATTGAGATGTCTGACTAGGACCTATAGTTTATGCATTATTTATATCTTCGATTCAGTCATCATAGTGCTTGGCGTGTGTGTTAGCCATGGATGTTTGTTTTGTGTGTGTTTGTGGTTGGATCATTGTCTCCATCAACACAGTGGGTGTGGACCTACGGGTTCCACATGGTTGGGAGGCATAGCTACCTTCACCACTACTAGAGACTAGTGTATAGAGATAGTCTATCATTCTAAAGTGACCATTGTTGGATGTGTTTACTTGGTACTTCAATTTATGGATTATGCTTCTTGTGATTTATGCTTTCCTTACGATGTTGTTTTATCATGTTTAGATGATGTTAGTTTTAATGCATTCCATATTGTGATGGTTAGCATGTGATAGGTGATGTTATCTACTTTTAGGTTTATCTTATGCTTTACTAATAGCATGTTAGATTTCCTTATGCTTTGTTATTAGCATGTTTTAGTAGTGACGTCCCTATTATGACAGTATCAATGATCTGATCAGTAGCTTGGGATGTTATGTGCGAGGGATGGCTAGGGCCCATGATGGTCTTATGCTACCATTGACGGTTGGGAGGAATCATGTACTTAGTTTGATTGTACTATACATTTTGATGTTATTTTAGTTACTATGATGTTTCCTTTCTATACTTTTACTCTTATCTCTGAGATGGTTAGATGTTGTTCTTTCCATATTTCATATTCGGTTTGAGTGTTCTTCCCTCAAAATGTGGATCTAGTACTCCCTAGTTTGGAGATTTTATTCTCTAGTTTTCTCCTTTTGTGTTCTCCTTAAGTGTTTCTTAAGTTTCTTGGTTGACCATTTATCAGCATGGTGCAACACAAAAATGTATCGCACTTCTTTAGAAACTTTATCGTGCGTCCTCTAGTTCTATCGCATGCCTCTTGGAGAAATATCATACAATACTTTCCAATATTGCACCTCCTTGTAAGAACTATTGTACGATAACCTTAAAGTAATGTATGCCTTTGAGAGAAGTATCACCTAACCCCTAAAAGTGTCACCCTCCTTCTTTAGGAATGTCATGTGATACTTTCTAGTGCTATATTAAAGTATTGCCTAGTTTTTGTAAAAACCTGTGCAGGCAAGCAACGACCACTTTTCAGCTTGATCTGAACATTTTGGGAGTTGATTCGAATACCCTTTTGGTGTTCTTGAACCATATGGTGTTTAATTTTGAATTCAAGAAATTTTTTATTCAAATTTAGTTTTGCATCTTGCATTCTCAGCTCTTTTGATCAGTAGTGGCATTTGGAGATTCATTGGTTACTGGGATGGTGGCTCAATCTTCTATCGTGATCTTTGTGATCCATGTATGTTGTTGACTTATGGACTTACACTTGTTCAAAATTTCTTTTATCTTGCTTTTATTTCATCCTTTTTTCCAAGGATCTCTGGGTGGGGTATTACATATGGTATTAGAGCCCATGTTGCAACATTGGGATCTCTGTGTTCTGCTTCCACTAAGGTTTTGTTTGTTGTTGTGTTTTGCGATGTTATGTTTAGTATTTTCTATCTTATTGGTTCATTTTTTTTACTCTTATTCTTGTTTTCTAACTTTTCTTACATCACCTTGATTGTTCCCATAGTGATGCCTCCTGTACATAGACCTAGTGTCCATGGTGGTACCCATAGTGGTAACCATGAAAATGAACGCCATGAAGAGGAATATTAGGATAGAGAGGGAGAACAATGTAATAATGCTAATTAGGATGGCATGGGGGTATTTTTGCCAGTACTCAAAGAGATTCTTGCTCGATTGGGCCCTTGTGTTGAGGAGTGATAGCATGTTCAAATTTGTGAAGAGGGTTCCCATCATTCTAAGCATAGAGAGGAGGAACATGAATGTGAGCATTCTCTTACCCCAAGGGGGGTAGGAGGCACCATCAGGGTGATTGGGACCATGATAGTGAGGATTCCATTAGGTTGGATATCATGACGTCCCTTTAGAGTTCCATACAGCCATTGTATGATAGCAAGGGAAGTGGCCTCAAGGCTGAGAATTGGTTGTTGGACATGGAGTGCTGCTTCAACATGTATCCATATTCAACCAATATGAGGGCCAATTGTGAAATTATGAAGTTGAGGGACCATACATCAATTTGGTAGAATATTGAGGGTCAGAAGATTCAAGTTAGTGTTGCAAATCTCACATGGGAGATCTTTGAGGAGAGGTTCTGAGAGAGATTCTTATCTCCTCAGTTCAGAGAGGCTCATGCTGATGAGTTCCATGCAATCTGGCAAGGGAACATGACAATGGATTAGTAAGAAATCTAGTTTCTTTGAACTTAGGAAATATTCATGCTACAACAATAATGATTTACTCTTATCTCATCATTTCATCTAAGGCCTTAAGGACTCCCTCATCAGAGAAGTCCATATGCACACTAGCGTAGGACTCTTGTTCTCACTGTAGAGAATGCACATATTGCAAAGGAAAATCTAGCTAGAGGTTTTAGTAGAAAATCAGGTTCTTAGAACCAAGGTGCTAGGAATTTAGGATAGGATGCACAATTCACTTAATATTTTGGAAAGGGCCAAGCCCAATCTGAACCCTCTCAGGGTGGTTCTTACTATAAGAATAAGAAGAAGTTTTGGGGCAAGGGCAAACAAGATTCTAGTACCTCAATAAAGAAAGGGTATAATCAGAACTGAGGACAAAAATCTTAGTAGATCATCCTACTCAAAATGTTCAACAAAATTCTAGTAGGAGTAGTGCACTATATTCCAATCCTACTCAAGGTGGCTCAGGAACAGGTGCCAACTTTTGGTGAAATTGCTACTCTTGTGGCCAGCCTCACCATAAATCTTATGATTGTTTGACTAAACCATTTGCAGGTCTTGGTAAAGGCACAAATAGATTTGAGCCTACTATAGGAGATGCAGTAGGAATCATAGAGTCTTTGCAGTAGTTGACAACTGTATAGCTAAGCATCAAAGTACAGTAGTCGAGGCTACAGGTTCATTGCATGGTATTTCAACTTTAGTTTTGTTTGACTCTAGTGTTTTTGATTCTTTTGTTTCACCATCTCTTATTTAGCGATGTGGGCTAGTGGTAGTGCATCAGGTTGATAGGTGGTAGGTTGAGTTAGCCACAAGTTCCAAGGTGGGAACCTTCACCACCACAATGTATTTATGCATTCTACCTCTAGGATCATATGACATTGTGTTGGGCATGGATTGGCTAGCCACCCATCAAGTGAATATTGATTACCATCATAAGGTGGTATAGTGTGTTGATTATATAGGTGGGTAGGTGGAACTATTGGGATTATATAGACCATTCTTGCTTCATATGATCTCAACTAATTAGCTGAAGCAGAGTGTGTAGAAGGGTTTCCAATTGTTTCTTGTGTCTCTCAGTGATCACAAGGAGCCGAGGGCCATACAATGACACTTGATGATCACCCACTCCTTCATGAGTATGTAGTTGTGTTTCCTAATGAGATTATAGGTATGCCACCATAGCATGACATTAATTTTTGGATCAATCTTGTACCAGGAGTAGAGCTAATTTCACGAGCTCCTTTTGGCATGACTACATAGGATTTTAGTGAACTCAAATTGTAGTTGAAGGAATTATTGGCCAAGGGCCATATTCATCCTAGTGTATCTCTATGGGGTGCACTAGTCATCTTCATAAAGAAGAAGGATGGTTCTTTGTAGTTGTGCATTGACTACCAATAGTTGAATAAGGTGATGATAAAGAATTGTTATCCTTTGCCGAGAATAGATGACTTGTTTAATTAGAGCAGGAGTGTTCTAAAAGATTGATCTGAAGTCAAGATACCATCAGCTTCATATCTAAGAGGCTGGTATTCATCAAATAAATTTTTGTACATGGTATGAGCATTATGAGTTCACAGTTGTACCCTTTGGGTTAACCAATATGCCATCAATGTTTATGAGTTTGATGAATGGTGTATTTCACACTTACCTTGATCAGTGTGTCATTGAATTTGTGGATGACATATTGATCTATTTAAAGACTATAAAGGAGCATGAAGTCTATTTATGTTAGGTATTGTAGTGCTTGAGAGACCATCAATTGTATGGAAACCTGAGTAAATGTGGGTTCTTCCAATTTGAGGTGAATTATTTGGGACATATCATCACTGGTGATGGTATTGTTGTGGACCCATAAAAGATTAGTGCTATCATGGATTGACTGGTACCCACTAATGTCTTAGAAGTTTGTAGTTTTATGGGATTGGCAGGTTATTATGGTCACTTCATGAAGGATTTCTCACAGGTAGCTCATCCAATCATTTCTCTTTAGAGGAAAGAAAATAATATTGTTTGGTCAAACTAGTGTGAGGAAACATTTAATTCACTTAAGGAGTGTTTGACTAGTGCACCAGTCCTTGCAGTGCCTAATCATGTAGTTGATTTTATGGTTTGCACAAATACTTCATTGCAAGGCATGGGTGTGGTGTTGATACAGGATGGTCGAGTGATTTCATATGAGTCTAGAAAACTCAAAGACCACGAGCTCAACTACCGCACTCATGATTTTGAACTCATAGCCTTAGTGCATGCCCTTGTCCGTTGGTGGCATTTTCTTTTGGGACATAGGTTTGAGCTGCATAGTGATCGTAGGAGCTTGTAGTACATCTTTACCTAGCCAAACCTGAATGCATGACAGTGTCATTGGATGGAGTTCTTGTGTGAGTATGACTTTGATGTTCATTACATTAAAGGGAAGGAGAATGTCATCACAGATGCTTTGAGAAGAAGGCGACATGAGGTATCAGTGATGTCACTGGGAGTGGATTTGTGAGGCCACATCTTGGAGGCATTTCCTAGTGACACTTGGTATTAGGAGATGAGGGCAGAGATCGAGTCTGGACATACCCTTGAGGGGAGGTTTTCAGGTTATATGCTTGAGTCTGATGGACTATTTTGATACATAGGGCATATCTATGTACCCGTGTTAGGAGATCTTTGTAACTTGGTTTTATTAGAAGTTCATTATGCAATGCATTCCACACATCTCAGTGTTAAGAAGATGCATGCTGACCTCAAATAGCTATACTCTTGGGCAGGGATGAGACATGATGTTGCTGATTTTGTTGCTAGATGTCTTGAGTGCTAGAGAGTGAAGGTAGAGCATCAACATCTGAAAGGTGTTTTGCAGCCACATACCATTCCAAAGTAGAAGTGGGATATGATAGCCATTGATTTTATCATAGGGTTGCCTATGTCATCGCAGAGACATGATTGTATCATGGTGATAGTGAACAAATTGTTCAAGGTAGCACATTTTTCACCCATGAGAGCATCCTACATAGCTTCTTTTGTAGCACATGTTTTCTTGGTAGATATTGTTCATTTGCATGGGATTCCTCATCAAATTATTTTGGATAGAGATCCAGTGTTTACTTTTGCACTGTGGACATCTCTCTAGCATGCTTTGGGTGCCCAGCTCAATTTTAGTTCAGCTTATCACCTAGAGACCAATGGTTAAACTGAGAGAGTAAATCAAGTTATGGAGGATATGCTTCACATGTATGTTATGGATATGTAGGTGGAGTGGGAGGACTATTTGTACCTTGTTGAATTTTCATACAACAACAGGTATAATAGTTCTCTTGGCATGTCACCTTTTTAGGCCTTGTATAGTAGACCATGCCATAGCCCTTTGAGTTGGGATCATTTAGAGGAATGAGTTCTTTTGGGTCTAAAGATGCTTTAGGATATGGACCAATAGGTTGTTTGCATTAGGGAGCATTTGGTTACTACTTAGGATAGGCAGAAAAAGTATGCAGATGCCCATAGGTTGGATCGTCACTTTTCTATTGGTGATAGGGTGTTTCTGAGAGTGTGGCCAAGGAAGAGACCCATCTATTATGGGAAAGGCTCTAAGTTGGCACCATGTTTTGTCAGACCTTTTAAGATTCTCAAGAGGATTGGTCTTTTTTCTTATCAACTAGCATTGCCACCTAGCCTATCACACATTCACAATGTTTTTCATGTTTCTATGTTGAGATAGTATATTCCGAATGTGACCCTAGTTCTTGATTAGGATGCTTTGCAGGTAGTAGATGGGTAACTTACTTTGAAGCCCATTTGTATCATACAACATCGGAGGTTGACCTTGCAAGGTTGGGACATAAAGCAGGTAAGGGTCCAATGGGACCCAAGAAATGAGACCTCTGCAACTTGGGAAGATGCTTCACAACTGAGGGGATTGTACCCCTATCTTTTTGTTGGGTTCTAGGAGTAAGCCTATGCTAGTGGGGGAGGATGTAGTTCCTCTCATGTTCACAGTCTGTACCTTGTCTATTTTGATTCGAGAGATACTTGATACCCTTATTTTTTACCTTATGATGACCCGAGGGTTGGATGTTATACTTTGATTCAGTACCATAGATGTGTTTCTACTATACTATTTAGTTTATCATATTTTCATGTTGATGCTATTTTGAGATGATAGTAGATCTATGATGTTATTTGGTTATATGGTTTAGTAGACATAATTGTTGGTTATGTTATGAGATGGATTTTATGCTATAGTTATTTAGTTCATTCTTGTTCTTTATTCTTTATGTGAATGTGAGTGGTGTAAATGGATTAATTAGGTATTTAAATGCATAAATTTCCTCGACTATTATATTATATGCAACTACACTTGATCATGTATTTTAGTGTGTAGGAATTATATCCTTGGCAATGGCAGATGGAGTTAGTGATTCAGTTGTTCATATTTTGCCAATATCATCCCTGTATGGTTGATGTATCCTTATTTTAATTATTTTAATTAAACATTTTGGTGATTAGTAAATCTGAACTCATCTCCATTATGTGATTAGACTAGTGAACATGTATGTGCATTTAGAAGTTTGCATTTTTGAAAAAAGTGTTAAGTTATTTTTTGTGATTTTGGGTTTTTGGGTTTTAAATATTTTCGAATTTAATTTCTAGTAGCTTTTCCTTAGGTGAATTTCTATTATGGATAATAACCTATTTTTTTTTGGGTTGATTCACAGTTTAGCTACTCTAGATGGCTATTTTCCATAGCTGACTATTCACTCAAAAATGAATAAGTATTGGAAAAGTGAATTCATTATGTACTTCTCACTTTTCAGAAATAGAAGTTTGAGAGTTATTTTAGAGATCCTCTTTTGAAGGATTCTTGTTTTGTTCATTCTGGGAGCTGTGAGCATGGGTTTTTCATGAGGCTAGTCTCATTGGATCTTGCTCGGGGAGTTTATGCTTTGCTGTCACTTTTAGTAGATTTGGTGGGTGATTTATTTTATTGTGTAGGTTTCAGTTTTTTCCCTTTTTGCTATTAGGTAGGGCCTTCCCGGTTTATTGTTTTCACTTCATTTCAGCTTTTGTTTCTTGTAGCAGTATGTTAGGAGGTTGAGAACTAGTGTTCCCCTCTATTTCTATATGTTGGTTCTGCTTGGTTGGTCGGGTATGAATGTTTTCCTTATTTTTGAAATGGAGTTTTGGAGTTTTGAGACATTCTACTGGACATTTTTGCATACGGTGTCTGATTTCATTTATTTTTGGATTTATGGGGTTTTCAACCTAAAGGAAAAATGGGTTTTAATTTCATAATTTTTCCAAAATTGGGGTTTTTACCTTGTTTTGCATGGTACCCTATTTTCTCAAGTCTTCTTGGCACAATGTGGATTGTGGACCTAGATGATTCATTGGGATATCCGTCA
The DNA here is from genome assembly GCA_028749045.1 of Cupressus sempervirens. Lineage (NCBI taxonomy): Eukaryota > Viridiplantae > Streptophyta > Pinopsida > Cupressales > Cupressaceae > Cupressus > Cupressus sempervirens. Next base: position 182,175,916 of record CM053791.1, on the reverse strand, counting down.
GATGACTTTTGTACCTTATGTTGCATTAGGATGCATCTTGCATCTGTCCTCTTGATGTTGTTTATCAGTTGAGTGACTTTCTAATTTGTTATCTCATCTAGTCCCTTTGGTATGATCTTCGTGATGGTGGTGCACCATACATGAGTACATCTGTCGAGTGACCTATAGGGCCCAATCTTTTGTGTAACTTCTGAAAGTTGTGATCATTTGGGATGGGTTGGGAATTCACATGCCTATGGGCACTCATTTTTGGATGAACATGGGTAGGGGAGGGTAGCATATGGAGGGGGCTTCTACCTCATAGTCTGGTGATCATTGTGCCCAAAGTGTTGGTGAAGGAAGCTTTCATTAAGTGATAATTAAATAAAATACTAGGTGGTAATAAACTTAAGCTAATAAAAGATGTGGAGTGCTAGACCCTTTCCATTGAGGGATGTTGAATCTACACAAGTCCAAGCTTGGACTTTTTGATGCCAAGCGACTCTCCATGATGTTAGCCCCTATGTAGTAGCCCATTGAGATGTCTGACTAGGACCTATAGTTTATGCATTGTCTATGTCTTGGATTTATTCATTATACTACTTGGCGTGTGTGTTACTCATAGATGTTTGTCCTATGTGTGTTTATGGATGGATCATTATCTCCATCAACATGTTGGGTGTGGGCCTATAGGTTCCATGTGGTTAGGAGGTGTAGCTACCTTCACCACTACTAGGGACTGGTGTACAAAGGTAGTCTATTGTTCTAGCATGAGCATTGTTGGATGTGTTTACTTGATACTTTGGTTTATAGAGTATGCTTCTTGTGATTTATGCTTTCCTTGGGATGTTTCTTTATCATGTTTTGATGATGTTAGTTTTAATGCATTCCTTATTGTGATGGTCAGCATGTGATAGGTGATGTTATCTACTTGCAGGTTTATCTTATGCTCTACTACTAGCATGTTAGATTTCCTTATGCTTTGTTATTAACATGTTTTAGTAGTGATGTCTATATTATGACAATACTAATGATCTGATTGGTGGCTTGGGATGTTATGCACAGGGGATGGCTAGGGCCTCGGATGGTCTTAAGATGCCATTGACGGTTGGGATGAACCATGGACTTAGTTTGATTGCACTATACATTGTCATGTTATTTTAGTTACTAGGATGTTTCCTTTCTATACTTTTACTCTTATCTCTAAGATGGTTAGATTTTGTTCTTTCCATATTTCATATTGGGTTCAAGTGATCTTGCCTTGAAATGTGGATCTGGTACTCCCTAGTGTGGAGATTTTACTCTCTATTTTTCTCCTTTTGTGTTCTCCTTAAGTGTTTCTTAAGTTTCCTGGGTGACCATTTATCAGCATGGTGTGACACAAAATGTATCACATGCCCTTAGAAATTTTATCATGTGTCCCTTGATTCTATCACACACCTCTTGGAAAAATAGCATACGATACTTTCCAATATTGCACCTCCTTGTAAGAACTATCATATGATACACTTAAAGTATCATACGCCTTCAAGAGAAGTATAACCTATTCCCTGAAAGTATCTCCCTCCTTCTTTAGGAATGTCACATGATACTTTCCAATGTTGTATTATAGTATCACCTAGTTTTTGTAAAAACTTGTGCAGGCAAGTAGCGAGCACTTTTTCAGCTTGATCCAAACTTTTTGAGAGATGATTTAGATATCATCTTCGGTGCTCTTAAACCCTATGGTGTCACATTTTGAATTTGGGATGTGTTCAATTCAAATTTAGTTTTATGTCTTTTGTTCTCAGTTATTTTGGTCAATAGTGGTTTTTGGAGATTCATTGGTTGTCGGGATGATGGTTCAGTCTTTTGTTACAATCTTTGTGATCCGTGTAGGGCATTATAGCACACACCACAAGACCTTAGGGAAACCTATTACACTAGAAGAAATCATAAGCTATCCCATGTCTTATAACTCAAACACAAATAAATGTTATACAATCTCTCATTGAATTATCTATACATGATTCCTTACGTTTAGCTTTCGAAAAACAAAATTTGAAAATAAAAATAAAAATTTGTAGTTGTATTTTACCTTGTAAATTTTGGGCATGACACATTGAGTCACTAACTTCATTGTGCACTCATTTCTATCCCAAATAATCAATCCAAGAAACTTACCTGTAACATAGAAAAATAATTGAGTCAATAGGGACTCAAATCTAAATACTCCACTCTTCATTTTCTTGATCTTTGCAATGTTGTCCAATAGTTGCAATCTAGTAATCTCACATAGATTAACCTTTCTTCCTTCAACTGCCATCACATATGTCACATGAACAAATCCAGCTAGTGCTAAGTTAACCCTTGATCCATGGTTCAACTTGTACCCTAATAGCTTGATTAAAAATTTTACTCCCTTATCTTCAATGGGATAAACTTTCATGTTCCATTCATCAAACTTTGTCTTTAGGTTCATCTCAACCATATTCCTAACATTCTTCTCATTAACATGATTACAACCCTCATTTCTTAATCACGTGACCTTATGAATTAGGTCATTGTAAATAACAATCCTTTCATCTCCTAACTAGAACATATCATCATGTACCCTACTTAATATGATTTGGGTATAGTCATGATTATCAATGTCATGCCCTGAACTATGCATGGCAAAAATGAAACAACAATTTTTTTTTTTGAAACTAAACCTAAGGTACCACATGTTGACAAGTGCATATTACAACTAGGTTATCAAATAGTTTGGTTACATTTCCAAATGATTTTCTCATTCCATACTTTAGTATCACTACTTATATGCCTCCATGGGAGGACATAAATCATTTATTGGAGTTCAGGTGATGGCACATGGTCTAGATTCTAATTGTTTCCAAGGAATGGGCTTACTGAACTTGAAAAAAATGTTATATTGATAGATGTGGAATATCAATTCCTTATGGGTATGTGCAAGATCATGGTGTACTAAACTATGGCCTTAAGTGGCCGTGAAAAATCAGAAAATAAGGGTTATGTCAACATGACACATAATTTTAAAGTGGTTATGGACTTTATATCAAAAACTTGTAAGAAAATAATCTATAGGAAATTGAATGTAGTTTCTAGGCTACTAGGCCTTATTAGGAGAAAAAATAAATTGATTGGTCAAAAGTTTAGATTTTAATGTAGTACTATGAAAATTTCAGGGCGAAAATAAAAAGTAGGTGTATGTCTGACCACCTTAGTCAAAATCAAATGATAATTTTTTTTAATATAATTATAGATATAAAAAGTAGACTCATGCCCGGATGTGACGCATATTTTTCAGTATTTTTATTTCAAATAAATAATTAACTATGAATTTTCTACCCCAACATTTTCAGAAAAAAAAACTCCCGTCTCTAACCACCTTAACTAATAGAAAGTTTTACCAATTTTTTTTTAAAATTTTTTTTTCTTATACTAGGTGAAGCATAAAATGTGATGCAACTTTTAGATTTAAAAAATGTTATACCATTTGAAAGTTATAGCTATTTTTCAATCAATATGTCAATCAACACTTTACAATAATCTTCATTGATAATTAACTAATAAATACTTATCGAAATAAGAATTTGATAGAAATAATATCAATGGAATCTCAGGAGCGATATTAAAAATCCCTTTTCATTTCATTCAATTTTGATCAAAATAACATTGTCAGATGGCTACCCGAAGTTTGAGTGTCACTAAAACGCTCCTCAAACACATTTTTTAGGTTGACCGGGCAGGGTTGGTAAATACAAGGCCTAATCGGATATCCAATTAGGCTCGGTGACTTCCAATGCCTATTTGGTGGGAAATTTCAAAAGGCAAGTTTTTTTCAAATTTTAATATGGAGGGAAACAAATTTAAATGAAAATGAACATAAAACTATAAATTTAGACAATTTTAGAAGAAATTATATATTTATTTGACTATGTGAACATTAATATTATAATTATCATTACATTATACTAATATACATGATTATTATTATTAAATATATAATCTAGTAACAAATATGATTATTATTGTTATATAATCTAATAATATATTATTATTATATTAAAATATACAATATAATATAATTATTAAATATAATATTGACATGTAATCAATCCCCCTTTGACCCATAAAAATGATTCTAACATGCCCCTAGCGGTCCAAGGACCCCTAGGGACATATGCCATCATGTAATGAGTCGAAGGGGGTCATAGGTAGGGGGTCATAGGTCAACCTATGACCCTGTTTGACCCATATGAAGCATTCTAATATGACCCTAGCGGTCCTAAGATCCCTAAGGACATACGTCATCATGTAATGGGTCGAAGGGGGTCATAGGTCAAACTATGACCCCCATTAACATATATGAAGCATTTTAATATGTCTTTAAGGGTCCAAGGACCCTTAAGGACATATGTCATCATATAATGCATTGAAGGGGGTCATAGGTCAACCTATGACCCCCTTTGACCCATAAGAATAATTCTAATATGTCCCTAGGGGTCCTAGGAGCCCTAGCAACATATGTCATCATTTAATGGGTCAAACGGGGTCATAGGTCACCATATGACCCCCTTTGACCCATAAGAATGATTCTAATATGTCCCTAGCAATCCTAGGACCCCTAGGGACATATGTCATCATGTAATGGGTCAAAGGGGGTGATAAGTCAACCTATGACCCACAAGAACGATTCTAATATGTTCTTAGGGGTCCTAGGATCCCTAGGGAGATATGTCATCATTTAGTGGGTCGAAGGCGGTCATGGGTCAACCTATGACCACCTTTGACCCACAAGAATAATTCTAATATGTTCCTAAGTGTCTTAGGACCCCTAGGGACATATGTCATCATGTAATGAGTCAAAGTGGGTCATAGGTTGACCTATGACCCCATTTGACTAACAACAACAATTCTAATATGTCATGTAATGGGATGAAGGGGGTCATAGGACAACCTATGACCCCCTTTGACCCACAAGAATTATTCTAATATGTCCCTACGACCCCTAGGGACATATGTTGTTATGTAATGGATCAAAAGGGGTCATAGGTCAATCTCTGACCCTCTTTGAACCACACGAACAATTCTAATATGTCATAGGGGTCCTACGGGACATATGTTGTCATGTAATGGGTCAAAGGGGGTCATAGGTTGACCAATGACACACTTTAACCCACAAGAACGATTCTAATATATCCCTAGGGGTCCTAGGACCCCTACGGACATATGTCATCACGTAATGGGTCAAAGGGGATCATAGGTCAACCTATGACTTCTTTTTACCAATAAGAATTATTATAATATGTAGGACCCCTAGGGACATATGTCATCATCTAATGGGTCGAAGGGGGTCATAGGTCACCTTATGACTGCCTTTGACCCATAAGAATAATTCTAATATGTCCCTAGGGGTGTTAGGACCCCTAGGGACATATGTCATCATTTAATGGGTCGAAAGGGGTCATAGGTCAACCAAGGACATCCTTTGACCCATATGAAGCATTCTAATATGTCCCTAGGGGTCCTAGGACCCCTCGAGACATATGTCATCATGTAATGGGTCGAAGGGGGTCCTAGGTCAACCTACGACCCCCTTTGACCCATATGAAACATTCTAATATGTATATGTCATCATGTAATGGATCGAAGGGGATCATAGGTCAACCAATGACCCCCATTGACCCATAAGAATGATTATAATATGTCACTAAGCATCCTATATATCATCATGTAATGGGTTGAAAGGGGTAATAGGTCAACCTATCACCTCCTTTGACCCATAAGAATGATTCTATTATGTCCCTAGGGGTCCTAAGACCCCTAGCGACATATGCCATCATGTAATGAGTTGAAGGGGGTCATAGGTTAACCTATGATCCCCTTTGACCCAAAAGAATGATTCTAATATGTCCTTAGTAGTCCTAAGACCCCTAGGGACATATGTCATCATGTAATCTGTTGAAGGGGATCATAGGACACCCTATGACCCCCTTTAACCCATAAGAACAATTCTAATATGTCCCTAGGGGTCTTGTCAATTAATGGTTCAAAGGGGGTCATAGGTCAACCTATGACCCCCTTTGACCAATAAGAATGATTCTAATATTTCCTTAGGGGTCCTGGCACCCTTAGGGACATATGTCATCATGTAATGGATCGACGAGGGTCATAAGTAAACCTATCACCCTCTTTGACCCATAAGTATGATTCTAATATGTACCTAGGGGTCATAGAACCCATAAGAACATATGTCGTCATGTAATAGGTCGAAAGGGGTCATAGGTCAACCTATGACCCCCTTTCACCCACAAGAATGATTGTAATATGTCCCTAGGGCTCTTAGGAATGCTAGGCACATATGTCATCATGTAATGGGTTGATGGGGGTAATAGGTCAACCTATGACCCCATTTGACCAACAAGAATGATTATAATATGTACCTAGGGGTCCTAGGACCCCTAGAGACATATGTCGCCGTGTAATGGGTCGAAGGGGGTCATAGGTCAAACTATGACCCCCTTTGACCCAGAAGAATGATTATAATATGTCCTTAGGTGTCCTATGAGTGCTAGAGACATATGTTATCATGTAATGGGTCGAAGGGGATCATAAGTAAACCTATGTACCACTTTGACCCACAAGAATGATTCTAATATGTCGACCATTTATTGGGTCGAAGGGGGTCATAGGTTGACCTATGACCCCCTTTGACCCAAAAGAATGATTCTAATATGTCCCTAGTACTCCCAGGACCCCTAGGGACATATGTCATCATTTAATGTGTCAAAAGAGGTCATAGGTCAAACTATGAGCCCCTTTGACCCGCAAGAACGATTCTAATATTTCTCTAGGGTTCCTAGGAACCTGAGTGACATATGTCATCATTTAATGGGTTGATGGGGCTTATAGGTCAACCTATGACCCCTTTGACCCTTAAGAATGATTCTAGTATGTCTCTAGGGGTCCTAAGACCCCTAGGGACATATGTCGCCATTTTATGGGTAAAAAGGGGTCATAGGTCAACCTATGACCCCCTTTGACCCACAATAACTATTCTAATATGTTTCTACGGATTTTAGGACCCCTAGGGACATTTGTCCTCATGTAATGGGTAAAAGCAGATCATAGGTCAAACTATTACCCACTTTGACCCATAAGAATGATTCTAATATGTCCCTAAGGGTCTTAGGACCTGTATCAACATATGTCATCATTTAATGGGTTGAAGGCAGTTATAGGTCAAACTATAACCCCCTTTGACCCACAAGAATAATTCTAATACGACCCTAGGGGTCCTAGGACACCTAGGGAATTATGTCATCATTTAATGGGTCAAAAGGGGTCATAAGTCAACCTATCACCCCCTTTGACCCATAAGAAAGATTCTAATATGTCCCTAGGGGTCTTAGTACCCATTACCCTTTGACCCACAAGAATGATTTTACTATGTCCTTAGGGGTCCTAGAACCCCTAGGGACATGTGTCATCATTTAATGGGTTGAAGAGGGTCATAAGTCAACCTATGACCCCCTTTGACCCACAAGAACAATTCTAATATGTCCCTAGGGGTCCTAGGACCCCTAGGGACATATGTCATCATGTAATGGGTCGAAGGGGGTCATAGGTTGAATTATGACCCCCTTTGATGCATAAGAACGATTTTAATATTTTTCTAGTGATCTTAGGACACCTACAGACATATGTCGTCACGTAATGGATATAAGGGGGTCATAGGCAACCCTATGAACCCCTCTAGCCCATAAGAATAATTTTTATATGTTCCTAAGGGTCCTAGGACTAGTAGGGACATATGTCAGTATGTAATGGGTCAAAGGGTGTCATAGTTCAACCTATGACCCCCTTTGACCCAAAAAAATGATTATAATATGTCCTTAGGGGTCCTACAACTGCTAGGAATATATTTTGACATGTAATGGGTCAAAGGGGGTCATAGGTAAACCTATAACCTGCTTGGACCAAGAAAAATGATTCTATTATGTGCCTAGGGGTCCTAGGATCCCTAAGGACATATGTCATTATTTATTGGGTCGAAAGGGGTCATACATCAACCTATGACCCCCCTTTGACCCACAAGAATGATTCTAATATGTTCTTAGTGGTCCTAGGGCCCCTAGCAACATATATCATCATTTAATGGAACGAAGCAGCTTATAAGTCAACCTATGACCCTCTTTGACACTTAAGAATGATTCTAGTATGTCTCTAGAGGTCCTAGGACCCCTAGGGACATATGTCATCATTTACTGAGTCGAAGGGGTTCATAGGTTAACCTATGACCCCCTTTGACCCACAAGAATGATTCTAATATGTCGCTAGGGGTTCTAGGACCCCTATGGACATATGTCATCATGTAATGGGTCAAAAGGGGCCATAGGAAACCCTATAACTTTGTTTGACCCATAAGAAAGATTCTGATATGTCCCTATGGGTTTTAGGACGCGTAGGGACATATTAGAATCATTCTTATGGGTCAAATTCAACCAACTAAATGATGGCATATGTCCCTAGGGGTCCTAGGACCCCTAGAGATATATTAGAATTATTCTTAAGGGTCAAAGGGGGTCATAGGTTGACCTATAAGCCCCTTCATCTCATTAAATGATGATATATGTCGCTAAGGGTCCTAAGACCACTAAGAACATATTAGAATCATTCTTGTGGGTCAAAGGGGGTCATAGGTTGAAGTATGACCCCTTTCGACCCAATAAATGATGAAATATGTCCCTAGGGGTCCTAGGACCCCTAGGCACATAATAGAATCATTCTTCTAAGTCAAAGTGGGTCATAGGTTTACCAATGACCCCCTTTGACCCATTACATGATGACATATGTCCTTAGCAATCGTAGGACTCCTAAAGACATATTATAATCATTCTTCTAAGTCAAAGGGGGTCATAGGTTGACCTATGATGCCCTTTGACCTATTACATGATGAAATATGTGACTACTGGTCCTAGGACCCCTAGGAACATATTATAATCATTCTTATGGTTCAAAAGGGTTTATAAGGTGACCTATGATGCCCTTCAATCCATTACATGACGACATATATCCGTAGGTATCTTAGGACCGCTAGGGACATATTACAATCGTTCTTATGGGTCAAAGGAGCTCATAGGTTGACCTATGACCCCCTTCGACCCATTATATAATGACATATGTCCCTAGGGGTCCTAGAACCCCTAGGGACATATTAGAATTATTCTTGTGGGTCAAAGGGGGTCATAGGTTGACCTATGACCCCCTTCAACCCATTGCATGATGACATATGTCCTTAGCAGTCCTAGGAGCCCTAGGCACATATTAAAATCATTCTTCTAGGTCAAAGGGTAATAGGTACTAAGACCCGTAGGGACATATTAGAATCATTCTTATGGGTCAAAGGGGGTGATAGGTTGACTTATGACTCCGTTTGACCCATTAAATGATGACATATCTCCTTAAGGGTCCTAGGACTGCAAGGGACATATTAGAATCATTCTTATGGCTCAAAGGGGGTAATAGTTTGACCTATGACCCCCTGCGACCCATTACATGATGACATATGTCCCTAGGGGTCTTAGGACCCCTAGGGACATATTAGAATCATTCTTGAGGGTCAAAGGGGTCATAGGTTCACGTATGACCCTTTTCAACCCATTACATGACAATATATGTCCCTAGGGGTCTTAGAAAAATTAAGAATATATTAGAATCGTTCTTATAGGTCAAAGGTGGTCATACGTTGACCTATGACCCCCTTCAACCCATTACATGATGACATAAATAAAAATTGTTATTGTGAGTCAAAGGGGGTCATAGGTTTACCTTTGACCCCCTTTGACCCATTAAATGATAACCTATGTCCCTATGGGTCTTAGGACCCTAAAGATATATTAGAATCATTCTTATGGATCAAAGGGGATCATAGGTTGACACACAAGAATGATTCTAATATTTCCCTAGGGGTCCTAAGACACCTACAAATATATGTCATCATTTAATGGCTCGAAGCAGGTCATGGGTCAAGCTATGACCCCCTTTGACCCACAAGACTGATTCTAATATGTCCCTATGGGTCCTAGGACTCATAGGGACATATGTCATCATTTAATGGGTCGAAGGGGGTCATAGGTAAACCTATGACTCCTTTTGACCCATAAGAATGATTCTAATATGTCTCTAGGGGTCCTAGGATACCTAAAGACATATGTCATCATGCAATGGGTCAAAGGGGGTCATAGGTCAACCTATGACCCACTTTGTCCAAATAGAACGACTCTAATATGTCCCTAAGTGTGCTAGGACCCCTAGGAACATATGTTGTCATGTATTGTGTCGCTTTGACCCATAAGAATGATTCTAATATGTCCCTAGAGGTCCTAGTACCCCTAGGGACATATGTCATTATGTAATTCGTCGAAGGGGGTCATAGGTCAACATATTACCCCCTTCGACCCAAAAAAATTATTATAATATAACTTTAGGTGTCCTACAACCATTAGGGACATATGTCATCATGTAATGGGTCGAAGGGGGTCATAGGTAAACTTATGACCTCCTTTGACACACAAAAATGATTTTAATATGTCCCTAGGGGTCTTAGGACACCTATAGACATATGTCATCATTTAATGGGCCTTTGACCCACAAGAATGATTCTAATATGTCTTTATAGGTCCTAAGACCCCTCGAGACATATGTCATCATTTAATGGGTAGAAGGGGGTCATAGATCAACCTATGACTCCCGTTTGACCCATAAGAATAATTATAATATGTTTCTAGTGTCTTAGGACCCCTAGGGACATATGTTGTCATGTAATGAGTTGAAGGGGGTCATAGGTCAACCTATGACCCACTTTGTCTGAAAAGAACGATTCTAATTGTATATGAGCAATGTTAGTATGCTAATAGAAACCAAATTTAAATAAAGCTTCTACAAACTAAAAAAAATCCATAAACCTCAAGATAGACTAAGATGAGCTCTCAATTGAGAATATGAGTCATTAATGGGCTCTCTCAATAAGAAGCTCTCTTGTTGAGTGGCTTTGTCTAAATAGATAGGATGTATGCTCAAGCTTATGCTTTGAAAAGGGCTTCAAATGGAGTTGAAATTTAGGTGTGAGTGTATGGTTTTGATGTAAAATGACTTCTTAAAATAGCATTATGACTTTACTTCATGGATTGTGTTAAAATGGCTTTGGAGAGGATTCTTTAAATAGGCAAAAGGCTTGAGGGATGGAGGGCTAAGATGCAAAGATGGGAAAAAGCTCATGGAGGGCTCATATTGCATGAGAGGAGAGCACATGGATTGTGCTTTCTTACAGTCAATCAGAGAGTGACACATGTCAGAGGGTGAGAGGATGGAAGAAAGGGGAATGATGAGTCAACAAAAGAGGCTCAAGGGATAAAATCTTCATAAAGACCCTCATAATGGCTTGTAAGAGCAATGAAAGGGCTTGGAAGAGTCATTTATGGCCCAGTGGACTTCATAAAGTTTTATGGTTGGAATATTTTGAGGGAGATGAGAAGAATTTCGACTTGGGCTTGATTAAGAAGGTTTTAAGCTTGCTTAGGATTATGCAAATGATTAGAGGATGGATTTGGATGGTTTAGGATTAGCTTAGGGATAGGCAAGTGGATGGCATTTAATGAGGGTGGGTGAAGGAGGAGATATTTGTTAACTTTTGCTTGGGTTAGTAAGTCTTAACCCATGTTTAGGGAATGTGACAAGATTAGGAGGGGATTAGGATTAGGTTTAAAGACATCTTCTAGAAGAGTCTAGACTTTAGATGAGGATAAAGACTTTCTAGAATAGTCTAAAACGTCCTAGGATGAGGATGAAGACTTTCTAGAAGAGTCTAGAACTTCTTAGGATGAGGATAAATTAGATTTTAGGAAATCAATAAAGTTTTATTTATTTCAAGGTTTTGGGTTGAGGAGATATTTATTAAAATTTTTTTAATAAACATGAGGATTAATATTTAATCTTAATTAAATATTTTGAGTTGAGATTAGGGGTAGGAAATGATGAGATTAGCCTCTAATCAAAATTAAAGAAGGATTAGAAGATTTTTGAAGAGGTTAGTGGTCTTAAGAAAATTGGTCAAGCTTTGGGCAAAAAATAAAAAAATTATTTATTTTGAATTTTTTGGTCAATTTGTTAATTAAATAATTAATAAATAAGGAAATAATGTTTAAATAAGATTTAAACATTTTTGGGAGGGATTCCTTAATTAAATATTTTTAATTAAGATAAAGAGATTTAATGGCATAAACATAAATTAATTAATTAATTAATTAATGATGATGTCATCAGAGATTTTTCAAAAAATAAAAATACTTGATTTTTAAAAAAAATTTAGGTGTCTACACTAATATGTCCCTATGGGTCCTAGCACCTCTAGGGACATATGCCATCATTTAATGGGTTGAAAGGGGTCATAGGTCAACCTATGACACCCTTTGATCCATAAGAATGATTCTAATATGTTCTTAAGGGTCCTAAGACCCCTAGGGACATAGGTTATCATTTCATGGGTCGAAGGGGGTCATAGGTCAAGTTATGACCCCCTTTGACTCACAAGAACGATTCTAATATGTACCTAGCCATCTTAGGACTGCTAGGGAGATATGTCATCATTTAATGGGTCAAAGGAGATCATAGGTAAACCTATGACCCCCATTGACCCACAAGAATGATTTTAATTTATGTCATCATGTAATGGGATGAAGGAGGTCATAGGTCAAAATATGATCACCTTTGACCCATAAGAATGATTCTAATATGTCCCTAGTTTTCCTAGGACCCCTAGGGACATATGTTGTCATCTAATGGCTCGAAGGGGGTCATCCGTGAACTTATGACCCCCTTTGACCCTCAAGAATGATTCTAATATGTCCCTAGGAGTCCTAAGACCCATAGGGACATGTGTTGTCATGTAATAGGTCGAAGGGGGTCATAGGTTAAACTATTAACCCCTTTGACCCATAAGAATGATTCTAATATGTCCCTTGTAGTCGTAGAACCCTTAGGGAGATATTTCATCATTTAATGGGTCAAAAGGGGTCATAAGTCAACCTATCGCCCCCTTTGATCCATAAGAATGATTCTAATATGTTCCTAGGGGTCTTATGACCCATTACCCTTTAACCTACAATAATGATTGTAATATGTCCCTAGGGTTCCTAGGACTGCTAAGGACATATGTCATCATGTAATGGGTCGAAGGGGACCCACTTTGACTTAGAAGAATGATTCTATTATGTGCCTAGGGGTCCTAGGACCCCTAAGGACATATGTCATCATTTATTGAGTCGAAGAGGGCCATACATCAACCTATGACCCCCTTTGACCCACAAGAACAATTCTAATATGTTCCTAGTGGTCTTAGGACCCCTAGTGACATATATCGTCATTTAATGGGATGAAAGGGCTTATAAGTCAGCCTATGACCCCTTTTGAAGCTTAAGAATGATTCTAGTATGTCTTTAGGGGTCCTAGGGACATATGTCATCATTTATTGGGTCGAAGGGTGTCATAGGTTAATCTATGAGTCCTTTGGACTGATAAGAATGATTGTAATATGTCCCTAAGAATTCTAGGACCCCTATGGCCATATGTCATCATGTACTGGGTCAAAGGGTGTCATAGGAAACCCTATGACTCCGTTTGATCCATAAGAAAGATTCTAATATGTCCCTACGGGTCTTATGACACTTAGTGACATATGTTGTCATTTAATGGGTTGAAGGGTGTTATAAGTCAACCTATGACCCCCTTTGACCTACATGAATAATTCTAATATGTACCTAAGGGTCGTACGATTCCTAAGGACATATGTCATCATTTAATGTGTCAAAAGAGGTCATAGGTCAACTTATGAGCCTCTTTGACCCACAACAATGATTCTAATATGTCCCTAGGGGCCCTAAGATCTTTAGGGACATATGTCATAATTCAATGGATCGAAGGGGGTCATAGATCAACCTATGAACTGCTTTGACCCATTAGAATGATTCTAATATGTCTCTAGGGGTCCAAGGACCACTAGGGACATATGTCATCATGTAATGGGTCAAAGGGGGTCATAGGTTGACTTTTGACAACCTTTGACCCATAAGAACATCACTAATTTGTCCCTAGGGGTCCTAGGACCCCCAGGGACATATGTCATTATGTAATGGGTCGAATGGGGTCATAGGTCAACCTATGACCCCGCTTTGACCCATAAGAATGATTTAAATATGTCTTTAGGGGTCTTAGGACCCCTAGCGACATACGTTGTCATTTAATGGCTCGAAGGGGGTCATAGCTAAACCTATGACCCCATTTGACCCATAAGAATGATTCTAATATGTCCTTAGGGGCTCTAGTACCCCTAGGGACATATGTCGTCATGTAATGGATAAAAGGGGGTAATAGGTAGACCTATGAGCCACTTTGACCCATAAGAACGATTCTAATATGGTCCTAGAGATCCTAGGGCCTTTAACAACATATGTCATCATTTAATGGGTTGATGCGAGTTATATGTCAAACTATAACCCCTTTTCACCCAAAAAAATAATTCTAATACGTCCTTAGGGGTCTTATCACCTCTAGGGACATATATCATCATTTACTTGGTCGAAAGGGGTCATATGTCAACCTATCACTCCCTTGAACCAATAAGAATGATTCTAATATGTCCTTAGGGATCCTAGGACCCATAGGGTCATATGTTGTCATTTAATGGGTCGAAGGGGGTCATAGGTTAACCTATGACCCCCTCTGTCCCATAAGAATGATTCTAATATGTCTCTAAGAGCCCTAGGACACTTAGGGACATATTTTGTCATGTAATATGTCAAAGGGAGTCATAGGTCAACCTATGACACCCTTTGACCCATACGAACAATTATAATTTCTCCCTAGGGGTCCTAGGACCCCTAGGGTGGGATCCTTAGGGACATATGTCATTATGTAATGGGTCGAAGGGTGTCATAGTTGAACCTATAACCCCTTTTGATCCATAAGAATGATTCTAATATGTCCCTAAGTTTCCTAAGACCCTTAAGGATAGATGTGTCAATTTAATGGGTCGAAGGGGGTCCTAGGTCAACCTACGGCCCCCTTTGACTCACAAGAATGACTCTAATATGTCCCTAGGTGTGCTAGGACTCCTAAAGACATATGTCATCATGTATTGTGTCACTTTGACCCATAAGAATGATTCAAATATGTCCCTAGGGGTCCTAGTACCCCAAGGGACATATGTCATTATGTAATTGGTCGAAGGGGGTCATAGGTCAACCTATTACCCTCTTTGACTCAGAAGAATTATTATAATATAACTCGAGGTATCCTACAACCACTAGGGACATATGTCATCATGTAATGGGTCAAAAGTGGTCATAGGTAAACCTAAGCCCCCTTTGACACACAATAATGATTCTAATATGTCCTTAAGGGTCCAAGGACACCTACAGACATATGTCATCAATTAATGGGTCGAAGCGGGTCATAGGTCAACCTATGACACCCTTTGACCCACAAAAATGATTTTAATGTCTTTATGGGTCTGAGGACCCTTTAGAACATATATCGTCATTTAATTGGTCGAAGGGTGCCATACGTCAACCTATGACCCCCTTTGACCAACAAGAATGATTCTAGTATCTCTCTAGGGTTCCTAAGACCCCTAGGGACATATGTCATTATTTAATGGGTCGAAGGGAGTCGTAGGTCAAACTATGACCCCCTTTGACCTCAAAGAATAATTCTAATATGTCCGTAAGGGTCCTAAGCCCCTAGGGACATATGTCATCATTTAATGGGTCAAAAGGGGTCTAGGTCAACCTATGACCCCTTGTGACCCATAAGAATGATTCTAATATGTCCCTAGGGGTCTTAGGACTCCTAGGGACATATGTTGTCATTTAATGGGTTAAAGGGGGTCATAGGTCAATCTATGACCCCCTTTGATCCATAAGAATGATTCTAATGTCTCCAGGGGTCCTAGGACACCAAGGGACATATGTGATCATCTAATGTGTCGAAGGGGGTCATAAATCAACCTATGAAACCCTTTGACCCATAAGAACGATTCTAATTTATTCGAGTTACCTCTAGGGACATATCTCATTATGGAATGGGTCAAAGGGGGTCATAGGTGAACCTATTACCCCCTTTGACCCACAATAACGATTATAATATGTCATTAAGGGTCTTAGGACCCCTAGCGACATATGTCATCATTTAATGGATCAAAGAGGGTCATAGGTCAACCTATGACCCCCTTCGACCCATAAGAATGATTCTAATACGTCCATAGGGCTCCTAGGACCCTTAGGGACATATGTCATCATTTAATGGGTCAAAGGGGGTCATACGTCAACCTATGACCCCCTTAAACCCAAAAGAATGATAACATATGTAATTATTTAATAGGTCAAACGAGGTCATAGGTCAACCTATTACCTTCTTTGAACCACAAGAATGATTCTAATATATGTCATTATGTAATGGGTAAAATCAGGTCATATATTAACCTATGACCCCCTTTGGCTCATAAGAACGATTCTAATATGTCCCTAGGGTTCCTAGGACCTCTAGGGATAGATGTCATCATTTAATAGGTCAAAGCAGGTCATAAGTCAACCTATGACCCCCTTTGACCCACAAGTACGATTCTAATATGTCCTTAACTATCCTAGGACCCCTGGAGACATATGTTATCATGTATTGGGTCAAAGGGGTTCATAGGTCAACCTCTGACTCACTTTCACCCACAAGAATGATTCTAATATGTTCCTAAGGGTCTTAGTACCCCTAGGGACATATGTCATCATGTAATTGGTTGAAGGGGGTCATAGGTCAACCTATGACCCCATTTGACATAGAAGAATGATTATAATATAACCCTAGGTGTCCTACGACCGCTAGGAACATATGTCATCATGTAATGGGTCGAAAGGGGTCATAGGTAAAGCTACTACCCACTTTGACCCACAAGAATAATTCCAATATATCCCTAGTGGTCCTAAGACCCCTAAAGACATATGTCATCATTTGATGGGTCAGAGCGACCTATGACCCCCTTTGACCCAGAAGAATGATTCTAATATGTCCCTATAGGTCTGAGGACCCCTAGGGACATATGTCATGATCTAATAGGTTGAAGGGGGTCAAAGGTCAACTTATTACCCCCTTTGACCCACAAGACTAATTCTAATATGTCCCTAAGGGTCCTAGGACCACTAGCGACATATGTCATGATTTAATAGGTCAAAATAGATCATAGGTCAACCTATGACCTCTTTTGTCCCATAAAAACAATTCAAATATGTCTCTAAAGTTCTTACGACCCCTAGGGATATATGTTATCATTTAATGGGTTGAAGGGGGTCCTAAGTCAACCTACAACCACCTTAGACCCATAAGAATGATTCTAATATGTCCATAGGGGTCCAAGGACCCCTAGGGACATATGTTGATATGTAATAGGCCGAAGAGGGTCGTAGGTCAACCTATGACCACCTTTGACCCACAAGAATGATTCTAATATGTCCTTATGGGTCTTAGGACCACTAGAGACATATGTCATCATTTAATGGGTTGAAGGGGGTCATAGGTCAACCTATGACCCCCTTTGATCCATAAGAATGATTCTAATATGTCGCTAGGGGTCCTAACACCCCTAGGGACATAGGTTGTCATTTCATGGGTCGAAGGGGGGTCATAGGTCAACTTATGACCCCCTTTGACCCACAAGAATCATACTAATACTTCCTTAGCAGTCCTAGAACCCCTAGGAAGATATGTCATCATTTAATAGGTCAAAGGGGGTCATAAGTCAAACTATCACCCCCTTTGACCCAAAAGAATGATTCTAATATATCCCTAGGAGTCTCAGGACCCATTACCATTTGACTTAGGAAAAATATTGTAATATGTCCTTTAGGCTCCTAGGATTGCTAAGCACATATGTCATCATGTAATGGGTCGAAGGGGGTCATAGGTTAACCTATAACCCCCTTTGGCCAATAAGAACGATATATGTTGTCATTTAATGAGTCAAAGGGGGTCATAGGTCAACCTATGATCCAATTTTGTCCAAAAAGAACGATTCTAATATGTCCCTATGGGTCCTAGGACCTCTATGGACATATGTCGTCATTTAATAGATTGAAGGGGGTCATTGGTCAACCTATGACCCACTTTGATCCATAAGAATGATTTTAATATGTCCTTAGGGGTCCTAAGACCCCTAAGGACATAGGTTATCATTTCATGGGTCAAAGGGGGTCATAGGTCAACCTATGACGCCTGTGGACTCACAAGAACAATTCTAATATGTACCTAGCAATCTTAGGACCCTTAGGGAGATATGTCATCATTTAATGAGTCAAAGGGGATCATAGGTAAACCTATGACCCCCTTTTACCCATAAGAATGATTCTAATTTATGTTATTATGTAATGGGTCAAAGGGGGTCATAGGTCAACGTATGACCACCTTTGACCCATAAGAATAATTCTAATATGTGTTTAGTTTTCCTAAGACCCCTAGGGACATATATTGTCATGTAATGGGTCGAAGGGGGTCATACGTGAACCTATGACCCCCTTTGACCCTTAAGAACGATTCTAATATGTCTCGAACATATGTCATCATGTAATGGGTCGAAGGGGGTCATAGGTCAAACTATGACCCCTTTTGACCCATAAGAATGGTTCTAATATGTCCCTTGTAGTCTTAGGACCCCTAGGGAGATATGTCATCATTTAAAGGGTCAAAGTGGGTCATAAGTCAACCTATCACCCCCTTTGACCCATAAGAATGATTTTAATAGGTGCCTAGGGGTCCTAAGATCCCTAGGGACATGTCATCATGTAATGAGTCGAATGGGGTCATCGGTCAACTTACGTCCCCGTTTGACCCATAAGAATGATTTTAATATCTCCTTAGCGATCTTAGGACAACTGCAGACATATGTCATGATGTAATGGGTTGAAGGGGGTCATAGGTCACCCTATGAACTCCTTTGACCCATAAGAACAATTCTAATATGTTCCTAGAGGTCCTAGGACAAATAGGGACATATGTCATCATGTAATAGGTCAAAGGGTGTCATAGGTCAACCTATGACCCCCTTTGACCCAGAAGAATGATTATAATATGTCATTACGGATCCTACAACTGTTAGGGACATATGTCTTCATATAATGGGTCAAAAGGGGTCATAGGTAAACCTATGACCCACTTTGACTCAGAAGAATAATTCTATTATGTGCCTAGGGGTCCTAGGACCCCTAGGGACATATGTCATCATTTATTGTGTCGAAAGGGATCATACATCAACCTATGACCCCCTTTGACCCACAAGAATGATTCTAATATGTTCCTAGTGGTCTTAGAAACCCTAGCTATATCGTCATTTAATGGGACGAAGGGGCTTATAGGTCAACCTATGACCCCATTTGTACCTTAAGAATGATTCTAGTATGTCTCTAGGGGTCCTAGGACCCCTAAGGACATATGTCATCATTTATTGGGTCGAAGGGGGTCATGGGTCATAGGTTAACCTATGACCCCTTTTGACCCATAAAAATGATTCTAATATGTCCCTAGGGGTTCTAGGACCCCTATGGACATATGTCATCATGTAATGGGTCAAAGGGAGCAATAGGAAACCCTATGACTTTGTTTGACCCATAAGAAAGATTCTAATATGTCCTTATGGTTCTTAAGACGCCTACTGACATATCTCATCATTTAATGGGTTGAAGGAGGTTATAAGTCAACCTATGACTCCCTTTGACCTACACGAATAATTTTAATATGTCCTTAGGAGTCGTACGACTCCTAGGGACATATGTCCTCATTTAATAGGCTGAAAGGGGTCATAAGTCAACCTATGAGCCCTTTTGACCTACAAGAATGATTCTAATATGTGTCTAGGGGTCTTAAGATCCCTAAGGACATATGTCATAATTCAATGGATCAATGGGGGTCATAGGTCAACCTATGACACGCTTTGACCTATAATAATGATTCTAATATGTCTCTAAGGGTCCAAGGACCACTAGGGACATATGCCATCATGTAATGGGTCGAAGGGGGTCATAGGTCAACCTAAAACACCCTTTGACCCATAAGAACATCACTAATTTGTCCCTAGGCGTCCTATGACGCTTAGGGACATATGTCATCATGTAATGGGTCGAAGGGGTTCATTGGTTAACTTATGACCCATTTTGACCCATAAGAATGATTTAAATATGTCCTTAGGGGTCCTAGGACCCCTAGGGACATATGTCTTCATTTAATGGGTCGAAGGGGCTCATAGGTCACCTTATGACCGCCTTTGACCCATAAGAATGATTCTAATATGTCCCTAGGTGTAAAAGGTACATATGTCATCATGTAATGGGTAAAAGGGGGTAATAGGTCAACCTTTGACCCATTTTGACCCATAAGAACGATTCTAATATGTCCCTAGGGGTCCTTGGACCCTTAACAACACATGTCATCATTTAATGGGTTGAAGAGGGTTATATGTCAAACTATAACCCCTTTTGAGCTACAAGAATAATTCTAATACGTCCCTAGGGGTCCTAGGACCCCTAGGGACATGCGTCATCATTTAGTAGGTTGAAAGAGGTCATAGGTCAACCTATCACCCCTTTGACCCACAAGAATGATTCTAATATGTCTTTAGGGGTCCTAGGACCCATAGGGATATATGTTTTCATTTAATGGGTTGAAGGAGTTCATAGGTCATCCTATGGCCCCCTCTGATCCAAAAGAATGATTCTAATATGTATCTATAGGTCCTATAACAGTTAGGGACATATTTTGTCATGTAATGGGTCGAAGAGGGTCATACATAAACCTATGACATCCTTTGACCCACAAGAACAATTCTAATTTGTCACCACTAGGGACGTATGTCATTATGTAATGGGTCAAAGGCGCTCATAGTTGAACCTATAACCCCCTTTGACCCATAATAACAATTATAATATATCCTTAGGGGTTCTAGGATCCCTAGGAACTTATGTCATTATTTAATAGGTCGAAGGGTGTCATAGGTCAACCTATGACCCCCTTTGACCCATAAGAATGATTCTAATATGTCTGTCAAGGTCCTAGGACCCCTTGGGACATATTTCATCATTTAATGGGTCGAAAGGGGTCATAGGTCAACCTATGACCCCCTTAAACCCATAAGAATGATAACATATGTCATCATTTAATTTGTCAAATGAGGTCATAGATCAACTTATGACCTCCTTTGACCCACAAGAACGATTCTAATATATGTCATTATGTAATGGGTCGAAGAGGGTCATAGGTAAACCTATGACCCCCTTTGACCCATAACAACAATTCTAATATGTTGTTAGGGTTCTTAGGACCCTTAGGGACAGATGTCATCATTTAATGGGTCGAAGGGGGTCATAAGTCAACCTACGACCCCCTTTGACACACAAGAACGACTCTAATATGTCCTTAGGTGTCCTAAGACCTCTAGAGACATATATCATCTTGTATTGTGTCACTTTGACCCCCAAGAATTATTCTACCAAGTACCCCTAGGGACATATGTCATTATGTCATTGGTCGAATGGGATCATAGGTCAACCTATTATCCTTTTTGACTTAGAAGAATTATTATAATATAACCCTAGGTGTCCTACAAGCACTAGGGACATATGTCATCATGTAATGGGTCGAAAGGGGTCATAGGTAAACCTATGAAGCCCTTTGACCCACAAGAATGATTCTAATATGTCCCTAGGGGTCCTAGGACACCTATAGACACATGTCATCATTTAATGGGTTGAAGCGGGTCATAGGTCAACCTATGACCCCCTTTGACCCACAAGAATGATTCTAATATGTCCTTATGGGTCTGAGGACCCTTAGAGACATATGTCATCATTTAATAGGTCAAAGGGGGTCATATGTCAACTTATTACCCCCTTTGACCAACAAAAATAATTTTAATATGTGCATAGGGGTCCTAGGACCCATATCGTCATATGTCATCATTTAATGGGTCGAAGGGGGTTATAGGTCAACCTATGACCCCTTTTGACCAATAAGAATGATTCTAATATTTTCTTAGGGGTCCTATCACCCATGGAGACATATGTCATCATGTAATGGATCGAAGGCGGTCATAAGTCAACCTATCACCCCCTTTGACCCATAAGAATGATTCTAATATGTCCCTAGGAGTCTTAGGACGCATTACACATTGACTTAGAAGAATGATTGTAATATGTCGCTAGGGCTCCTTGGACCGCTAGAGACATATGTCATCCTGTAATAGGTTGAAGGGGGTAATAGGTCAACCTATAACCCCCTTTGACTCACAAGAATGATTCTAATATGTCCCTAGGGGTCCTAGGACCCTAAGGCCATATGTCATCATGTAATGGGTCTAAGGGGGTCATTGGTCAACATATGACCCCCTTTGACCCATAAGAATGATTATAATATGTCCCTAGGGGTCCTAGGACACCTACGGACATATGCCGTCATGTAATGGATTGAAGGGGGTCATAGGTCACCCTATGAACCCCTTTGACCCATAAGAACGATTCTAATATATTCCTAGGGGTCTTAGGACACCTAGGGACATGTCATCATGTAATGGGTCGAAGGGTGTCAAAGATCAACCTATGATCCCTTTTGACCTAGAAATATGATTATAATATGTCTTTAGGGGTCCTACAACTGCTAGGGACATATGTCATCATGTAATGGGTCGAAGGGGCTCATAGGTAAACCTATGACCCACTTTGACCCACAAGAATGATTCTATTATGTGTCTAGGGGTCTTAGGACCCCTAAAGACATATGTTTTCATTTATATGGTCAAAGGGGGTCAGATGTCAACCTATGACCCACTTTGACCCACAAGAACAATTCTAGTATGTCTCTAAGGGTCGTATGATCTCTAGGGACATATGTCGTCATTTAATAGGTCGAAGGGGGTCATAGGTCAACCTATGACCCCCTTTGGCCCATAAAAATGATTCTAATATGTCCCTAAGTGTCCTAAAACCCCTAGGGAGATATGTCATCATGTAATGGGTCAAAGCTATGACCCCCTTTGACCCATAAGAAAGATTCTAATACGCCCCTACAGGTCTTGGAACCCCTAGTGACATATGTCATCATTTAATGGGTTGAAGGGGGTTATAGGTCAACCTATAACCACCTTTCACCAACAAGAATAATTCTAATATGTCCCTAGGAGTCCTAAGACCCTTAGGGATATATGTCATCATGTAATGGGTCAAAAGGGGTCATAGTTCAACCTATGACCCCCTTTGCCCCATAAGAATGATTCTAATATTTTCTTAGGGGTCCTAGGATCCTTAGGGACATATGTAGTAATTTAATGGGTCGAAGGGGGTCATAGGTCAACTTATGATCTACTTTGACCCATAAGAATGATTGTAATGACTCTAGGGGTCCTAGGATCCTTAGAGACATATGTCATCATGTAATGGGTCGAAGGGGATCATAGATTAACCTATGACACCCTTTGGCCCAGAAGAACGCCACTAATTTGTCCCTAGGGGTCCTAGGACCCATAGGGACATATGTCATCATGTAATGGGCCACATGGGGTCATAGGTCAACCTATGACCCCCTTTGACCCATAAGAACGATTTTAATATGTTCTTATGGGTCCTATGACCTCTAGGGAGATATGTCATCATTTAATGGGTCGAAGGGAGTCATAGGTTGACCCGTAAGAATGATTCTAATATGTCTGTAGGGGTCCTATGACCATTAGGAACATATGTCATCATTTAATTGGTCGAAGGTGGTCATAGATCAACATATGACCCCCTTAAACCCACAAGAACGATAATATATGTTGTCATTTAATGGGTCCAGTGAGGTCATTGGTGAATCTATGACTCCCTTTGACCCACAAGAACAATTCTAATATATGTCATTATGTAATGGGTTGAAGGGGGTCATAGGTTGACCTATGACCCCCTTTGACCCACAAGAACGATTCTAATATGTCCCTAGGGTTCCTAGGACCCTTAGGAACATATGTCATTATTTAATGGATCGAAGGGGGTTATAGGACCCGTATAGACATATGTCATTATGTATTGGGTGAAAGGAGGTCTTAGGTCAATCTATGACCCGCTTTCACCTACAAGAACAATTTTAATATGTCCCTATAGGTCCTAATACCCCTAGGGACATATGTCATCATGTAATAGGTTGAAGGGGGTTATAGGTGAACCTATGACCCCTTTTGATCTAGAAGAATGATTATAATATGTCCCTAGATGTCCTATGAATGCTAGGGACATATGTCATCATATAATGGGTTGAAGCGGGTCATAGGTAAACCTATGACCCTCTTTGACCCACACAAACAATTCTAATGTTCCTAGGGGTCCTAGGACCCCTACGGACATATGTCATCATTTAATTTGTTGATGGGGGTCATAGGTCAACCTATAACCCCCTTTGACCCACAAGAATGATTCTAATATGTCCCTATGGGTCTGAGAACCCCTAGGGACATGTCATCATTTAATGGGTCAAAGGGGGTCATAGGTCAACTTATTACCCCCTTTGACCCATAATAATAATTCTAATATGTCCCTAGGGATCCTAAGACTCCTAGCGACATATGTCGTCATTTAATGGGTCAGACCACTAGGGACATGTCATCATTTAATGGGTCGAAGAGGGTCATAGGTCAACCTATGATCCCCTTCGACCCATAAGAATGATTTTAATATGTCCCTAGGGGATGTAATGGGTTGAAAGGAGTGATAGGTCAACCTATGGCCCCCTTTGACCCACAAGAATGATTCTAATATGTCGCTAGGGGTCCTAGGACCCCTAGCGACATATGTTGCCATTTAATGTGTCAAAGGGAGTCATAGGTGAACCTATGACCCCCTTTGATCCATAAGAATGATTCTAATATGTCCCTAGAGGTCCTAAGACCCCTTGGGACATACGTTGTCATTTAATGGGTCCTACAAGAACGAGTCTAATATGTCCCTATCCATCCTAAGATTCTTAGGGAGATATGTCATCATTTAATGGGTGAAAGGGGGTCATAGGTCAACCTATGACCCCCTTTAACCCACAATAACGATTCTAATTTATGTAATCATGTAATGGGACGAAGGGGGTCATAGGTCAACATATGACCACCTTTGACCCATAAGAATGATTCTAATGTCCTTAGGTGTCCTAAGACCCTTACGGATATGTGTTTCCATGTAATGTGTCGAAGGGGGTCATACGTGAACTCGTGACCCCTTTTGACCCTCAAGAAAGATTCTAATACTTCCCTAGGGGTCCTAAGACCCCTAGGGACATATGTAGTCATGTACTGGGTCAAAGGGGGTCATAGGTCAAACTATGACCTCCTTTGACTCAAAAGAATAATTATAATATGTCATTAGGTGTCCTACGACTGCTAGGGACATATGTCATCATATAATGGGTCAAAAGGGATCATAGATAAACTTATGACCCACTTTGACACACAAGAATGATTCTAATATTTTCCTAGTTCTCCTAAGACCCCTCGGAACATATGTTATCATTTAATGGGTCAAAGGAGGTCATAGGTCAACCTATGACCCCCTTTAACCCACAAGAACGATTCTAATATTTCTCTAGGGGTCCTAGGACCCCTCATGATATATGTCATCATTTAATGGATTGAAGGAGCTTATAGGTCAACCTATGATCCCCTTTGACCCTTAAGAACAATTCTAGTATGTCTCTAGGGGTCCTAGGACTGCTAGGGACATATGTCATCATTTAATAGGTCGAAGGGAGTCATAGGTTAGCCTATGACCCTCTTTGACCCACAAGAACGATTCGAATTTGTCTCTAGGGGTTCTAGAACCACTAGGGACATATGTCATCATGTAATGAGTTAAAGGGGGTCATAGGTCAACCTATGACCCACTTTAACCCAGAAGAACGATTCTAACATGTCCTTAGTGGTCCTATGACCTGTAGCAACATATATTATCATTTAATGGGTTGAAGGGGGTTATAGGTCAACCTATAACCTCCTCTAACCCACAAGAATAATTCTAATATGTCCCCAGGGGTGCTAGCACACTTAGGGATAGATGTCATCATTTAATTGGTCGAAAGGGGTCATAGGTCAACCTATGACCTATGACCCTCTTTTACCCACAAGTATGATTCTAATATGTCCCTAAGGGTCCTATGGCCCCTAGGGACATATGACATCATTTAATGGGTCAAAGGGGGTCATAAGTCAACCTATGACCCCCTTTGACCCATAAGAATGATTCTAGTATGTCTCTAGGGGTCCTAGGGACATATGTCATCATGTAATGGGTCGAAAGGTGTCATAGGTCAACCTATAACACCCTTTGAACTTTAAGAATGATTTTAATTTATCCCTAGGGGTCCTAGGACCCCTAGGAACATATGTCGTTATGTAATGGTTCAAAGAGGGTCATAGGACCTATGATTCCCTTTGACGCATAAGAATGATTATAATATGTTTTTAGGGGTCCTAAGACCCCTAGCGATATATGTCATGATTTAATGGGTTGGAGGGGGTCACAGGTCAACCTATGACCCCCTTTGAAATATAAGAATGATTCTTATATATCCGTAGGGGTCTTGGGACCCCTACAGACATATGTCCTCATTTAATGGGTATAAGGGGGTCATAGGTCCTTAGACCCACAAGAATGATAGCATATGTCATCATTTAATAGTTCAAATGAGGTCATAGGTCAACCTATGACCCCCTTTGATCCATAAGAATGATTCTAATATATGTCATTATGTAATGGTTCGAAGGGGGTCTTAGGTCAACCTATGACCCCCTTTGACCCATAAGAATGATTCAAATATGTCCCTAGGGTTCCTAGGACCCCTAAGGATAGATGTCATCATTTAATGGGACAAAGGTGGTCATAGGTCAACCTATGACCCCCTTTGAACCACAAGAATGATTCTAATATGTCCTTAGGTGTCCTAGGACCCCTAAAGAGATATGTCATCATGTTTTGGGGCAAAGGGGTTCATAGGTCAACCTATGACCCACTTTGACCTACAAGAATAATTCTAATATATCCATAGGGGTCCTAGTAGCCCTAGGGACATATGTCATCATATAATTGGTCGAAGGTGACCTATGACCCCCTTTGACCCAAAAGAATGATTATAATATAACCCTAGGGGTCTTACGACTGCTGGGGACAGATGTCATCATGTAATGGGTCGAAAGGGGTCATAGGTAAACCTATTACCCCCTTTCACCCACAAGAATGATTCTAATATATCCCTACGGGTCCTAGGACCCCTACAAACATATGTCATCATTTAATGGGTCGAAGTGGGTCATAGGTCAACCTATGATCCCCTTTGACACAGAAGAATGATTCTAATATGTCGTTATGGGTCCGAGGACCCCTAGAGACATATGTTGTCATTTAATGGGTCGAAGGGGGTCATAAGTCAACTTATTACCCCTTTTGACCTACAAGAATGATTTTAATATGTCCTTATCAGTCATTTAATGGGTCAAAGGAGATCATAGGTCAACCTGTGACCCTCTCTGACCCATAAGAATAATTAAAATATATCTTTAGGGGTCTTAGGACCCATAGGGACATATGAAATCATTTAATGGGTCGAAGGGGGTATTAGATCAACCTACGACCCCCTTTGACCAATAAGAACAATTTTAATATGTCCCTAGGGGTCCTAAGACCCCTATGGACATATGTTGTCATGTAATAGGTCAAAAGGGGTCATAGGTCAACCTAGGACCCCCTTTTTCCCAAAAGTATGATTCTAATATGTCTCTATGGTTCCTAGGACCCCTACGGACATATGTTGTCATTTAGTGGGTTGAAGGGGGTCATAGGTCAACCTATGACCCCCTTTGATTCATAAGAATGATTCTAATATGTCCCTAGGGGTCTGAGGACCCTCAGGGAGATAGCTTGTCATTTCATGGGTCAAAGGGGGTCATAGGTCAACCTATGACCCCCTTTGACCCATAAAATTATTATAATATGTCCTTAGCCATCTTAGAACCCCTAGGGAGATATGTCATCATTTAATGGGTCAAAAGGGGTCATAGGTCAACCCATGTTCCCCTTTGATCCTCAAGAATGATTCTAATTTATGTCATCATGTAATGGGTCGAAGGGGATACCTTTGACACATAAGAATGACTGTAATATGTCCCTAGGGGTCTTAAGACCCCTAGGGACAAATGTCATCATCTAATGGGTCAAAGAGGGTCATAGGTCAAGCTATGACCTAATTTGACCCACAAGAATGATTCTAATATATCCTTAGCTATCCTAGGACCGCTAGAGACATATTTCATCATATAATGAGTCGAAGGGGGTTATAGGTCAACCTATGACCCCCTTTGACCAATAAGAATGATTCTAATATTTTCTTAGGGGTCTTAGTACCCTTGGGGACATATGTCATAATGTAATGGATTGAAGGCTGTCATAAGTCAACCTATCACCCCCTTTCACCCGTAAGAATGATTCTAATATATCCCTAGGGGTCTTAAGACCCATTACGCTTTGACCTAGAAGAATGATTGTAATATGTCCTTTGGGCTCCTAGGACCGCTATGGACATATGTCATCATGTAATGGGTTGAAGGGGGTCATAGGTCAACCTATGACCCCCTTTGACCCACAAGAACGATTCTAATATGTCCCTAGGGGTCCGATGACACCTAAGGACATATGTTAACATGTAATGGGTTGAAGGGGGTCATAGGTCACCCTATCAACCCCTTTGACCCATAAGAACGATTCTAATATGTTCCTAGGGTCATATGTCATCATGTAATGGGTCGAAGGGCATCATAGGTCAACGTATGACCCCATTTGACTTAGAAGAATGATTATAATATGTCCTTAAGGGTCCTATGAATGCTAGCGACATATGTCATCATGTAATGGGTTGAAGGGGGTCTAAGGTTTACCTATGACCCACTTTGAACTACAAGAATGATTCTATTACGTGCCTAGGGGTCCTAGGACCCCTATGCACATATGTCATCATTTATTGAATCAAAGGAGCTCATAGGTCAACGTATGACGCTCTTTGATCCACAAGAATGATTCTAATATGTTTCTAGTGGTCCTAGGACCCCTAGCGACATATGTCATCATTTAATGGGTCAAAGTTGTTTGACCCACAAGAACGATTCTAGTATGTCCCTAGGGGTCCTAGGACCCCTAATGACATATATCATCATTTAATGGGTTGAAAGGGCTTATAGGTCAACCTATGACCCCCTTTGACCCTTAAAAATGATTCTAGTATGTCTCTAGGGGACCTAGGACCATTAGAGACATATGTCATCATTTAATGGGTCGACGGGGGTCATAGGTAAGCCTATGACCACGTTTGACCCATAAGAATGATTCTAATATCTCCCTAGGGGTTCTAAGATGCCTAGGGACATATGTCATCATGTAATGGGTCAAAGGGGGTCATAGCTAACCCTATGAACCCCTTTGACCCATAAGAAAGATTCTATTATCTCCCTATGGGTTTTAGGACCCGTAGCGACATATGTCATCATTTAATGGGTTGAAGGGGGTTATAGGTCAACTTATGACCCCATTTGACCTACAAGAATAATTCTAATACGTCCCTAGGGGTCCTAGGACCCTAGGGACATATGTCGTCATTTAATGGGTTGAAAGACCTATGACCCCTTTTGACCAACAAGAATGATTCTAATATGTCCCTAGGGGTCCTAGGACCCTTAGGGACATATGTTGTCATTTAATGGGTCAAAGGGGGTCATAGGTCAACCTATTACCCCCTTTGACCCATAAAAATGATTCTAATATGACTCTAGGGGTCTTAGGATACCTAGGGACATATGTCATAATGTAATGTGTTGAAAGGTGTCATAAATCAACCTATGACACCTTTTGACCCATAAGAACAATTCTAATTTGTCCTTATGGGTCCTAGGACCCGTAGGGTGGGACATCTAGGGACATATCTCGTTATGTAATGGGTCGAAGGGGGTCATAGGTGAACCTATGACACTGTTTAACCCACAAGAACGATTATAATATGTCCTTATGGGTCCTAGGACCCCTAGCGACATATGTCATTATTTAATGGAGCGAAGAGGGTCATAGGTCAACCTATGACCCCCTTCGACCCCTAAGAATGATTCTAATATGTCTGTAGGACTTCGAGGACCCTTAGGGACATATGTTGTCATTTAATGGGTCGAAGGGGGTCATAAGTCAACCTATGACCTCCTTAAATCCACAAGAATGATAACATATGTCATCATTTAATGGGTCGAAGGGGACCTATGACCCCCTTTAACCCAAAAGAATGATTCTAATATATCTCTAGGGGTTCTAGGACCCCTAGTGACATATGTCATCATGTAATGGGTAAAAGGGGGTCATAGGTCAATCTATGACCCACTTTGACCCATAAGAACGATTCTAATATTTTCCTAGGGGTCCTAGGACCTGTAGCAATATTATCATCATTTAATGGGTTGAAGGGGGTCATAGGTCAACCTATGACCACCTTTGACCCACAAGAACAATTCTAATATGTCCCCCCTAGGGACATATGTCATCATTTAATGGGCCGAAGGGGGTCATAGGTCAACCTAAGAGCCCCTTTGACCCACAAGAACAATTTTAATATGTCTTGAGGGGTCTTAGGACCCCTAGGGACATATGTCATCATTTAATGTGTCAAAGGGGGTCCCTAGGGGTCCTAGGACCCCTTGGGACATATGTCGTCATGTAATTGGTCGAAGGCTTTGAGCCACAAGAATGATTATAATATGTCCATCTAATGGGTCGAAGGGGATCATAGGTCAACCTATGACCCCCTTTGATCCATAAGATCGATTCTAATATGTCCCTAGGAGTTCTAGGACCACTATGGACATATGTCATCATTTAATGAGTCAAAGGGAGTCATAGGTCAACCTATGACCCCCTTTGACCCACAAGAACGATTCTAATATGTCCCTATGGGTCCTAGGACCCTTAGGGACATATGTCATCATATAATTGGTCGAAGGGGTTCATAGGTCAACCTATGACCTCCTTTTATCCACAAGAACAATTCTAATATGTCCCTAGGGGTCCTAGGACCCCTAGGGACATATGTCATCATGTAATGGGTCGAAAGGGCCTATGACCTCATTTGACTTAGAAGAACAATTCTAATATGTCCCTAGGGGTCCTAGGACCCCTACGAACATATGTTATCATTTAATGGGTCATAGACCCCTTTGGACCTATAAGAAAGATTTTAATATGTCCCTAGGGGTCATAGGACCCCTAGGGACATATGTCATCATTTAATGGGCCAAAAGGAATCATATGTCAACCTATGACCCCCTTTGACCCATAAGAACAATTCTAATGTGTCCCTAGGGTCCTAGGACCCCTAGGGAGATATGTCATCATGTAATAGGTCGAAGGGAGTCATAGGTCAACCTATGACCCCCTTTAACTCACAAGAACGATTCTAATATATCCCTATGGGTCCTAAGACCCCTAGGGACATATGTTGTCATTTAATGGGTTGGAAATGGTCATAAGTCAACCTATGATTGCCTTTGACTCAAAACAATAATTCTAATATGTCCCTAGAGTTCCTAAGATTGCTAGAGACATATGTCATTATTTAATGGGTTGAAGGCGGTTATAGGTCAACCTATGACCCTGTTTGACCCATAAGAATGATTCTAATATGTCACTAGGGGTCCTAGGACCCCTAGTGACATATGTCATGATGTAATGGGTTGAAGGGGGTCATAGGTCTACCTATGACCCCCTTGGACCCATAAGAATGATTCTAATATGTCCCTAGGGGTCCTAGGACCCCTAGGGACATATGCCATCATGTAATAGGTTAAAAGGGGTCATAGGTCACCCTATGACCCCCTTTGACCCATAAGAATGATTCTAATATGTGCTTAGCGGTCCTAGGACCCCTAGGGACACACACACACACACACATATTACGTTATTATATTTAATAATATATATTATATTTTTAGATTATAATAGGAATAACATAATATATTAATAGATTATATGTTGTATCTTTAAGGTACGTTATTATATATATATAATATTTTTACATAGTAATATAAGTGAAATAATTGATAAATTATAAACTATTAGCTCACAAACTCTATTTTCCCTCCAAGATGTCCCTGTGGGAATATTGAATATCCGATTTGAAATTGGATATCTGATATTAATGGCATCAATTTCCAACATATTTACTATCCTTGAAGACCCAAAAACATCATTTTTTTAGTTTTTTTTTTATAGGTTTTACAAAAATTAGCATTTTGGGTCCCAACCAAATGAAAAAAGTTTGAAAATATAACCTTAGGTGTCTGATATTTTCATCTGAATGGGGAGCAGTAGTTATCAAAAGGCCAAATGCAAAAGGAAGATATCCAATGAAGACATTGCAACATATAGGGAAAGGGACAAAATGGAACACTGTAGAAAAAGATAAGGTATGCTAAATATCAGTAAAGTTGACGATGAATTAGTTGAAGGTGAAATTATAGAGTCAGATAATGAATATGTACGGTTGGGGAATGAAAATGTACCTATTGAAAATGATAATGCCAAAATTGAAAAAGTAGAGAATAAAATTTTTGAAGATGAAATGCTACCAAGTTATAATCCGAATTGCATTATTGACCATGTTGAACATGACAATGCACAGGAACCTAATGCACAAGAACCCAACCTATCTCCTAATTATAATCGACATGAAGGTTCTAAAACACCAAAATGGATAACTAAAATTGATAAAATGATTATTACTAGTTTGGAAGGGAAAAAATTAGAAATAACCATTTGGTTATGGGCTTTAAGACTATATAGGATATTTTTTGGAAACAAGACAATGGTAGAGCACTGTCAGCTTTTTATGCACTTATTAAAGATGCAAAATATGAGACCTATGCTTTCCAAATTGAAGATTCATGTCAATAAAAAGTTGGAAAGAAATATCATTATTGTGAAGAATCTTTTCAGTGCTCTCAATAGCATTGGAAAAAATAGCAGGGAGAAAGATAACAGAGCTTCTCGAAGGGTTATTACAACCTCTTTGGTAAGTCATTGTTTGAGAAATGGTAGATATATGAGACAAACTTGTATTGATTTGAATTTAAATCATACTACTTTGAGAAGAGCACTTAGTCGATGAGAGAAAATTGATGATCCTCTTCAAAATGAAACATGGGCATTTTGTGGAGACTTCCACATTTTGATAAGAAGCTATCCGATGATGTGAAAGAAGAAATTACACAATTTTGGCACTCTAACTCATGAGTATCACCCAATGCTAAAGACGTATTAAAGTTGAGAATTGGCATCAGAGACCACACGCCAGATCCTAAATACTATTAGGAGGTAAGTCAAACTATGTTGTTCAAACAATTTAGAGAGAGTCATCCAAGTCTTCATATATCACAAAGGGCTTTTGAATCTTTGAAGCCATTTTATTGTGTGCCACTAATTCGAAATACATGTTGTTGCAAATATCATGTTGAGTTTTCTATGCACTATGAACTATTATGCTCCATCCATTCTACTTTGCATAGTAAAAAAATGTTGGAGGATTGTGGTCCTCGTGGGCTTCCAAAATCATCAAGAGACTTACTAGATCAACTTTTATGTCATAGAGTTGATGGTTGTTTCTTTTATAGAAATGCTTGATTAAATGAGAAGTGTTCAGAATGTGGTGGCTTATCCAATTTTGACACATGTTTCCATGAGGGGTGCAAAAAAGATATTGGAAAGACAATAGTGAAAAAAAGGTATATGAAATGGTGAAATACACATTGAAGAGTGGAGGTGAGAGCTCTAGATGTGAATTGGTTGGAAAATATATCAGTGTGGCTAGTTTTATTTTAGATTTCAAGGCAAATCTTTTTTACAAGTATGCAAGACATAGTCACAAGTCTTAGTGGTTGGATGAAAAATTTAGAATGTGCAAGGAGACTTTTCCCATTGGCACTATTATATCAATTGTTGATTTTGCTGAGAACTACACATTGCAACCTCAAAATGAGACAATCTCAGTATTACAACTCTATTGATATTGCTATTTTTGTTCACATAACATATAGACAGGCCCCTGATAGTGTGAAAGATAATCAGAAGATTATTAGAGAGTATCATTTTTATATGAGTGATGATAGATCTCACTTTCACGAGTTTGTGCAAAATTATTTCGAGAATTATTTTGATTTCTTACATGAGCATGCAATTGCTATGGATAGACATATCATTTGTCAGATAACTATACAGGTCAATTCAAGAATGCTCGCATGTTTTATTGATTGTGTAGGATGTACATAGAGAGAGGGGTGCCTCATATTTGGAGTTTTTTTGAGTCTGGCCATGGAACAGGGGAACATGATGGAGCAGGAGCATGTGTGAAGAGAGCTCTAGTTAAAGAGCAATTGAAGATTTCAGCAGTAGAGCTTCTTGATACTCATAGCATTGTTGATTAGTGTAGTTTAACATTATCATAGAGGGGGACTCTTGATTTAGTGGTACGCAGGTTCTTTTGGTTGGTTGAGGAAGGGTCTGTAGCTGATAGATTAGATTGTGCTACAGTGAGAGACTCATAAAAAATGCATTCATTTCAGAGCTCTGATTCTAGTACATGGACCATTTGGACACGACAACTAGCTTTCTTTTTTCCTAGTTTTTTTTAGTGTTATTGGGATCACTGTGAGTCAAGTGAATGGGTGGACACATGGGCTCCACATTATCTTACTCCATTGTCTATCATACCCTCTATTAGAAATGATGACATGGAAAGTTCACTTGAGCATAACCATCTATCAGATCTACTTCAGCTAGGACATGTCTTTGCATTGGTTTCACCATAGGGGAATGATGAGAAATATGATTATTAGTTAGCACATTGTATAAGAGGTAAACAAAAACATGCACAATTGATCACAAATGATGATGGATTCACATATCCTACGTGTGAGATTAGTGATGCCCTAGGAACAAGGGTTTTGAGAAAGTGAATTGGGGCTTGTGGGTTTAGGGAACTTATAGACTGAAATTGAGAGTGGATTTGTCTAATTGAAGTCATTTTAGGAGCCTATGCAAAGTTTGGAGTCCAGATCTTAAGTCCTTCTAGTGGTTGCTTTGTAAATGTATCTTTTCTACATTGTTAAAAAACATGAGAAGTGTGAAAGTTCATTGATATTTTCCAAAGGAAGGGTATCTAAGTATTATATATGTTTTTTGAAAGGAAAAAGGGTATCCAAAACATCAATTTATTCAAGGAGTCTTTTGAAAATAATAAAAATTATCCACCTATTTGTCTAGCTGCTATCATAGAATTGTAAAGTTGCATAGACAACATTTTGGCATGTCATGCATTTTGGCTTGAAAAATATTGAAACTCAAGGATAAGTGTTGGAACATGGTGAATATGTCAAAAAAAAATCATTGAAGCCTTAAAACCTCCTAGAGTTGACCATTTGTGCGATTTGACCATCAGGACCTAGAAGGGTCACTTGGCACATTGTTACAAATTTACTCATTTTAGGTTGTTACTTGGGTCCATCACCCTATCCTCTACATCACTTGTATATTGTCAACATTTGGGACTAAAGCAACATGTTGCATTTGATCCTCTCATTAATCATCTTTATGTTCAAGTGCATCATAGTTCACACTGTTTCTCCTTTTTGTTATTTCATCATGGTTACCATGCATTATTACAACCATGCCAACTCTTCCTCCATTGGTTACCATGCTTAGAATCATCGGAAAAATTGCATATACTCTAAATTTTTAGTAGCAAGGTTCTCACAAAAAACATTTACAATACTATAAAAATAATCTTCTAAGCTTTGGTTAGCTACCATCTCCAAATGAGCTATTCATTAATATGGTGATTTAACATCATTCTAATATGTTGAGCTCTTAGGCCTACCCCTTGAAACAAGATTAAAATAGATAAGAATTTCTTTGCATGTAGTCTCAAGCCTCCCCATATGAATTAGTCACTATCAAGGTGGTTCAACATCACCCATTAGTGTTGAACCCTTAGGTCCACCCTTCCAATTGAGAGGAAAACTAGTTCTTAGTCCAGTAACATTAATGAAATATATGGAACACTAGTGCAAAGCACCTAATCATTTTTTTTTCTTGATGTAATAAGGTCTAGGGATATATCTAATGATCTCCCTATGACCATCCACATTTTTAATGGACACAAGACCCAATGGTGCAACTATAAGCCTTGGCCATCAATTGGTCCAATAAAGTGGATTTTTGGTAAATTCCATTTTTTTAGGTAAGTCTAGATGTTTAGAACATTAT
Organism: Cupressus sempervirens; assembly: GCA_028749045.1. NCBI lineage: Eukaryota > Viridiplantae > Streptophyta > Pinopsida > Cupressales > Cupressaceae > Cupressus > Cupressus sempervirens. Next base: position 182,139,503 of record CM053791.1, on the reverse strand, counting down.
TAGGGTCCCTAGGAGTTTGTAGAGTCCATTTGCAATCAAATTTGCAATAAAACTTGTCATAGCGCAAAAATTGCAAAAAGTTGCTTAGCAACTTTTACAAATTTTTTGACAACTTCTCAAAATCTAACTCCTAATGGCTATAACTATTTGAATCGTTAGTGCCATTAGCTCTAGGTGGGCAGGTGAACCCTAGTGACATCCTTTTTTTAGCCACAAAAACCATCCATCGTCCGTGGCCACCCTGTACTGAGGAGTCCCCAAGGTTCTCTAATTGCATTTTGAGGTCAATCTTCTGAGGGTCATAACTCAGAGCTCGTGAGGGCTATTGATGAACTATCAAATTCTATAGGACAATGATGTTGGGGCCTAAAATAACCTATCTCATTTTTGAGAGATCACATTCTATTTGCATTCGGCATAGTGATCTCGCTCAATGCTAAAACTCGTAATGTGCCTCAATTCATAGGTGCACCACAACGTAACTTTGACATCACTGATCTTGACATTGAATCATCAGTGTCATTAGCTCTAGGTGGGCAGGTGAACCTTAGTAACACCCTTGTTCTAGCCATGGAGACCATTCATCATTTTTGGCCACCCTATACCAAGGAGTCTCCAAGGTGCTCTAAGTGAATTTTGAGGTCAATCTTTTGAGGGTCATAACTCAGAGCTCATGAGGACTATTGATGAACTATCAAATGATAAAGGACAATGATGCCAAGGCCTAAAATAACCTATCTCATTTTCAAGAGATCACATTCCATTTGGATTCGGCACAACGATCTCGCTCGATGCCAAAACTCACAATGTGCCTTAGTTCATAGGTGCACCATAGCATAACTTTGAAACCACTGATCTTGGCATTGAATCATCAGTACCATTAGCTCTGGATGGGTGGGTGAACCCTAGTGACACCCTTGTTCTAGCTACAGAGACCATCCATCATTTGTGGCCACCCCGTATTGAGGAGTCTCCAAGGTGCTCTAAGTACATTTCAAGGGTCATAACTTGGAGCTCGTGAGGGCTATCAATGAACTATAAAATGCTACAAGATAGTGATGCTGAGGCCTAAAATAACCTATCTCATTTTTGAGATATCAGATTCTATTTTGATTTAGCACAGTGACCTCACTCGATGCCAAAACTCGTAGTGTGCCTTAGTTCATAGGTGCACCACAGCGTAACTTTGAAACCACTAATCTTGGCATCAAATCGTCAACACCATTAGCTCTAGATGGGTGGGTGAACCCTAGTCACACCCTTGTTCTAGCCATGGAGACCATCCATCATATGCAGCCACCCTGTACCGAGGAGTCTCCAAGGTGCTCTAAGTGCCTTTTGAGGTTGATATTCTGAGGGTCATAACTCAGAGCTCGTAAGGGCTATCAATGAACTGTCAAATGTTATAGGACAATGATGTTGAGAGTGATCTCGCTCGATGCCAAAACTCATAGTGTACCTCAGTTCATAGGTGCACCACAATGTGACTTTAAAACCACTAATCTTGGCATTGAATCGTCAGTGCCATTAGCTTTGGGTGGGCGGGTGAACCCTAGTCACACCCTTGTTTTGGCCACAAAGACCATCCATCATCCGTGGCCACCCTGTACCAAGCAGTCTCCAAGGTGCTCTAATTGCCTTTAGAGGTCGATATTTTGAGGGTCATAACTTAGAGCTCGTGAGGGCTATTGATGAATTGTCAAATACTACAAGACGTTGATATTGAGGCCTAAAATAACCTATCTCAGTTTTGAGAGATCACATTCCATTTGCATTCGGCATAGCGATCTCGCTCGATGCCAAAACTCATAATGTGCCTCAGTTCATAGGTGCACCATAGCGTAACTTTGAAATCACTAAACTTGGCATTGAATCATCAGTTCCATTAGCTCCAAGTTGGTAGGTGAACCCTAGTCACACCCTTGTTCAAGCCATGAAGACCATCCATCGTCCATGGTCACCTTGTACCGAGGAGTCTCCAAGGTGTTCTAAGTACCTTTTAAGGTCGATATTTTGAGGGTCATAACTTAGAGCTTGTGAGGGCTATCGATGAACTGTTGAATGCTATAGGACGGTGATACTGAGGCCTAAAATAACCTATCTCATTTTTGAGAGATCACATTCTATTTGCATTCGGCAAAATGATCTTGCTCGATGCCAAAACTCGCAGTGTGCCTTAGTTCATAGGTGCACCACAACGTAACTTTGAAACCGCTGATCTTGTCATCAAATTGTTAGTGCTATTAGCTTTGGGTGGGTGGATGAACCTTAGTGACTCCCTTGTTCTAGCCACAAAGACCATCCAAGGTGCTCTAAGTACATTTTGAGGTCAATATTTCAAGGGTCATAACTTGAAGCTCATGAGGGCTATCAATGAACCATTGAATGCTATAGGATAGTGATCCTAAGGCCTAAAGTAACTAGAGCTTGTAAGGGCTATTGATGAACTATCCAATCAAGTCTCTTAAGTTGAGATATTTTGAACTTATGTTGAAATTGAAAAGTTGTAGTATGAGGATAGTAATAAAATGAAGTGCTAGTTATCAAAGATTATGAATCTATGAATGACTTGGTGGTTGGGAATAGAATCCATGGTTGAGGAGTGGAGTCATTAACTATGTTGAGATTAGATTTGAAGCCAAGAGTTAGTTTCAAGGTTGAAGGTGGAGTTTAAAATTAGATTTGGAGTTGTCTGAACCTTGTGTAGGAAGTTAACAAGTGTGTTTATGTCATGATAGCACTTCAAATTATACATTGCATCCAAATTTGATAATAAAGGTTGTTAAAATTTTATTCAAAATTATTGCATTTGAATCAAATATAACAAACATAATCAAAATTAATGATATTCCATAAACATGAACAATACACATGATCCATGATAAATTGAACAATACTAGATACTAAATTAATATGTATATCATTGTGCACATAAATGAAAAAAAAAAATCAAAATACATGTATCCATAGACAAGATTTTACACAAATATATATCAAAGATCATGTATCTATAGAAAAAGTACTCAAATATATATCAAAATACATAGATCCATATACAAAATGTGGCTGATCATGCCATCAGAATGTGTATAATATTAATGTTTTTGTATATAATGTGGCATATGCCATCTCAAAATGTCTCATGATGCATCCTACAGAAACTATACTATCTTAGGGTGCTGGTGGATGATCAAAATGTAGCATCTTCACTGCACTAGGTGGATCAGATGCCTCCTACATAAACAAAAAAGGAAAACCCAAAGTTAGACTACTAAATTTATATGATTCTACGTATCTAACATTGAATTACTCAAATGCTTAATGATATTTTTTTTAATGGAGATTTATACTATCAAAATTTCATAATAAATACCTCTCTCATCGACCTCTTGTGCCGGTCAAGAGTCCTCTCGTATGCCCTTGGCAATGCTGGTACCTCTCTGATTGTGGACTATATATGTTCAAATATGTTTGTCAGATGAATCTACAATTTAAACTATAACATTATAATTCATAGCATGCTAAATTTATAACATATTTAATCATGAATTCAAACTACAACTTACTATTGTAGGCTCCTCCTTAGGAGTGAGTGGCCACATCATCAAATCTACATAACTCTCTTGTCGGACCTCATGTGCACTAGGAGTCTCCTATGAGATACAAAATAGTAGTTGTTAATATCACAGAAATAAGTTTTAAATTTATTTATGAAGATAAAGATAATAAAAAATAAATTATAATTATACATACAATGGGGCTCTTAGTGCAAATGGAAATCCCTGATGGTCTACGACGTAGAATCTTTACAGGCTCATCTCTAGTAGCCACACCCTATATACAATAAAGAATGTAATTAAATGGGATTACCACAAACATTTTACAAGAATGCATCGATATTTAATCAAATAGAAAGCACCTAATTACCTTTCCTTTGTTAATGCATGCTGGCTCACCCCCTACACTTTGTCCCCTTGGGATAGGTGTTACCTACAAGATAAAAGAAAGATTAGCAACCATATATGCTACAATATCAAATAGAAAAAAAAATGCGAACACAACATAATGTACTATAGATGTCTCAAGGCTAAATGAAATGGCCAAGAGCATGGCATCATCAATCTATCTAAGCTCCTCCTTGGTCATCAAGTAAACATGAATGAAGATCACATAGATATAAAAGCCAATATGGCTTAAAAATTAAAATTACTCTATTATAAAAATTAACTTTAAATCGCATGTCATAAAAGAAAAATATATACATGTACTAACACCGAAGGAGTCCATGCCTCTGCATTCCCATCCTCTCTCACATCAGTGTCTGTAGCCTCTGGATGTGTGTCTAGTGTAACCTTGTCTAATACAAAATGATACTTAGGAAGACCACCTATGGGACCCAGGAAAATATTCTTGCACATAATGCGAGTGTGAGGCACACAAACGTGTGATCAGCTAGCCAATGATGAATTGACAACATCATCATCAACACAAGGAGGCATGACTAACCTAGCTCAAGATATCATTAGGCTACTCAGCCTATGAATGGCTTTGATGGTCTAGAGCTAGCCTCTATCATAATATCTAGATGTTGTACTTGAGGAGGGGGCGAGATGTCAGTGGGGGGGAAAAAAGTGCTAGCTTTCTTCCACTAGGAAGAGGGTCTATCCTAAGGAGCTCCTAATCCTACACCCATGTCAGACTTCATGCTCCAATAGTTCACTTTAAGTTTCAACACAAATTCTGCATATAATTTTCTAAGGAAATAAAATGTTATGTCTAAATTTCCATTTGGAGGGATATCAAAGACCATCCACCAATGATCCCAAAAGTTTGCATGTATGGCATCATTTGTGCACCATTTAATCGATAGTTTGGATTTTTTTGGGTCAACTGGTAAACCCATTTTCGGGTCCACAAAAAGGCTAGCCAAATTGTCTTTGCTTATGTTGAGGGCCGCAACCTCATCATAATCCAAACCATTATCAAACATCTTGTGCATTTCATCATGCCAATGAAGAGTAGCATTTTGTTGGTTTGTAAGGGTTTCAACGTTATCCACTATGGTGTTTAATGTGGATAACATAGGAGCCAATGTAGGTACATTATTATATGTTCTATGCAAACCTCTCAACTCAGTGAGATTTTCATTTATCAAATCCTTGATTCGAGGAGGGTTTTGAGGGGGTAGAGGATCATTTGGTGGACGATTTTGTGGGGGTACTAGATTGTTTGGTGGAGGGTTATGAGGAATAGTATTCCCTGCCTCAGTGTCATCATTCTGATTAGCCATTCCTATTAAATTGCAAAATGTAATATATATTTTTTAAAAACCTTAATTTTAACCTTTTTTTTTTTTCAAAAAACCATAGATTCAATTAAAACAAACAAAATCATCCTAAAATCTATTGAATTTAAGTTTAAAATGAGTTGCAAAAAAAATGCCTAAATATCTGATATTCGATATTCGATCGTATATCTGATCGCCCTTGCTAAAAATTGACCCCAAATAACGTAATAATGGGCTCATGGTCTGTGTTTTTTATTTTATGTTGTGCGCAGGTATCGGATATCCAATATGAAATATTATATATAAATGCCAACATATAATATCTTACATTTTTATTATTATATTATATTTTATATATAATATATTACATTATATTATATTTTATATTATATTATATTATATTATATATTTTTTTATATTATATTACATTACTATATATTATAATATAAAATATTATATTATATTATTATAATGTATTATATTATATTATTATAATTTATAATATATTATACTTTTTTATTATATATTATCTTATAATATATTACTTTTTATTATTATTATATAATATTTTGTATATATTATATTACATTACTATATATTATAATATTAAATATTATATTATATTATTATAATATAATATTATTATTATAGTATAATATTATTATTATAGTATAATAATAATTATAATAATAATATTATATTAAATAATATATTATACTATTATAATATAATATTTTTATATTATTATAATATAATATTATTATTATTATATTATAGTATAATAATTATAATAATTATAATAATTATATTGTTATAATATTATTTTGCTAATTATCAAATATTCGATCTCAAATTGGATATCCGATCTCAAATCGGATCTCTGATAAGGCTTCGCCTTACCCTCCAGGTTTGGTACCTAGATAGGTGAAAAAAAGTCAGAGCAGATTTTGAAGCGCTTTTAGACGTCTTCAAACTCTACTTTTTTCACATTGCCACTTTTTGGCACACCATGATCCTACACATACCCTTATATAGATTCACAACTTAATCAAGCTATGTATTGATGCTAGATAGTCATATTCATTCTAGTATGTGTATATGTTTTCAACATTAGTGTTATATAAAATTTTAGTATTCAACATAATGGGATGGATTAGCTATATCACAATGATAATTTAAATAAGAATCTTATGTTTTTCTGCATGACTATTGCCATTTCATATTTTACTTTATTTCACACTCTCATCTCATCTTTTAAATAAATTGATTTACTAAAATATTAAGTGTCCTATACTTATCAACATTATCTTTAACTAATATGCTTACTAAGGCATTCAAAAAATACACTAAACACAATTGGCACCCCTTACTAGATTCCATCCTTCAAAGACAATTAATCAATAAAATAATTCATCTAATTATCACTAATGTCCATTAACAACCTTCTTCTATGAAATATTCATCATCGTATCATTTCCATCTAACTTTACTTCAACCTCCAACGCTTTAATATCTATTTTCTAACTATACTCTCTAAATGAACTATCTACAATCTAACCCTATTCTATGAATAACATATCCATACTACAAATTACAACATCCAAATTTACTAGCTTCCCATGGTCTACCACCCCTAATATTTAATCCTAACTCTCTACTAACACATGTATTTATATAGTAATTCAACCCCAAAACACTACTAACAAATCTCATTTAAAAATAACATATTCTAATATCTACCCACCTTTCTTCCTAATACCATTATTAATACATGGCTTAATAAAGTATTAAAACCTAAAACAACATTAATTATCCCATCAAATATAATAACATACCATACTACTAAACCCTAGAACCTACCCCCTTTCCCCATCATAGTCTACACTCCCCCCCACTTCTGAAGGCACCTAAACACATAAGATGGGTGTCTTTTTCCTTTTCTAAGGACAGAGTAACTTAAATCACAAAATTCTATTGACAATACCTAGGCAGCTCATCAACTCTTTCCAAGGTTGATGTTATTGGTGGGATGGGGAACCTTACATATGTTTTTTTTCTTTTAAAAATAAACTTACTTTACTCTCCCTATTATAAGATGGTGCCTAAGAGAGGGGAAAATTCTGACTTATGTTAGTATATAGCCCTCCTAACACCTTATCACATGCGTCCAAGGTGATTTCAAAACAAAGGCAGCAATTGGACCAATATTTAAGGTTTTTTTTTTTTTTTTTTTGTTACTTGATGGTGATGTTTTGCCTTGAGTGCTACCTAGGTCCAAGGAATAGATGTCTAGGCTTTATATATGGTGTCACGTGACTCATAGGTGTCTTTTCTTATTAGGAATTAGGTGTTGATTATTTGTTGAGTCTTATCTCTTAACTAATGTATTGTTTAACTTAATATTTTATACACAAGATTCAAAGAATATTCCCTCTAAATATAATATTAGATTTTAATGGAAAGTTTTTTTTTTTTCATTCCTCATACAAATTCCAGAGGATTAAATGCCACCTACAACTTGCTCATTCTTGAATGTGGACTATGTACTCTTTTCTTAAAGAAACTAATTTACTCATAATTCCATCATAGTGTTTCTAGAGAATATGTTTTTAATGATGTGTAGGTGTTATCCAACCTAAGGATTGATTAAAACTTGGGGAATCCAAAAGTCAATTTTTTTTTTATACATACAAAATGATCTTAAAAAATATAGCAACTTTCTTCTAATACATATCCTATGAAAGTTACAATGAAACTTCTATATTGTGATCTGATATCTATATCTATAGTATTCTTCCATACACCATTTATGAGAGTTGTTCTACCAAATGATTGAAATTAACATAAGAAGGAGATTCATATTACATAATTTCATTGTATAACATCAAGTCTCATAATGGATATTTTCTTACAAGTAAGGTATATGAACATCTCTCAACATTTCCTTTCATGACTCCCAATCAACTAACACTGATAACTCCTCTTGTACATCAAATGAAATCATAATGGGACTTGAAAACCACAATACATTAATGAAATAAAGATGGGTATCTCTTTACACAAATGATTTTACAGCATTGTCAATGGTAAAACCCTAACATCTTCAAGGAATCCATCTTCACAAAACCTGCACATGCACACAAACTAGGAACCATGGAGGTTCACCTCCCATCCAATGCTTCTATAAAGCAACCCACCAAGTAGGGAAAACAAGATCCAAACCGAGTTTCATTCCAGGCTTACAATGCATGAACATCACATTACAAGTTTCAACAATCCCATCCCAAGGTATTTCACAATGGTTCGCCAATGGAACCTTAACCATAGGTTGAAGGTGTGCTTTTCAAAAGGAGGTTTTTAATATCATATCATATCTAAAATAAAAAACTTTCATGCCCTTTTGGGGCTTCCACAAAATCCTCCAAAATGCACTACCAACAACTATAGCTTCCTTGAAAACCCATACTTCATTTATTTCCTTTCTTCACCATTTTTCCCTTATCACCCCCAAAGTGAGATATGAATGAAAATGACATACAATGGAGCCCATACTCCAAAGTCCTCAACTATGTTTCAAGCCCAACTATGCCCTTCACCCTAGACTTCTCTTCCCTTCCCAAAAGGGTGAGTGAAGCCCTCACACCCATGATCACATTCACATTCCAATCCAAACAGGAAAACAAATCAAGAAGGAAAACTAATAAATCTTCAAGAACAAAATAAACTTTCACATTGTCACAACACAATATCAAAATCCATAATGCAAATACTCACAATACAATGCATACTACATTGACACATTACTCATACTTGCAGATCTGTTTTGCAATACTCAAGAAGGGAAAATGAAGCATAATTTTGGAAACACCAACCTTGGTCCAAGCTAGGGTAATGATAGTTGTAGTAGAGCTCCCTCAATCTCCCTCCAAAACCTAACTGTCTCTAAACTTAGAAGGTGGGTGAACACCCCAATAGTTTTTCCAAGACTCTCTAATAAGGCCTTCTTACTAACTATTTTAGTAAATACACTAAGCCACTTCCTCTTACAAACTTGTCTCCTCTAATTTTTCTATATTTGACTTAGTGGGAAAATGGAACATAACACATGTGACAATTAAAATTTTCGAATTGGTGGGAGAATGCATGGGTAAAGGGGCCTCCTAGGCTATCTAGTCACTATCATGGTCAAAATTAGGTCCTTAACATGTTATACCATCACATGGGTAGCTCATTTTCACATAAAAGTCATGCTGGGACCACCTAGTGACCCCTCAAAACCCTAGCCAAGTAAAAATTCGAATTTCCTTTGATTATGACCCATATTACCCCTTGTCAAGTGGGTTTACTTACTCATTAACAAGGTAATTAAGTTTAGGGTAAATTGCCACCATGACCAAAACCTTAAATGACATGTCAATTACACACAAAGTCCATAAGTGTCAAGTGACACATACAAATACCTTCCACATCACCATGACATGTCCTTAATGCATCATTATGATTAAACATTTTCACATACAAGAAAACTTACATTTACTAAATAAAATACATCACAACAAGGCTTTTGAATCTTCCAAAGATTCACCTTGGTTAAAACTATGTTCACATAGGTTTGGAACTTGTTTCCCCCCAAAAATTTCCATGGTTCCACTTCCTACACATTAACCTTGAGCATCAGTTATCCAAGAAGATCATATAAAATATACATCATAAATGCATATAAACTTAAATGCTATGTAATCCATATTAACACAATTCAATGGAATTCCTTTACTTAGTCATTTCAAATAAGACATTCAAAATGTTACAATATCAAAATCACATTTAATCATAAATCGTCACAATCCATTTAATGTTTCGCATCACATCATAATCCATTTCCTATCATAATGATAGAAATGTTGAATCTATGTTGCTAAATCAGTCAACATGAAAATTAGTTCAAACATACTTTAGATCAAAACCACCCAAAATGCAATCATCATAGCTAGTATACTTGATTCAGTTAAATGTAGTTGAATATTAAACTAGTTCATTATCATTATGAGATATTACATGATAAGGCTTATGTCTCAAAATCACTAATGTCAGGGAATTGGGAAGTTTTTTTAATCATGTATGCATAGGTCCAAAATTAGTCATTAGGTAAACCCATTATATCTATTAGTCAATATATTATATCTTCATCTTAAACATCATTTACTGTGACAACTAACTTATTATATTTACATCATGCCCAGACCTACCAACTAGCCCTTATCTAAATTGATAAAAATTTCTATCTATAATTATTATTAGTACCCACAAGGGCTGTGTTAATTTACCTTTCCATACTAGCCATTAATTATCCTAATAGGTCATTGAATATCAAGAATCCATCGACATAGTTTTCTAAGTTATGACAGCTCAAGTCTTTATTCCTTATGGTCTTAACTCATCAACCTAATGTAATTTGAACATGATACTTAGCACAAAAATAATTGCAAAATAAATAAGTCTTAATAAGACTTTAGGTTCAATATAAGTCAAGGCATACTTAGATTCCAAGATCTTCTTACCATCGTTCTATCATAAGGTGTGTGGTAATAGTCTAACATTCATAAAGGATAGAACACAACATCTTATCTCATTTATTTCTCCTAGATCTAATCTTATTCATGTTATTAAGGTTTATAATAAGGTACTAGGGAAGGGGCCTTACAATCAAATTCTATATGAAATATAAACTTCACCAGATTCAAACTTTCTAGGTGCACAAACTCAAAATTTAGGGATATGTCATTATTGCACATCTTTCCTAAGTCTTTATGAATCTCCTCATCACCTATGCTCTCAATTTTGCAATGTATATAATTTCTGATATCTTAAACATGTAATATATTTTTCAAAACTTGTAAAGATGCACCTACAGGATCATCTAATAAAGAAATAAATGGGTGTTTCTTGAACTCATACCTCAGTCTACCATTAATATCATACACTTTCTAACTTGTCATTGTTCTTTAACTATACATACTGGAATAATTTGGATTCAAGCTTCGTAAAATACCTCAAATTCATGATTTAGGGCATCTTCAACTGTTGGCTTCTCAAAATTTACTTCACACTTCAATTCATTGTCAAGTCACCTTTTAATTTTCTCAAGACACTTCACATGAACAAATGGTACACTTGATCTTGCTTACGACCCTTAAATCATTTCAAATCAGATTGCACATTAAATGCGTATCTACCATAGATTAAAAATATTATCTCTATTTACTAGTAAGCTTGATTTCCAAATCCCTTCTTACTTCAATCATATCAAGTCTTTCGCATTCGACCATTGCTTCGTCTCTATGTCTACTATCTTCTATTAACTACACAACTTGTAACTCACTCTCTAACATTAAATTTGACCAACTGATGCTCTACTACTATTGGAACTACTCAATTCAGGTGCATCAAAGAACTGTTCCTCCAATTTTGTGCAAGAGCTTTTAGGATTACAAACTTTCACAAATGCTTCCTTGAACTCATCAACATTTTCTTTAGTATCTTCTTTCTAACTATTATCACTTCCATTCTCATTCCTTTGATTATCTTTGTTGTTATTCCTTCTATGATTAGGATTCTATTAAGGTTCCTTTTGTCCATTCTACAACATTTTTTTGTGTGTCCAAAGTGATTGCATAATTGACATATAGGTGCATTCCTTCTTTGATTGGTTCTATTTTGACTATCAGGTGCTTTGTAAATCCTTGCAATATGTTTAGGATTGTTACATTTGTAACAAGAAAATTGCTTCCTTTACCTCCATCATTAGATCTGTTTTGAGATCTACCTCTTCCATTACCTGCAAGGTTAGTATTCCAAAACATTATATTATTCTCATTATTATCATCAAATTTAGGTTTCCTACAATCTACTACCTTATTTCCATAACCATGACAATTATAACTATAGAAATTAGTAATGGGTTTAAAAGACTTACCTATTAAATTTCTCTTCATATGTCGAGATGAAGCATCTACCTCTAGAATCATGTCTTACTTCCTTGTGTGGATCAACTTTCTCTATTTTCTTAGGTTCATGAGGTTTAACTGTCAAACCAATTAATGCAATTTCCTTTGATACTTTAGTAGATGTACTCAATTCTACCTTACTTGGATTAGATTCCTTAGGGGATTAAGTAACTAGATCTAGTTCTCTTTCAATTTCAAATTTCTTCACTGATTTCTCTCCAATCAGATATCCCAGTCCTATCTTGTCACGAGAAAGTCTCTGATGAAATATCTATTGATTTATCTTCTCACTACTAGAATAAAGTTTCTCTAACTATTGTTTAGCTTGTGTTAATTCTCCTCTCACAATAATTTTGTATTTTTGTAACTCAACATGTTCAATCTTGATAGTATCTAATTTATGTAACTTGACTTAACTAGGATCTAAGATCTCCATTCTTAGTTTTTAGTCCTAGTTCACTATGCCACCATTTTTCTTAAGACTCAACTTAAGCTCAACTATCTTTAGTTCATGTTTCAAGATTTCATTTTCCTTCTAAAGATCTCTGACTACATCATTGCCAATAGTATGCACAAATGGTTTCTTGCCAGATTTCAGATCATCAATCTCATCTTTCAATTTCCTAATGTACACTTTGCATCTTTGTATCTATCTTTCAAGGTTTCTCTTTCTTTTGTATGAAGTTCAATCTACTCAAGAGCTTCTTCAAGATTCTTCTTCAATTGTTCCATAGTCATTATGATCTTACTTAAGTTGTTAAGCCTCTTCAAAGTAACTATGCTCTAATACCATTTGATAGGAATAAAGTTTCTCTAACTATTGTTTAGCTTGTGCCAATTCTCCTCTCACAATAGTTTTGTATTTTTGTAACTCAGTATGTTCAATCTTGATAGTATCTAATTTATATTTAACTTGACTTAACTAGGATCTAAGATCTCCATTCTCAATTTTTAGTCCTGGTTCACTATGCCACCATTTTTCTTAAGACTCAACTTAAGCTCAACTATATTTAGTTCATGTTTCAAGATTTCATTTTCCTTTTGAAGATCTCCTACTACATCATTGCCACTAGTATGCACAAATGGTTTCTTGCTAGATTTTAGATCATCAATCTCATCTTTCAATTTCCCAATGTACACTTTGCATCTTTGTATCTATCTTTCAAGGTTTCTCTTTCTTTTGTAAGAAGTTTAATCTACTCAAGAGCTTCTTCAACTATTCCATATTCATTAGAATCTTACTTAAGCTATTAAACCTCTTCAAAGTAACTATTCTATATTACCATTTGTTAGAAATAGATGCTACTGAGAGGGGGGGCTAGGGTGGGGGGTGAATCAGTATTCTATAAAATTTTGCCCACAACTAAATATTCTTACTTACTTTATAACATGCATATGAAAGTAAACCAATAATGTTGAATAGTAAATATAACCATGCACATAGATAACTCATAACACCATTATTTGTTAACTAGGGAAACCCTGACTAGGGGAAAACCCCAGTGGAGATGATACCCACAAGATGATTCACTAAAAAATAGGACCATGTTAAGGGTATTGGCCCTATTAGGAGTCTATGAAATACATATAGTGTCTTGAGTCCTTGTTAGGAGTTGGTAGAACAAATATAATGTATGCAAGAAGAGTCCATTGCCCTAAAAAACAATTATACAGTTTAGTTTCTCACAAGATAGGTATACATATAAGACTTGTTGTTACCATTGTAACTCGGACTTTTTCTGATCAAACATCAAATCTTGCATCACATAAGGCTTGTATAATAGTTTGCATCACATGTGCAACTTCTCACGACTTTTTCACAACTTCATAGTAACTGTACAATATAACATCTTTACATATACCTTGCACATTCACAAATTACTACATAGTTAGCTTCCATGTCTTCACATGCTTGACATAATGTAAATTAACTTATGGATTATCATCCACATAGTAAAGTCATCATAACTTAGTAATTATTTTGTAACCAAAATAATTTGTCAAGTTGTACAACTCTATTTACTAATGTGCTCTATTCTACTGAATTAAATACCTATGCTAGTATTTTAATCTAACTTTCACCGTACTGTCTTTGGACATCTACACACTTAACCACATCATCATGATAGTGTCACAAAGCCTCTCTTAGTTGTGCATAAGATAATTCTCAACGACTTTTCTATAGACTTAAGATATGTTCTCTATACCACTGCAAACTATGTAACACCTAGACAATTTCAAAATCTAAATGCATAAATGAAATGTTGAATACATGTTTCCATAAATGACAACCATCAAGACATCTATCTGACCATATTGCCAATGATACACACACACACACACATACATATGTATATATATGTGTACATATACATATGTATATGTATATACATATACATATGTATTTATGTATATAAATATACATATGTATATATATGTATATGCATGCATAGGTACATACTTACATATATAAAGATCACAAGGGCATGACAACAAGATTGCAAAGATACATATATGCATACATACATACATACATACATAAATTGGCATATGCAATTTTCTCACCTTGGAAAACTATATTTGATCTTTACTCAATCACCAAGAAATAATATAATCCACAATTACAATTTTTTGCATACTTAGTTTGCTATGAATAGTTTCAATTGAATTCATCTAAGAAGAGTGAGTCTACTCACGATGATAATGGCTCCATGTATTGGATCTTTAGAGGAGAGAGACTTATAAATGATTAGATGTTGTTTATGGATATGGGATGATTTTTTTATGATGCCAATATATCCTCCTTCATATTGAATTTTTGTATCATCGAATTGCTAGATACAAATCACTGGACTTGGTCTTCTCAAATGGTATGGGCTACTTGGAGTTGTCAAACTTGAACCATTGAATTGTACATTCAGATTGATGAACCAACACTTTGAATCACTAGTTTCATGTTCAAAACCTTTGGCCTTTGAAAACTAAACTTTGATTTTGATATGTGGTGCATGGACTATTTGAACCAAAATAAACCTAAATGCTCTATATATTTTTTTTAGTGATAAAAAATATGAAGATCTTGAAATTGAAAAAGATAACTATTAGATATCTATATTTTTGTTTTAGTGATAACAAATATAAAGTCTAATTTTTTATTTTAAAAAAGTCTTAAATGTCTATGATAAAATAAAATATACAGGAGTATTAGGTGTAGCTATATAATTCTAGTATTACTAATTATGTTAAACAAGATGTTCAATAAAAAAGTATGAAGTAACAAAAATGGATCATCTTCTCGATCCTATTATGACTTAATGTGAATGGATTTGATCATTACCTAGATGATATTATGCACGAGATATTTACTCAATCACCAAGAGATAATATAATCTATAACTATAGGTTTTTGTATACTTAGTTTGGTATGAATAATTTTCATTAAATGCAAGGATAATTTCTTGTGTGAATTAAAGACATGAATGATTAATTTAATTTAGCACAAGTATTATACAAGTGTGTATGTATGCATGTAAAGTAGTTCACATAGTGAATTTATATACAAACATATATGCACATATAAATGCAATCATCATAATTAGTTATCCTTGAATTTGACCAAATCTATAACATATGAACAGGACATACATGTTTAGAAGGAAAAAAAACATTTACATAGGTACCTCTTCTCCCCTTGAAGAAAATCACAGAGCAAGGGTATGAAGATCACAAGGGCACAACACAATAATGAAATGTAGTGATCATAAGGGAATGACAAAAAGATCCTATATCTCCACTAATCTCCACCAATGTTTAGAGCTCTCCACCCTCTTTCATGCATAGCTCTCCATAAATGGAGAATGATTAATGTCATTTTTTCTTTTATTTTTTCTTTATAATCCACAATCCACAATCCACAAGATCTCTCTATATATACATACATGCCTAAATATACATACATACATATATATACATACATATATACATATATTCATATATATGGATACATACATGTATACATATATAATATATACTTACATACATAAAAACAACAATGCACTTTCTAAGAGTTTACAATTGTTTAACAAATTTAATGTTTTACAAGAAAATTCACCTAAAGAACTATTAGCTTAGAAGCAAGAACATGGTGTTGAAATAGTACAAAAAGTTCTTGACATGAGAGGTTTGCAAGTGAAAGTGTTGACCAATCTTGTAAACTAGAATGATGAAATGAAAGCTATCGATGATCAAACACCTCACTAGAATTACAACACATTATGAAGTTGATTTTTGATAAGGTAGAGGCAAATATTCAGAAGTTTGATAATCAAAACTTAAGGCATGAGAGCAAAGGAGAAGGAGTGGCTTTAGGAAGAGACTACACAAAAAAAACAACAAGTAGACAACACAAAGAGTATTACGGGAGACATTGGATAGAATCTAGGAAAATGTTGCAGTAGGTACTATAACATTGGAAATACTAGTTAAATTTTTCAAGTGTTTGCTTAATTGGTTGATTAATTTATTATTATATGATGCAATGGTAATTTTAGTTATTATTTTGACATACATGAAAAAATTAATATTATTTATTATTATATGTACATATATACATGAAAGTTCAACAATGCACTTTCTAAGAGTTTACAATTGTTCAACAAAATTAATGCTTTATAAGAAAATGCACTTGAAGTAATGTTAGCTTAGAAGCAAGAACATGGTGTTGAAATAGTACAAAAAGTGCTTGACATGAGAGGTTTGCAAGTGAGGTTGTTGATGAATCTTGAAAACTTGAATGTTGAAATGAAAGCTATCAATTATCAAACACCTATGCTAGAGTTACAACACAATGTAAAGCTAATTTTAGATAAGGTAGAGGCAGATATTCAAAATTTTGATAATCAAAATTTAAGGCATGAGAGTGAAGGAGAAGGAGAAGATTTAGAAAGAGAAGGAGAAGGAGAAACTTTAGAAAGAGACTATATGGCAGAAATAATAGCTAGACAACATAGAGAAATTTATGGGAGCCATTGGGTAGAATCTAGGAAAGTGTTGTGGTAGGTACGATGAGATTGGAATCACTTACAAGTGTCTTTGAGAATTTATAGTCCAAATATCAAATTCATATAAGTCTGTTTCAATTATCGGCATAGTCTCCCTATGATGATCCCAAGTATAAAATGTTTATAAGAGTGTTTCAAGGTTGGGAACCACTTCAACATCCTATGCATGGTTTAGAGGTAATTTCATTATGGAAAAGGCTTCTACAAGGGAATGGGCCTCATGATTATGGCATGAACATAGAAGTAGAACTTGCTTCTTCAACTCCTTGCACTCAAATCTTCACTAAAGTTATTCTTCAAGTCCTTGCATATGCAATTTTATCACCTTGGAAAATTGTATTTGATCCTGCTACCTAGAAATAGTTGATTGTTCATTTTATTGTACCTAATCTGATGATAATTCTACTTGAATTTGTAATCAACCCATCTAATCAACAAATAGACCCATTTAACAAGGTCATGGCTAGTTTCTTTCTAAAAATATCTGCTATAAAATATTTTTGTAAAATTTCTTACAAACTCTGCCCATTTTTTGTTGTTTGCATTATTTTTGTGGAGGATCTTGTTGTAAGTCACTTAGCATGGGTTGAGTGATGTAATAATCACCTTTTAAAAGATCACTAAATATACATGTTTAGAAGGAAATGCAAAGAGATACCTATTTAGAACAAAAATAAATGAACATTTACATAGCACCCTTGAATAAAATCATAGAGCTAGGGCATGGCAACGAAATCACATCACAAGGGCATGACATGGAAACAATATCATAGAACAAGAGCATAGAAAAAAAATGTAGAGATCACAACAACACAAAAACAAAATCCCAAAGCTAGTGCATGACAATAAAATGTAGAGATACACAAGGAAAAAACCACAAAGCAAGGGCATGACAACAAAATGCAGAGATCATAGCAATGAAATGCACCAATGACAAGGGCATGAAAAAATTCATAGCTATCCACCCTCTTTCACATGTAGCTCTCCATAATCAAAAAAAATGGGGAATGATTTATGTCATGTTTTTTTAATTTTTTGTTTATACTCTCAGTGTCATCACAATTATGATGCCAACATTAGTATTGCGACAACATTGGGGACAATTGTAAAAAAACCATGAAAATGAGCACAAATTACATCTTTGTCACAAATTGCCATCACAATTTGACAATAAATGTTGTAGTGTTAGGTCTAGATCCTTATGTATATTAGTGTCTCGAATACTCAAATTTACAATGAATATATGACCCGATATCTTCTAAATGAAGATCATTTTCCAAAACTTATGAAAATGCTCCTAAGGGATCAACCACTTTGAAAATGAACAAATGCTTCTTAAATACATATCTTGTCCTCTCACTTATATCACAAACAATAGGATTCACCACTTTAACTAATTTAAGTACTTCAAAAACTTTGCAAAATACCTAAATTTAGTGAAACTAGAGCTCTTTCAACTTTGCAATTTTAATGCTTCAAATTTTCCTTTACTCTTTACCAAATCTCTCTAAAATTCTCCTTAATTATTTGCATGATTAAATTATAAACACAATCTTGTTCACATCCTTTAAATCTTTCAAATTGAACTTTGCATTAATTTTGCATCTACCAAAATTTGTAAAATTGTTACTCTTTTAATTGGTAAAATTGTTTAGCTTCATTCTCCTTCATTTGATAATCAAAGGACTTGTTCTCTTAACTAGATCTTCCTTAGGGTCTTTAATACCTCCTGTCCACATCATAACTCTCTACTCCAATTCTAACTTTTTTTTAATATTATTTTTATGCTATGTCTTGATAAAAGGTGCTTAATTTAAATGTGATGAGTTACACACAATTTCTAACTTCAATCTCTCATCAGGTGCATCAAAATACTATTCTTCTAAAGTTGTAAACTTTTTAGATAACTTGCTTTCACAAATACTTCCTTGAATTCATCAACATGCTCTTTGAGCACTTACTTTTGACTATTAGTATTACCATTATCATTTCTGTTATTGTTCCTTCTATAGGTAGGATTCCTGTTGAAATTTCTTCTATCCATTCTGCAAAATCTCATTGTGTGTCCAAAGTTATTGCATAAGTGACATACAGGTGCATTCCTTCTTTTATTGGTTCCATTATTATTATATAGTGCTCTACATTTCTTGCAATAAGTCCAAGATTGTTACATTTTTAACATACAATCTAATTCCTTTCTCAATTAGGTCTTTCTCCATCATTTTATCTACTTTATGATCTGTTGGCGCTCAAAATTGCATTCCCATTTTGAGCATCCATTCAAAATTTTGAGAAAGTCAAGCCCTATGAATGCCCATAATTGAATGTGCACTCGGCTGTCCATTTGAGATCCTTAAGATGTTCAATGTCTCTAACACTTTTCATTTAGTTTTCCTAAGCCTTCCATGATGATAATTTGTCATTCCGAGTTATATGACAAAGTCTTATTTTGAACAAATCCTAAATCTGCTTTCTACCCCATTTAATATTCAGAATTCAGTCAAGAACCTTTTCTTTATACAAATCCTCCATGTCCTTTAAAATCCTTTAGCCCCTTCTCGTTTTCTTGCTCAGGGCATGCCCTTTTAAACCTTAGGCAAACTTGAAATAATGTTTTGATTAAATCTATTTTAAGTTTAAGGAAATCAGGGTTTACACATTTTTAAAATCCAAAAAGTTGCTTTTCAAACTTACCATGCAAGTCTCGGTGATCGTAGATCTTGTTCAAATCGTCAAACCATGAATTCCTACATTTTCAAAATGTGAGGCCATTACAAAATGCGAGGAAGCACAAAGAGGGCATGTAGCACAGTCTGATTACGTGGGTCCAAGATTTTTCAAAAGATTGACTCACCGTTAATCTTGGTTAAGATCACTGGATGCCGCTTGCCCACAAGATAAAGATGAGCATGATTTAAATAAAGTGGGCAAGCACATAAGTGACATTTGTCCCTTATGAAGACACAAGGAGATGTTCATACGAGCACAGAAGACAAGTTATGAACATCGTCGATCTATGTGAGATCGACGAATGAGGCATACTTTCATTTTCAAGATGAGAGGCAGATAAATATTGTGGGCGTGCCACTTTGTGATGCGTGGCACAGTGGGACCAAAATACGAGGAAGTAACGATGTCATGGGTGCTAGAGTTTTGAATGCCATGGTCAGGCTTGTCAGAACACTTGCAGTAAAAGGTATTTTCTCATTGGTCAGGATCATTGTGATGGGCTGCCTATTATTGAAATTCTGAGTCACCGTCGATCTAAGCTAGCATCAAGGGCTAGCATTTGCCCACATTCTTTTATCTCTGTATGATTTTATAATGTGGGTAAAAGGATTGTGGACACGTATCGCAATTAACCAAATCATGCCATTCTTAAGTGTGACATGTTTTGTGATAAAGGAATAGTGCAATAGTTATTTAGGAAATTTTTCATCAACGATCGATCTTCTTTGGATCGACGATGGGCACTGGCCCGCTATATCAACATGCTCGCAAGATAAAAAGTGCGGGAGTGCACAAGCCTGACATGTGGGGGGGACCCAGGTCATTGGTTCAATTCAAATCTATGGTCCTTGCGCATTTGCATTTCTTAGAAGCAAGAAGCGTCCACTAAAAGATAAATTGCACACATGGCTATTTTTGATTGGGTTATTCCGGACCAGCTTGCCAAGTGGATTTCGAAGCCATCATGCTCACAGTTTTAACTTATAAGATCTTCAAGATTGACGGTGCATATTTTACTATTGAAGGTGGTATCATTGTGCATATTAATGAGACATGAAAACCTTCGCGTGTGAAAGTAAAGAACAGGATGTAACAAGTGAGATTTTCCCATTATCAACTTGTGCGAAGTAGAAATTCGTGAGTCATCTCTGAATGGAAAAATTAATGCTGGGATTGAGATAAATTTGGCACGAGTGTCAAGTAGTTGGCTCAAGGATAAAATGCAGAAGTTATAGAGATAAAAGAAAAGGCCTCAAGTAAGTTTGTATACCATAGTCTCTACATGTTTCAGTCCTAGTGATTTATTCAAAAGATGTTTCTAAAGATTTCACTAAGTCTGAGGGTATGGATAGCGGAAAGATTGTTCGTTAAGAGTAGTTGGTTTTGGGACTCTGATGCTTTGAAAAATGATTTATTTATCTTCAAAGATGGTTTAGAAAAGGAAAATGGTTAGCTTCGTATGCCTGTGTATGGTTTTCTGATAGAGGAAAGCTAGTAATCAGGCGTATTAGTCAAGTCACGAAGGTGGTAAGAAGAAAAAGGAGTAGACTTTGTAAGCTAACAACCTTTTCAGCAGAAACATCATCTTTTAAACAAATTTTCAAAGAATATTAGTTTGATGCCAAGGTAACAAAGATATTTGAGACCCTGTGCATAGTTTTGGAAGAGGGTGAAGAAGATTTTATACCCTGGGGTATAGTCTTTTTCACTTTTTGTGCGAGTCCCCCCTTTTTATGTCAGTAGATGGCAAATTTTGGCAAGAAGTTGGTTGAGGAAGGAGATGTGGATGGGGATTAGAGCATCCCTATTTTGTTATTTTTAATAACCACATTGTTTTTTGGCTTCTATACTACATCCTAAGTAATGATTCTGTTATTTTTGAAGCCTGGCATGATTAGTAAAGAGTGGGAGGTAAAGATGATTCTCATTCAGGAGCCATCTTGACAAAACCCACGGGCCTAGGTTGGTGCGTATTTTTCAAAGTTAATTTTGTCATTGATAAGGCGGTCTTAGTAGTTGTGCATACAAAAAATCAATGGTAGAGCCGAATTAGCAAAAAGTGGTAACAGAAAAGGAGCTTACAGGAGAATATTTGATCTACATTATGTTCTGTTAATCATTTTTCTTCTTTCTTCTGTTACAAAATTGTGATATCTTTTGTAAGGGACACTTCTTAGTTCTCTGTGCCTAAATCTTGTTGCATCTCATAGTATTTAAGTGAGATGCCAAGGCTAGAGGAAGGGGGTTGGTTGGTTGGTTTTCTATTCTTCCAGTTCTTAGAGCTCTGCTCAGGCTGTGAAAGCCACATACCCAGCATGTCTTGTATGAACAACATATGGATTTCACAGATAGTTCTGATACAATAGTGTGATCTTGTATCTTGTTTTATGCATTCCTAATGTACTTATTTCAAGGAGATAAATACAATGTGCAGAAGGTTTTGAATTTCAATATAATTCTGTCTCCTTTCTTGTTGAGTTTGTAATGTTATATGTTCAAGAACAAAGATCTTGAACCTATTTGTAATTTTTTGGTTGTATGTTTGAAGTTTTCTTGCCTTTGACTCAAGGAGTCATATAATTGCTTGTGGTTTCAGACAAGGTTACAGATTCAATTAAGAAGGATGTGAGAAAGTATGGGGTTATATTGGATATTGTTGTCTAATTCATAAGGTGAACAGACTGAACATGAATGTATTAACATATGCCATATGTTGATTGACGTTCAAGGATGTATAATTCTGGAGTGTAGGATTGCCCTAATGGATAAGGCACTGGTCGTTTGTAGGATCATTAAATTTTTTGCTGCATATTGAACATGCTATCTTTCCTCAATATAAATCGAATTTTTCCCTTCATGTTGAAGTGGACATAAAAGTTTTAACCCTCACTCAGTTTATGAATAATATCAGTTTGCACCTAGCTATTGTAGAATCTATGTTATTTCATAAACCACTAGGAGATATTAGGGGTTTCATATGCTTTTTCTAGATCCTGAAAGTGGTTATTGCACTAGTCGCATAGTCAGATCTAAAGAGGTTCACCTGCCTAGGTTTTGCAAAGCCTGAAGTGCAGAAGGAGTATAGCCTTATAGTTGGCCTAGTGTCTGAATGGATGTGTTAATAATGGGAGGTAGCTGCCCCTAGATACGTTTGGTTCTCATCAGGGTAATTGGAAATGGGTAACATTTTCAAACACCAACAAAATGGTGACTCTGTTGGGGTATGTATTGAATCAGATTTAAGACAAACCTTGAGAATTTGAAAGGAAGAGATTCAATACAGTAGGAGAAGTGCATTAAAAAGTTTTAGTAGTAAGTTCTCTGATGTTCTTTTCAGTTTTCTTACTCCAAATCATGCAGCCCAGTAAGTTTTATCCATTTACAACAGTACTTTTCAAGGTTGAATACAGATTGTGTTGCTAAGAGTGTTCATCTTCAGTCATGTCAACCGGTTGTTATTTTCAGAATACTATTGTAATTCAAAGTCAGAATTGCTGAAAGATGTTTTCTCTCTTTTAATTTTTTTTGAAAGTTTTGCAAAGTTTTCAAGTTGATTTTTCAGTGTTATGAATCATGTTTAAAATCTTTCTCACAATAGTGAGTGGCGACTCTATCTAAAGGATCTCTAAATCATTGTAGATCAGTGATGTATAAATTGTTTTTCAAGAATTTTTAGTGGAATCAATCAGATCCGAAAGTTAGATGAATTTGCAAGCAAGAAGAGAGATCTATTATAAGTTTTTGAGAAATAAAATCTGGAAGTGTTTTTTGATCTGTTGTCGAAAGAATTTGTAATGATAAAGATGAATCACAGCTATGATTTCATTTCTCTCTTCAATGAGATGGTGACTCTGTAAGTTTATGATCAGTGGTGTGAGGAATTCATGTTAGCACCAGGCCAATTAGCAGATCAGTGGTTTCATACAACAACACTTGAGCATTCATTTGGTAGAGGGTTGTGAAGATCTGCTGCAAGTTATGAATCCTGAAAGCTTTTAATGATGAATGAGTCTTGAGTTGAAGAATGTCGAGTTTCATCTCATCTAGTATGCAACCTGTTAGTGAAATTCCTAGATCCATCTCTACCAAGCGGTATATGCCATTGAATTGTAATGTTATTCATGGTTTCCCAAATACTATGCCTTGTAACCTTAGAAAGTATTTACCTAAGTTTAGTGGAAACCATGAAATTTCAGCCAGTCATCATGTTCAGTTGTTTAATGACTTGGTTGGTAACTTTGAAATTGTTCATGAAGACATTTAGATGAAATTTTTTGTTCAGACTTTAGAGGATGATGCTAGGGACTGGTTTTTGTTCCTACCAGCATGTTCAATTTCATATTGTGATGAGTTGATGACAGCCTTCATGATGCAGTTTGGGGAAAGAGTAAGCATCTCTGATTATTTTGATAAGTTTTTGAAAATTCAAATCAGGAATGGTGAGTTAGTTCCTGAATTCAATATCAGATTTGCAAAGATTTTAAATGAAATTCCTAAAAGTTACAAGCCGGATGATCAAATGTGTTTAGTGGTTTATCTTGGTGCATTTGATAAAAAGATGAACTATCTGTTGAGAGATAAGGAACCTAGAACTTTGCATCAGGCATTCATGATAGCAATAGAGATTGAGAATAACATAAAATATGGCTTAACTCGGAGTCACTTCTCTAGAAATGTTTGCCAGAAAGATGAGGTGCAAAGACCAAATCAATGTCATATAGAATGTTTAATTTCAGATCAGCAAATAAGCACTCCTGTCATTGTAAATAGCTTTGTTGAAGATTCAGAAATAAAAACATGTGAACATGATATCTCTTTTTTGCAAAAAGGAAATGATTGCATTCGTGCTGAATTGAATGCACATGTTTATGGTATTACAACAATGAATGATAGAATTGATTCATTTGATGAGTTATCCAGGCAAGATATAAATCCAGTCATTCATTTTCCCATTGATGATTCACATTGTGTTGAAAACATAATGAATCAGAAAGAGGAAATGTATTTATCTCAGTATGAGGATGAAGATCCTGGAAGTGATGCATCAAGTGATAAAGATGAAATTGCTGATCCAACATATTGTGAAGAGGCATCATGGGAAGACAATGGCGACACTTTTTGCTCAGATCAAGAAGAGGGTTGTGATAGTACATATGCTTCTTCATGTGAATTAGATGCTGATTGGGAAGAAGAGAGCAATGAAAGAAGTGAGTGTTATCTTGCTGGTAAAGGTATGAGTACTATTTCTAAATCTGAAAGTGAGTTTCCATTTCAAGATTGTGTAAATCAGTTTGACATTAAAAGTTATGAAGAAAATGTGTCTACACAATATGAAGACAAAGAGGTTATCTATAAGGACGTATTACCTAATTGTGTAGAAGAGTTTCTTGAGGATGAGTGTAGTGATGATCAGTACATGATTGATCCTAAGATTAATGCATCAGCACCTATTGATAAGATAAATGATGATTTGCTTGCAAGACATTTGAATCACCTATATGGAGACAATGAAAGTAACTTTGATTTGTTTACTACATGCTTCGTTGACAGAGTGGATGTTGAGTCTTCATATGATTCTAATTTTTCTTCTTCATATGATGAAAGTGTCCATGATAATGATGTTAGAAATGGTTTTAAAGTTTTCACTAATCTATTATATGGTGAGGAGTTTGACATTGATCAGCACATCACTTGTCCTAATGTCTACAAAGGTGCTTTGCATGGAATTATCAATCCTCTTTTTGAAGAACACATGGAAAATTCAGATTTAGTTGAGAATGAGTTTAATGATGATACTTTGTCTCATAGCTGTAGGAGATTAGAATGTTCCATTTCTGAGTGTGATAGTGAAACTAATGATTATGTTGCATCGGAGGAGGTAAATGACAAGATGTTTGATGAAGTTGTTTTTGAAAATCAATATGCACCCTCCAATGAGATTTATGAGGAACTCTCTGATGAGAAGACTAATCTATTTGCTGATTGTGAAGAACCATTTGAAGATTATGGATTAGTTTTAGATTATGATGTGGATGACATATGTGAATATCAGTCAGATTGTTCATTTGATTCCTATCCGGTTATGCAAAGGGATACACATTTTGAAGGTATGAGTGGTCTTTTTCCCCAAGTTGAATATGAAGCCTTCATATTCAAGAATTTTAACATGCATGAGTCATTAAATAAAGAGAATTTTCAGTTTCAGTCAGATATGTTTAAGCATGCTAATCAGTATCTTCATAATGAGCTAACGGTTTAAGATGAAATAAGTTTTTATATGCATTATGAAAATAAGAGTGATGATTTTGTTTTGCCAAGAGATTTTTTATATAATGATAATATGATTGGTGAAATTGATAGGAGAAGAAATATCAGTTTACCTCATGAAAGTTCAGATGAGAATCATGTTTATGATAGAGGTAAACAATTTTGTTGAAGTTCGATGGCCCGGGGTCATCGTTTGTAAAGAGAAGAAGTAGTTGTTCCCTTGCTTTCAATAAGCTGTTTGAGAGAAGTTTTGTTGTTTCAGGTATGTGGTCTGCTTCTCCTAGAGATTTGGAATCTTACCATGCCCACAAGGGACATGTTTCCCCAAATAGAGCCACTATTGGCACTCAAAATTGCATTTCCATTTTGAGCATCCATTTGAAATTTTGAGAAAGTCAAGCCCTATGAATGCCCATAATTGAATGTGCACTCGACTGTCCATTTGAGATCCTTAAGATGTTCAATGTCTCTAACACTTTTCATTCAGTTTGCCTAAGCCTTCCATGATGATAATTTGTCATTCTGAGTTATATGACAAAGTCTTATTTTGAACAAATCCTAAATCTACTTGCTACCCCATTTAATATGCAGAATTCAGTCAAGAACCTTTTCTTTATACAAATCCACCACGTCCTTTGAAATCCTTTAGCCCCTTCTCATTTTCTTGCTTAGGGCATGCCCTTTTAAACCTTAGGCAAACTTGAAATAATGTTTTGATTAAATCTGTTTTAAGTTTAAGGAAATTAGGGTTTACACATTTTTAAAATCCAAAAAGTTGCTTTTCAAACTTACCATGCAAGTCTCGGTGATCGTAGATCTTGTTCAGATCGATGGACCACACATTCTCACATTTTCAAAATGTGAGGCCGTTACAAAATGCAGGGAAGTGCAAAGAGGGCACGTAGCACAGTCTGATTACGTGGGTCCAAGATTTTTCAAAAGATTGACTCACTGTTGATCTTGGTTAAGATCACCGGATGCCGCTTGCCCACAAGATGAAGATGAGCATGATTTAAATAAAGCGGGCAAGCACATAAGTGACATCTGTCCCTTATGAAGACACAAGGAGATGTTCGTACGAGCGCAGAAGACAAGTTATGAACATCGTCGATCTATGTGAGATCGACGAATGAGGCATACCTGCATTTTCAAGATGAGAGGTAGATAAATATTGCGAGCGTACCACTTTGTGACGCATGGCACAGTGGGACCAAAATACGAGGAAGTAACGATGTCATGGATGCCAGAGTTTTGAATGCCGTGGTCAAGGTTGTCAGAACACGTGCAGTAAAAGGTATTTTCTCATTGGTCAGGATCATTGTGATGGGCTGCCTATTATTGAAATTCTGAGTCACCGTCGATCTAAGCTAGCATCAAGGGCTAGCGTTTGCCCACATTGTTTTATCTCTGTATGATTTTATAATGCGGGTAAAAGGATTGTGGACATGTATCACAATTAACCAAATCATGCCATTCTTAAGTGTCACGTGTTTTGTGATAAAGGAATAGTGCAATAGTTTTTCAGGAAATTTTTCATCAACCATCGATCTTCTTTGGATCGACGATGGGCGCTGGCCCACTGTATCAACATGCTCGCAAGATAAAAACTGTGGGAGTGCGCAAGCCTAACATATGGGGTGGACTCAGGTCATTGGTTGAATTCAGATCTGTGGTCCTTGCACATTTGCATTTCTTAGAAGCAAGAAGCGCCCACTAAAAGATAAATTGCACACATGGCTATTTTTGATTGGGTTATTTCGGACCAGCTTGCCTAGTGGATTTCGAAGCCATCATGCTCACAGTTTCAACTTATAAGATCTTCAAGATCGACGGTGCATATTTTACTATTGAAGGTGGTATCATTGTGCATATTAATGAGACATGAAAACCTTCGCGTGTGAAAGTAAAGAATAGGATGTAACAAGTGAGATTTTCCCAATATCAACTTGTGCGAAGTAGAAATTCATGAGTCATCTCTGAAAGAAAAAATTAATGCTGGGATTGAGATAAATTTGGCACTAGTGTCAAGTAGTTGGCTCAAGGATAAAATGCAAACGTTACAGAGATAAAAGAAAAGGCCTCAGGTAAGTTTGTATACCATAGTCTCTGCATGTTTCAGTCCTAGTGATTCATTCAAAAGATGTTTCTAAAGATTTCACTAAGTCTGAGGGTATGGATAGCGGAAGGATTGTTCGTTAAGAGTAGTTGGTTCTGGGACACTGATACTTTGAAAAATGATTTATTTATCTTCAGAGGATGGTTCAGAAAAGGGAAATGGTTAGCTTCATATGCCTGTGTATGGTTTTTTGATAGAGGAAAGCTAGTAATTAGGTGTATTAGTCAAGTCACGAAGGTGGTAAGAAGAACAAGGAGTAGACTTTGTAAGCTAACAACCTATTCAGCAGAAACATCATCTTTTAAACAAATTTTCAAAGCATCTTAGTTTGATGCCAAGGTAGCAGAGATATTTAAGACCCTGTGCATAGTTTTGGAAGAGGGTGAAGAAGATTTTATACCCTGGGTTATAGTATTTTTCACTTTTTGTGCGAGTCCCCCATTTTTCTGTCAGTAGATGGAAAATTTTGGCAAGAAGTTGGTTAAGGAAGCAGACCTGGCTGGGGATTAGAGAATCCCTATTTTGTTATTTTTAATAACCACATTGTTTTCTGGCTTCTGTACTACATGCTAAGTAATGATTCTGTTATTTTTGAAGCCTCGCATGATCAGTAAAGAGTGGGAGGTAAAGATGATTCTCATTCAGGAGTCATCTTGACAAAACCCATGGGCCTAGGTTGGTGCATATTTTTCAAAGTTAATTTTGTCATTGATAAGGCGGTCTTAGCAGTTGTGCATACAACAAATCAATGGTAGAGCCAAATCAGCAAAAAGTGGTAACAGAAAAGGAGCTTACAGGAGAATATTTGATCTACATGATGTTTTGTTAATCATTTTTCTTCTTTCTTCCATTACAAACTTGTGATATCTTTTGTAAGGGACACTTGTCAGTTCTCTATGCCTGAAGCTTATTGCATCTTATAGTATTTAAGTGAGATCCCAAGGCTAGACGAAGGGGGTTGGTTGGTTGGTTTTCTATTCTTCCAGTTCTTAGAGCTCTGCTCAAGCTGTGAAAGCCACATACCCAGCATGTCTTGTATGAACAGCATATGGATTTCACAGATAGTTCTGATACAATAGTGTGATCTTGTATCTTGTTTTATGCATTCCTAATGTACTTATTTCAAGGAGATAAATACAATGTGCAGAAGGTTTTGAATTTCAATATAATTTTGACTCCTTTCTTGTTGAGTTTGTAATGTTATATGTTCAAGAACAAAGATCTTGAACCTATTTGCAATTGTCCGGTTGTATGTTTGAAGTTTGCTTGTCTTTGACTCAAGGAGTCATATAATTGCTTATGGTTTCAAACAAGGTTATAGATTCAATTAAGAAGGATGTGAGAAAGTATGGGGTTATATTGGATATTTTTGTCTAATTCATAAGGTGAACAGACTGAACATAAATGTATTAACGTATGCCATATGTTGATTGATGTTCAAGGATGTATAATTCTTGAGTGTAGGATTGCCCTAATGGATAAGGCATTGGTCATTTGTAGGATCATTAAAGTTTTTGCTGTATATTGAACATGTTGTCTTTCCTCAATATAAATCGAATTGTTTCCTTCATGTTGAAGTGGACATAAAAGTTTTAACCCTCACTCAATTTATGAATAATATCGGTTTGCACCTAGCTATTATAGAATCTTTGTTGTTTCATAGACCACTAGGAGATATTAGGGGTTTCATCTGCTTTTTCTAGATCCTGAAAGTGGTTATTGCACTGGTCGCATAGTCAAATCTAAAGAGGTTCACCTGCCTAGGTTTTGCAGAGCCTGAGGTGCAGAAGGAGTATAGCTTTATAGTTGGCCTGGTGTCTGAATGGATGTGTTAATAATGGGAGGTAGCTGCCCCTAGATACGTTTTGTTCTCATCAAGGTAATTGGAAATGGGTAACATTTTCAAACACCAACATGATCTCCTTCTTTCATTACCTTCATGGTTAGTATTCATAAAAATTCTACTATTTCCATTATTAATATCAACCTTAGGTTTCTTACAATCTACTACTTTATGTAAAAAACCATGACAACTATAATGATAGAAATTAGTAATAGGTTTAAATGACTTATTGCTGCAATCTCTTTTCATATGACCAACTTCATTGCATGAAAAATTTACCTCTAAATTCATATATAGCCTCCTTAAGTGGTTCAACTTGCTCTATTTTCTTAGGTTCATCATGTTTCTCAAATAGATCAGCTTGCTCAACTTCTTTATATACTTTTGTAGATATGGTTGATTCAATCCTACTTTAATTAGTTTATTTTGTCTTAAGGATTTCAAAAACTAGATATGGGTCTTTCCTATCTTCAGTTTTCTTTTTTGATTTCCCTCCAATAAGATATCCAAGACCTATCTTATCATAAGAAGATCTCTAAAAAAATAGTTGGTCATCAATTTTCTCACTACTGGAATAAAGCCTCTCTAACTATTGTTTTTCTTATGTTAATTTTCCTTTTGAAATGGTATTGTACTTTTCTCATTCTACATGTTCTATTTTTATTGAATCTAATTTAGATATTACTTGAGTCATATGGGATCTTAGGTCTACATTCTCAGATTTTAGATCTAGTTCAATCTTACTATCATCCTTCTTAAAATTCAACTTAAGTT
Organism: Cupressus sempervirens; assembly: GCA_028749045.1. Lineage (NCBI taxonomy): Eukaryota > Viridiplantae > Streptophyta > Pinopsida > Cupressales > Cupressaceae > Cupressus > Cupressus sempervirens. The sequence continues at coordinate 182,108,422 of CM053791.1, read as the reverse complement.
CAACAATTTTCAACTCATGTTTCAAGATCTCATTTTATTTCTTGAGGGTTCCCACTTCATCATTGTCACTAATATTCTTTTTTAATTCCTTTCTAGATTTTGGGTGATCAAGTTATCTTTCAGTTTATTAATGTAATCTTTTGCTTCTTTACACCTATCTCTTAGGTTGTCTCTTTCCTTTTGTAAGAAACTGAGCAAAATGAAAAGTAATAAAACAATCCAAGAGAGGTTAATGTGAAGAATATTACCATAAACCAAATGAGTTTCCCAATGGATCAACAAGAATGAAGACAAGAGATTTTGAAAGGGGAAAGCAAAGAAAACCCCTTGTGTAATATTAAGAATGTGGCAATAGCCTAAGGAAGGTGAGAGGAGAAAGAAGGATTGTTGAGAAAATTAGCTCATTACAATAACATCAAGAAGATGTGTAGAAGAAGTTGTTGTAGAAGAATGAGAGAGGCATCTCTTTTATAAGATGAGAAAGGAGTTGCATGTGTAACTCCCATTTCTATGAATGCCACCATTCATAATAAGTGTGTGCAAAGTGTCAATATCCTCTTAAGGAGGAATAAACTACTTTCCTTAATAAAGGAATTACAAAAAAGAGTTATCCTCACATGTGGACTAGAGGACAAGAAAATAATATGTCCTTCACATGTGTACTAAAGGATAAAATACATAAGGGATACCTTGGTTTATCCCATTTAATAAATAAATACAACTAAGGAAAGGTGACTACTTCTAACACTTTTGTAAGAAGATCAATTTTTTCAAAGGCTTTTTCAAGATTTCTGTTTAATTTTTCCATATCCATAGGGATCTTACTCAATTTGTTAAGCATCTTTTAAGTAACTATTCTCTGATACCAATTGTTAGAAATAGATAATACTGAGAGGGCAGGGGGAGGGTGGGGGGGGGATTGTTGAATTAGTATTCTACAAACTTTTTCCCACTACTGTATATTATGGAATAATTTACAACTTGCATATGAAAGTAAACCAATAATGTCAACAAGTAAATAAAATCATACACAAAGAGAACTCATAACACAATTATTTGTTAACTAGGGAAACCCTAGCCAAGGGAAACCCCCAGTGGGGACGACACCCACATAATGACCCACTAAACAAAAGAATCATGTTAAAGATATTGACTCTGTTAGGAGTCTGTGAATCACATATAGTGTCTCGGTCCTATTAAAAGCCTCAAACCTATTAGAAGTTGGTATTACAATCACAATTATATGCAAGAATAGCCCACTTCCCTAACATGTAATTATACAATATAATGCCTTTATACAAATGAGATAGATAAAAAAATCCTCTTTATCATTGACTATCATACTTTGCATAGCCTGACTGGACATCAAAATTTGCATTACAGATCTCTCATATAACATCACATATCATAAGCATAGTTTGTATATACATCATATACTTCACATTCTCAGATATATCATACATCACACACCACTTTACTTTGCATAGAATAACTCTCTACTTATACTATTTCTTTGTAGAAAAATCATGTGTAGTCATCTTGATGCAATCACACACTATACTGACTTAGGGTAAACATCTCAAATATCATCCCTACAAACATAAGTAATTATTTTGTGACAAAAATAATTCCTTAGTACTTTATACCTCTATTTCTATTGTTTTATGTTCTGTTGCACACACTACCTTTACTGATATTAAGCTTGTAACTTTTTCTTTAATGTTTGTACTAGCTAACATACTTAGATACATCATATTGACACTCAAATATACCTTCCCTTAAATTCACATGCGAAAAATATCTCTTTTCACTTTGCTATATAAAAAAATAATCTTTGTGCTACTAGTAAAACTATCTAATACAAATAGTTTTCTATCTCTAATTGTAGAATCTTCAGCAGTATATTTTTCAATTCCATCCTAAAATATATGTTTCCATAAATGACAAACCTAAGAAATCTTACCTAACCACATTTCCAGAAATGTAGTAAAATGGATGCTCATATATTTGAGAGGAAAATCTAGTAAGTGTTTACATTTTGGGGGCTCTACTATTGATTTACAAGACTATGTTGACTTAGAATTGGCAAGGAATATTGATAATAGGTGGAGTACTACAAGTTTTGTATTTACTATTGGTGGGAGAACAGTGAGTTAGATTTCTTGGCTGCAAATGGTCAATACATTATCTATTGCAAAGGTAGAGTATGTTTGTACTATAGAGGGATAATTATTTGTTCACAAATAGGAAAAGTACTAAAGACAAAGTATATATAGTTTTGATACAATTTCATTTAGTCAATTTTGGATGATGGACAATTAAAGTTGAATAAGATACATATAGATGATAATCTAATAGATATGTTTACCAAGATAGTAATAAGGGAGAAGTTGAACTCCTCTTCAACTTTGGCTAGTCTTCTAGACTAAACAAAATAAAAGAACACTAGAATCCAGGGTTGTTTGGTATTCTAGTGGGAGCTATAGGTTCAATAGTTCTATGCTTAGTCTTCAAGTGCGAGGTTATTAGTGTGGAGTCCAATCAATTTCACATTAGGAGTTTATTGTGATGTGGAGTCTTATTAGACTCAAAGGTCAATTTCTATCATTTTATTTGGTGTAGTTTCCCCATAGATTATTACTACAAGGTCTTAGCACCCTAGATGTGCCCCCTATCATAGTATAGGGTGTGGATGAGGGGCAAAGTCGCAAAGAGGGTTTTCAATGGAAACACCCTTGAAGCCAAAAATGACCTTATTATTGTAAAAAGTGTTAGCTAATATTTTTTTATTGGATAACTTATTCTAGCCCTAATTTTGTAAGTTACAAAAGGCATGTACAAAAATGGCTTATGGTTAGGTATTTCATAATGTCTAATGAGATTGTAGCTTCTTGTAGTGGTATTGAGCTATAAGGAATTGTGGATTGTAATCACTAAATAATAATAATTTTGGACTTGCTATTGGTCGACATAGCCCAAGGATTGGGTGAACCATGTTAAATCTTTTTTCCTTGTGTTCCCTTATGTGAAATTAATTATTTTAAGGTATTGGTTATATTTGCATGCAATTGTTATTTCTATTTGTGGTTAATACAAACATTTTTTACAAGCAAGATAGATAATTACATTTTTTCCTATTTCATTTACATACATTGGCATTTTCAATTCAAGGTTCATCCATCAATTGAGGGCTTGACCAAGGCAAGCCCTCATCCACCTCACAATATAAAAACTCAGTTTATTATGTGCCAAAGCAAGATAGAAATTTTATGGTTGTAGATCTAGAAATAATCCCTAAAAGATTTCTAATGAATCTAGTTAGCCTTGTTACACTACCTTGGGAATACGATGACTCTATGGAGAACTTTACAAATGGATTTCCACCATGTTGAAGTATTCTTTAGTCATCAACTAGAAAATTAGTTTCTTATTTTTACTGGTTTTTCATTCTATTTAGAGATCTACAATTATATTTTTAGTCACAATTCTAGATCCATGCTTTTCAAAGGAAAAAATACTTTCCTCTACATATTTCAAGGTGATTCATATATCTTCCATTTAAGTTAATAATTTTAGCATAATTTTGCATCTTAATTGGGTTGATTGTATACACTTGACATCTAGATTTACATTATTTTGTTAGTTAGTTCAATTTTGTACACATATTATCACATATGAGATATAGATTATTTTCTTGTATCTAATTCCTTTCTAAAATTTGGATTTAGTAATGGAATCCCTTTATTTGGCCCTTGCTAACATAATTTGTATTGAAGAATGAATCATACTTGTAAACCCTCATTCTCTCCACACACATATTTGAATTCTTTAGCACAAAAATGTGGAAGCCTAAATCCTATTAAAGTTCTTTCATTCTTACCCTAATAGTTTTGGTGAGACCGACTTGTGCCCCTTTCTACTTGGAGTTAGATTGTTTCTTTTGGGTGTTTACCTTCTTTTGGTGAAACTATGCACTTTTTAATATATTAATTTTAGAGGTAGATTTACCTATATTTTGTGGGTGGATGGATCTTTCTATTTATGTTATTTCTTACATTTGTGTGGTTGAATCTTATTAGATTTTTCTTTTTTGATCTCCCTTTTTATGATCTCATTACACTAGGTCCACCCTATACCATTCGTGTTAGGAGAAGCCACAAACTCATGGGCTCCTTTTATCATGATTTCTCTTTTCCCTCTAGGACTCATGATGATACCAATATCTTTCACCAAGATCTTGACACTATAGTGGAGCATAACTCTTCTCACTCACCCATGATGAAGATGAAGCCTTAATATTTCCTCTTTCCCAAGTTGATAAGTTCTCTCACAAGTTTGATAAACTAGAAAATTTTCTAGTGAAAGAAAATCTCATGATGTATATCTCACCTTATTACTAGTCCTTCTAATCCTTTGATGAAATGTGCTCAAGAGTTAGGATATACTCCTCCTAGAAATATTGAACCTTCTATTCTGATTTCATAAAACCTTCCTAGTATTTTTGCATATGTTGCACCTCTTATGAATACTTCTAGACAAATCTCCACATTTCAAAGTATTGGTCTTCCTAACCTTTCACCACCCTTAATTATTTCTCCTCTGTCCATACCTTCTTCATTAACTTCATATAATACACTTCATTTTACATATTCCAATCCTTTACCTGTTCCTTCTAATCCTCTACTGACATCTTTGCATCTCCCTATTAGAGTGGGGTTGTCATTGCACCAAAAGATAGATCTATTAATTCATGATGCAACCACTCAATTTATAGTACATAGGAGCTGGTTAAGCCCTTATTATGAATCCTAAGGGAAGTGCTAAAAAATTTCCAACAATATCCCCCTCAACATTACTCGAGGGTATGAGAATTCAAACCTATGACCAAGCTTTGATACCACTTATTAGAGTGGGGTTTCTTTTGCAAACAAAATATTTATCTATCAATACTTGATATAACCAATCAACTTATAGTACACATGAGGTTGTTAAGCCCTTGTCACAAATTCCAAGGGTAGCACTGAACAAATTTCCAACACTTCCTTCTACTTCCTTCAATTTTCCTAACACATATAATATGTGTATTCCTATAATCATATATCCTAATCCTACTATTAGTAGCTTGGATCAAACAATTACTATGTTGCAACAAGTGGCTCAATTCACTTAATCTTAGTACAACATCCATACATATGACTTTGTTAATCCCCTTTCCTTAGATATCTTTCATGTTGTTATACCAAAAGATGTTGACATACCTATTATTGAGACTTATAAGCTATGGGTGATCTTGTGATTCATGTTAAGACTTTTCACTCATGACTAAATTCTCATGTGGCTAAGTTGTTCCCACACACCTTTTGGTGTAGAGCCTAGCAATGGTATTTCTCTCAACTATAGCCCAATTGATAAAATTAGATGACAACCCAAAAATATAAGTATCAATTAATTCTCTACTCTTATATTAAATTAAATAATTGCATTATTCTTATTTCATTTAATTCTAATTCCTCTTTTATTAAATAAATTATTTAATTAATCAATCTCCAACCCCTAACTATTCCTAAATCCTATCATTGCCAAATCTAACCCATTCACCCATGCTAACCTCACTTAGCTAGCTAATTAACCCACCTCATTAATGTTATCCCACTTGCAAGTGTCTAACATGCCACTTACATCATAATTCACTCCTATGCTAAGCCTAATCCCTTCCCTAAACATGTGCACAACCTTAACCAAGGATTCATAGATCCTAAACCAAACCAAAGTCAAACTTCCATCCCATCCCCCTTACATTCCTATATAAGATACTTTAAGACTCTTACATGCATTAATGGATCTTTAAGGCTACTTACATCCCTTTTCCACACTCTTTCTCCCTCATAACTCCCTTTGACCACCCATTTTGATCCTCCTCTCTCATCCAATCCCCTTATGACACTTGTCACAAGGCTATGGATTTGAGAAAGAACAATCCATGTGCATCTCTCTCCTTCAATCCTATCCTTCCCTCACCCTTCATCCATCCTTGAATCTTGGCCATCCATCTCACTATCCTTTGGCCTATAAATTGGACCATTCCCCTCTCAAAAATCATTCACTTGTTATACAAACTTATAATGCAATTTTGAGAGCTCATAAAATGTCAAAATACAATTTATAATGGGAACATCCACCCATGCTCCCATTTTTTAACCCTTTACTCACCCTCATACTTGACCATAATCCATTGTTTGAAGCATGAGCACATTTGAGCACACATCCAACCATCATTAGGATATATCTAAGAATCAATGTTAAACTTAGGGAGCTCATCATACTTGGTTTATATTCTCCTTCTATGTCTCCATCATCCTTTAATACATTGTTATATTTTTAGTTTGTGAATATTAAATTTATATTGATGTTCTTTGCACACCAATCTAATAGCACACATTTTGGCATGCTTAGTGCAACCCTGCATTTAAGTCATTCTCAACCATTTTATGCTTAAAATAATGCATAATGTTTATGGTTTTTCATGTGAGGTTTTTAACACTATTTTTAGGTTTACAAGTGTCAACCTAGACAATGAGTTTTCGACCACCTCATTCATTTTTGTAAAGCAAAACCTCAATAAAAAAAATCTCAATCCTGTAGCTAAAAGTTTGAGGAAAACTATCCATAGGAGTGTGAGCTCACAAATGAGGGAACACTTTAATATTTTATCCTCTTTGTTACATGGCCATTTCCCTTGTCTATATACATTTCTTTCATTCTCATCTTCATTCTATCTACTGGATCGTGAGTATGCTCTTGCGGGTTTTCCTGTACTTATTATGGGATCACACTATATTAAAAACCTACTCATAGTAACCATAACCTATTTGTATTTCCTCAAACCCATGATTATATTCTTTGGTAAGAAAGCTTGTTATTCTTGGGGGATTGTGGTGTGATGAGTTTTCTCTATAAGTATCTCTTCCACAACCCATTTAAAATATTTTTGTTCACCAATTTTAGGAAACTTTCTTGCCACTTTGACTACATTCCCACATTGTGGGATAGTGCATTGACTTTATTGGGTTTGCTATTATTTTTAATTTGGGTATGTTGGGAGAATCCTTGTAGATGGAGTAACATGCAAGTTCTAGTTCAATTTTTTTCTTTAAAGTTAGTTTCAAGAAATTACTTACATGTTTAACCATGGAATAGACTCACATATCAATTTGGCCTTAAAAATTGATCAAATTCAATTTCAAATTCTTAAAGGAAATCAACAAACAAAATTTTCAATGGAATTAATGATTAAAGCAAACAAAAAACAATCTTGAATGCCAAGGCTCAACAAACCATTGTTATAACTCATACTTCAATTTGGGCATAAAACACTTTAACTCAATCAATGAACATTACAAATTGACACACTTCAAACATTGGGGCTTAAAATGAATTCATCCAATCTTAGATGTTCTAAATGAAAATTTCTCTTATTCTCTCTTTTTAAATATTTCACATGCAATTTTTTATGTTGACCATCACTATCAAGATAGAATAAATTTTTCATGCTAATCACAAGCATTTCCAAGACATAGCTAGGAAAAAACTAAAAGCTTCAAAATTAGAATGAACAAAGTGTCTTGTGTGTCTTAAGATTATGTCTTTTAACACATCTTTGAGTTTTCTTTTATTTCTTGCAAATTAGAACCATTTAATTATGTGACACATGTATCAAAAGTTGTTAGCAAGATCATTCACAGCCACCTAGGAGTGCTTCTAGTGAGTTTTTCATTCTCTAGGAAGTGCATCCCCTTTGGGTAGAATCTCAAACTAGTGGAAACCTCTAGCTGGTACATAAATGAGAAGGTAAACTTTTTTCTCCATTGGGAAAGTTTGAGCGATGCATTTGTAGTGGTAGCCTGATGTGGGAGAACTTTCCCATGATCTTAGCATGGTCAGAATAGATTCTTAAGTGAATCACATGCATAACAATTGCTTGGCTGACTCCACATCTAATTACAAACCAATTTAGTAGCCACCCTTTTACCCTTGGTGTGTTGCTCATGATGTAGGAGAACATAAGGTTTCTTTGAAGTTACCTAACATGTGTGTTTTCTGTAGTAGAGGCATAAGGCTACTTGGATGTCATCCCCAAGAGCCATTGTCCCCATAGAAGGGGGGCTTCTATTTTTCATTCCTTGAAGGATCATTGACATGTAAGTTTGTCGATCAACTCTTGATTTGACTCACCTCTTTGATTAGAGGGAAATATCACACTAGATTGACAAAACATCAAGATGGGCTCATCTTAGTAGGCCTAATGAGTAACACATTGAAACCAAATTGACCTTAGGGATAAAAGTGTTCTTGAATTGTCTTATTTGTTCAAAGACCTCATGAAATTTTTTATAAAACATACACATTGGTTACTATCAAATACTTTTGCTAAAGAGTTCACTTGTCTATCTCTCTCAATGTTGCTTTGTCCTTTAAGAGATTATTTTCTCACAAAATACCATATCCAATACTAAAAGAGTCTTATCCTTGTTGTCTCAAAAAGGTTTTTCACAAGTTTATTCACAACAACCCTTAATCTATATTTTATTACTTTGCCCGTTACTTTTAAAACTAAAGCCATTATATCATCCTTTCATAAAAACCAATTCTTATCTACTTAGATCCATTTACTATCAAGAGAGATTCATGTTGTCCAACCTAAGTAAAAGGTATACTTAGCATAGTCACTACCTTAACCTAGAGTTGAGATAAGCCTAGTAGAAACTATTAGCATGAATGCTGATGATACTACTTTGGGGAGTATCCTGAGTATTAAAGAGTACTAATATGTTGCATTCATGACTATGTTTGTCATTGATGTCAACATAACATTGTTTACTTAAAGATTGATTGAGTAGCAGACAAAGATCTTGATGGTATGGATAATGGTTTGATTTTCTAGTCATGCATAGTTATGGACATGTTTAACACAATGTCCTTATGATGTGGTTAAGTGCATAGAGTCTAAGTCAAAGATGTACGAAAGTTGTACTTGATTACAAAGTGAGCTTCAAAGATAGAGTATTGGGAAATAAGTTCCTGATGATTTTTGGCTATCTTACATCTCAGATGTAATGAAGAGATGTGCAGTTAGGCAGTGATAGAGGATAGTCATCTGATGACATTAGCAAATGCACAAGCCTTAGTATTGCACATGTGAATTTTTGTGTAGAGTATGAGCCAATAGGGATATTGTAATTTGAATTAATTGGGAAAGCCTCAAGGTGAACTCAAGGAATTATTATGAAGATATGGTATAAAGGAAAGATGGTTTCCTTGATTGTAAAACAAATGATATGTATTCAGATCATTTTTCAAGTGCAAAGGGTGAAAAGAAGAATAGTTCTTACTAAATGTGTAAAAGTAATCTAAGGGATTATTGGATGCAAGATTCAAGATCTAGTTACAAGATCTAAAGGAGTAGAAGTCTGGTTGATAGGAAAGATATAGAGGAACAAAGTACATTTCAGTTCTATAGTGGCTTCATTGGTCTTTCCCTTAAAGTTGTTTGGGTAGTGGGTCAAGCTATCTTCCACAACTCCTAACATGGTGGAATCTCCTAACAGGGATTCAAAGTCTCCTAACAGGGACTCATATGTACTAAATGTTATAACAAACTCCTAATAGGGTCTATCCTCTAATAAGGAATATTTATATTAGTACATCATCTTGTGGGTACCATCCCCACTGGAGTTTTCCCTCTTATCAAGGTTTCTCCTAGTTAAAATATCTAGTTTTATTGTGCATGAGTATCTTGCTGAGGTTTATATTACTCATATGGTTAAGAATATTTGAAATTTTTAATTGTGATATTAGTTGGATAACTAATTCACCCCACTCCCCCTTCCCCCTCACTCTCAATTATACCAATGGACTATATATTCTAATAGTTGGTATCAAAGCCTTGGGTCCTTGAAGAATAAACCTAAGAGCTTTGGGAGATCATGGAGAATATGTTTAGGAAGGATATTCCAAGATTTTAAGGGGCCAACTATGATATTTGGAAGGAGAAGATGAAGACTCATCTATTGTGCATGGGTCCAGGATATTGGATCTTGACAAAAAGCTAGAAGACAATCATTGAAGATGAAAAGCTTGAAGTATATAATGAAGAAGAGAGATATATATTCATGTGTAACATGAGAGCAAGAGAAGCCCTGCTCACTACTCTTCCAAGGAATGAATACAATTAGGTGAAGGACCAATAGTAACATCTCATGAAATTTGGAAAACATTAGAATATACTTTTGAATGTGATGATCATGTAAAATGAATGAGATTACATAATTGGATAAGTGCATTTAAAGATGCTAGAATGATGGAAGATGAATCTATAAGAAGTTATATTGGCAAAATATCAGAAGTGGTTGTAGGAATTTGGTCTCATGGTGGAACCAAGGAAGATGATGTAGTCATATGAAAGATCTTGAAAATTTTGATACCACTATTCAGGTCGATAGCTCAGATGATTTAGCTGGTAATGCCCTACACTAAAGATTTCACAAAATAAATATTGCTTGGAAGATTAGAATCTGTAGAAGTAGATCTGAGATAGTTTGGAGAACTTGCAAGAGTCAAAATAACTTTTAGTGCCCTAAAAATTTGACCTAATTTGACAAGGAGTGCAAGAACTCATGGAGATTTTGTTGGTAGCAGCAGAACTGATGAATACAAGAAGATTAAGGTAGGAATAGCTCTTCTGGTGAGAAGAAAAAAAGATGGTAAGAAAATCTTTAACTATTGGACTTGTAATGAATTTGGTCATTATAAATCTAAATGTCCTAAAAGGGAGAAAAAATATATAAGGGAAAGTTTAACCCTAGAAGATATAGGGATAGAAATTTTGTGTATGCAAATAAAGATGAAGAATTTGATGAGAAAGGTCAAAGTGAAAGTGAAGATCAATTAGGATTTTTTGCTATCAAGGAAGATGATCTTGATAGAGAAATTAGAGAAGAAAGGGCTCTAGTTACCCAAGTGGAAAATAAATCTAATTGGATAATTGAAAATGGTTGTTCACATCACATGATTGGTGATATGAATAAGTTTGTTAATTTTAAGAATCATGATGAAGGTATTGTTAGATTTGGTAACATTGTAGCCTATCATATAACAAGAATTGGATCCATTACTCTTAATAGTAAAAGTAACATTGATGATGTCTATTTTGTTAATGGATTGAAGCATAACTTCTTGAGTGTTGGATAGTTGGTGGACAAGGATTATCTATTGTAGTTCACTAAGAAGACTTGGAATATGAAAGACAAAGATGGTAAGATGATTGGAACTCACACTAGATCCAATGGTAAGGTATTTTAGTTGAATCCTACTAAGATGGCATGTTTGGTAGGTAGTTAAAGTGGAAAATAGTTGGTTTTAGCATAAAAGATTTTGTCACATAAACTTTGATAATATTATGAAGATTAGTAGCATTTTTGTAGTCAAAGACTTGCCTAATATTGTTAAGCCTACTAATGTTGTGTGTAAGGAATGTATTTTGGCTAAGAAGAATAAAGTATCATTCCCTAGCACTAATTTCACCACCACAGAGAAGCTAGAGATCATTCACATAGATTTGAGTGCACCTTATAGAACAAAGGATTCTATAGTGAAAGGTATTTAATGATTTTTGTTAATGATTTCACTAAAATGATGTGGGTACCATTTCTTAAAGAGAAATCTGAAGATTTTGAGAAGTTTAAGAAATTCAAGAATAGAATTGAGAATGAATCTAGTGTTAAGATTAAGTGTTCGAGATATGATAAAGGAGGAGAATTCACCTCTAGAGAATTTAACATATTCTGTAAAGAAATTGGAATCAAAAGATAAATATCTACACTTAGAACACCTAAGAAAAATAGGATTTCTAAGAGATGAAATAAGTCTATAGCAGAAGCAGCTAGGGTAACATTATTTGAGAATGTTGTTTTTAAGACAATCTAGAGAGAAATAGTTAATACATAAGTATATACTCTATAGAGAGTACATATCAGAAAATGTATGACTTTTTAGCATAGAGGAGAACAAAATTTTGAACTTAGAGAAGAGATAATAGTTGAGATATCAACTACTACCCCTAGAAATTTTTTGACACTAAATCACCCTACTGAGCAGATAATTAGAAGTAAAGCAAAAGGTGTAATGACAAGGAATAGAGTAAATGACGAGATGTTTTTGATATATCAAGTTGAACCCAAGTGCATAGATGAAGTAGTCAAAGATAATAATTGGATCTAAGTAATGAATAAAGAATTAGATCAGATAGTAAAGAATGATACACGGGAGTTAGTTCCTAGACCAAAAGACAAGAATGTGATAGGAACAAAATGGGTTCCTAGGAATAACATGAATGAACAAGGAGAAGTTATGATAAATAAGGCTAGACTTGTTTGCAAATGTTATTCATAGAAATAAGGCATTGATTATGAGGAAAAATATGCATTGGTAGCAAGAAAAAAAGTAGTAAGGATGTTCCTAGCTTATGCAGAAAACAAAAAATTCAAGGTTTATTAGATGGATGTTAAATCAGCCTTTCTGAATGGAGAACTAGAAGAAGAGGTTTATATTGAGTAGCCTAAAGGTTTTCCTTTATTAGAAGAGAAAGAGATGGTATGTAGATTGAAGGAATATCTTTATGGTCTGAAGAAACTATTGAGAACCTGGTATGCAAGGTTGGATAGTTACTTCACAAAGCTTGGATTTTCTAAAGGTACAACACAAAGTAACTTGTATTTGAAAGAAGTTGAAAATTGTTTGCTAATTATTGTAATATTTTTTGATGACATCATTTTAGGAGGTAATGATGAAGCTAGTGATAAATTTGCTAAAGATATGAAGAATGGATTTGAAATGAACATGATAAGGGAAATAAAGTTTTCCCTACAACTGTAGATTGTGAAGAATAATGATTGTATATACATTTCACAAGTTAACTACCTAAAAGTTTTTTTGAAAAGGTTTGGTTTGGAAAGTTTTAAACCTATTGGCACACCTATAATAACTAGTCACAAGTTATCCAACAAAGATGAGACACCTATAGTTGAATAGAAGAAGTATATATCCTTGATTGGAGGTTTGTAGTATCTACCTCACACTAGACCAAATATAGAAAATGTAGTTGGTATTGTAGGTAGATTTCAATCTGATCCTAAGGAATATCATTTTTGTAGAAGTTAAGAGAATATTTAGATATCTGAAAGTGATATATGACTATGGAACTTGGTATGGCAGAGTGATTTTACTCTATGTGCATATACTGATGTTGATTGGGTAGGTAGTATGGATGATAGAAAGAGAACCAGTGGTGGAGCATTCTTTCTTAGAGGAAGAAATGTTTCTTGGTTAAGCAAGAAGAAATGTTGTATTTCACAGGGTAATGTTGAGGCAGAGTATGTCACAACAAAAAAACAACTATAATCAAGTTATGTGGATGAAGAAGATTCTCAAGGATATCAAAATTGAGGTTGAAGAACTTGTTATCATTTACTATGATAGCAAAAGTATAGTGAGTATGTCTAAGAATCTTGTATTACATTCTAAGACTAAGCACATATGTATTAAGTATCATTTTCTAAGAGAGAAACTAGTAGAAAATAAGATTATATTAGAGTATATAAGTACTAAAGATTAGATTTCATATATCTTTATCACGCCTTTTCCTAATGATACATTTGAGTACTTGAGAGGTATGCTTGGCATTATGCTCTTGCCTACTTCTGAGTAGATGATGTAGATAGTGCATCATTCCAATGGTATAGAGAACTATTATTTGACTAGACTAAATGTTAATGCTTCCTATATGGGGGAGTATCTGGTATATACTAAGTCATTGGGGACTCTTGGTATTTGGTATTTTTTATAGAACAGTGTCTTTGGACACTCGAGCTAGTTGATGGCTTGGAGCAGTTGATTAACAATTAGTATTTAACAATTCATACACTGAGATTGATGCCTTTGACATTGATGTCAATGGAGGAAAATATGCATGAAAAAAATCTCCTAAGGCATGGTGAAAGTATGTATGAGAAGAAATCCTAAGTTATGGGGGAGTAATATCTCTTTAGAGGAACAAGAAGAAGTGGCCACAAAGTACTACTTTGTATTCTTGGAACTTAGATATTTTTCATCTATGTTGCCATTAATCCCAAAGGGGGGGTATTGTTATTATGTATACTAATTTTATTACTTTGGGGAGTATCCTAAGCATTGGAGAGTATTGCTATGTTGCATTGGAGACAATATTTTTCATTCATGTCAACATAGTATTATTTCTATAAAGACTAGCTAAGTACCAGACAAACAACTTAATGGTATGTACAATGGTTTGATTGTCTAGTCATGCACAATTATGGACATGGTTGACACAATTACCTTATGATGTGGTTAAGTGCGTAGAGTCTAAGTTGAAGACATATGAAAGTTGTACCTGATTTACAAAGAGATGTTCAAAGATAGAGTATTAGGAAAGCAATTCCTAATGATTGTCGGCTATCTTACATCTAGGATGTAATGAAGAGATGAGTAATTAGGTAGTGATAGAGGATAGTCATTTGATGAAATTAGAGAGTGTGTAAGCCTTAGTATCACACATGCGAAGTTTTGTTAGACTATGAGGAAAAAGTGCTACTGCAATTGTAATTAATTAATTATCCTATTTTAATTAACTAGGAAAGCCTCAAGGCTGACTCGAGGAATTATTATGAAGATATAATATAAAGGAAATGTGTTTTCCTTGATTGTAAAATAGATGATATGTTTTGAGATCAGTGTTCATGTGCGAAGTGCAAAAAGAAGTAGAGTAGTTACTAAATGCACATAAGTGATCCAAGGGATTATTGGATGTAACATTTGAGATCTGGTTACAAGATTTGAAAGATTAGAAGTCTGATTGATAGGATAGAGTTAGAGGAACAAACTACATTTTAGTTCTATTATTCTACAAGGAATAATATAGAGATCATTTGGATAGTGGGTTCATTGGTCTTGCTCTCAAAGCTATTTGGGTAGTGGGTCCAACTATCTTCAAAAAGTCCTAACAAGGTTGGAATGTCCTTATAGAGATTCAAAGTCTCCTAATAGGGACTCATATGAACTGAATTTCATAGTAGGCTCCTAATAGGGTCTATCCTCTAACAAGGAATATTTATATTAGTACATAATCTTGTGGGTACCATCCCCACCAAGGTTTTCCTTCTGATCAAGGGTTTCCCTTGTTAACATATCTAGTGTTATTGTGTATGAGTATCTTCTTGAGGTTTATTTTACTCATATGGTTAATATTGTTTAAAGTTGTTAATTGTGATATTAGTTGGATAATTGATTCACACCCCCCCACACTCTTAGTTATATCAATGGACTATATATTCTAATACCTCATGTTAGACCAACCAAAAGCCAAGTTAAAAAGGGTCAAACTTCAATAGTCATCAGTTTATAGAGAGATAAAAGTAGAGTGCAATAAATACACACCTAATCCAAGGCTTGATAAAATTTATATCCAATTGAGAAAGAAGGTATTGAGGTTTCCTTACAAGCTAAGTGGGACCATAAAATTCAATACGTAACCTTAAGATGTGGACTCAATCAAAGCCTCATCAAGTACACTAGCTATACCCACTTTGATTAAGTTCCTCTTCTTCTACACACACTTTGCACTTATCACATTATAGATTTTTCCTTTGGGGTTATTGTTGTTACAAAAGCTTGCACTCTTGTCCAAAGTTTTACCTAAGGAAAACCTCACAAAACATGGAAACAACCTCCAAGCTATGGGACTTGAATTACAAGGTTGAGTCTCTGGGGAAGGTAGGCTTCCTCTACCATTAGGATGCACTTAAACTATTCCTGAAGAGAAAAGGGAGAATCAATACATGAAAGTAACTATCTAATATATTCTAAAGAGGTGATGCACCAAAATAGGGTGTTCAGACTAGTCTCTTTCCATACATGCATAGTACCATTATCGTGATAGTCCAAAGATATATGGATTCAAACTTGCTTTAATCTTTAAGCTACATAAAGACCAGACAACCATATGAGTGACACAAAAAAATTTGCTTTGCTTGTTATCATTCATAGGCCAAAGTGATACATAAAATAAAAATTACAGATATCCACAATACATTGAAGAGAGGTAGACAAGCTTACATAGTATGATGATGGTTGAAAGAGATGAAGTAGAAAGTCATATAATTCAAAGGCAAAGAGGGAAATTATAGTAGCATACCAAGGCAATACTAGAGAAAATAGAGAAGATTCGACCCTAATAAAGAGTACAATGTTTTCCTTTATAGTGCTAGTATAATTTTGATAAATTCCCTCATAAGATAAAAATCAACTACTACAATCAAATTGATACAGGAGCATCCAGAGGTATAAGGGCAATCCTGTGTCACCCAAAAAAAAAATGTACTTAGACTTAGTTTCTGTTTCATGTGTTTTCATTTCTAGATACCCATTTGGGTCAAATAAAGGTTCCAACTCTCACAGTTCCACTATCAGTGTTCTAGGATAGAGTATTTGAACACATCGGGATACGTGTAAATGTCAAAAAAATAGGAGTATGTAATTGAGCCATTATTTTGGTGAACTAGGAGATGTAAATTGGCTAGATGAATATAATTTTAATTTAGAGCATTCCAAAAAAAGAATCAAGTCAAAAGGCCCCACGGTTTGAAAGTTATCGCAGTTTTTCGAGTTTTGGAGACCTCCTAAGAATGCTTCAAAGTCAGGATAGGGCATTAAATGACCTTGAAAAGGGCCAAAAAATGGGGAACAAGTGAAGCTGGTCCATAGGCTATAGAGTGCTTCAAGAGATTTTCAGAAATGTAAGCGGTTCATTAATCGGAGCTACGCTTCAAAAGTTATGCCTCCCGAAAGTTCGATTACCATTTCTAGATTCTTCTAGATTTGCGTCAACTTCTAACACAATATTTGGAGCCTTCTATTTGGTTGTTGGATGCCTAGTGGCACTTTCTAGAATGTATTCCTAGTCCTTAACCCTCCAGGGTCTATTTTAAGGACATTTCTGGCATTGTAAAAGGCAGTTCGGAATGGAGTTTGAGAGGAGGTACTGAAAAGAGAAATTATCTCCAAATGTATGCTATTGTAAGCCCATAGGGCATGTTTTGAAGTCTGTTTTCTCTATACTAGATTTATTAGCTTATTTACAAAGTTAATAAAATTTCCCTTTCCTGTTGTGTCCATTCTGTGCTTGGGTTGTGTCCCCATCACAAATCTACAAAGAATAATCACTGTAAAACTAAAAAGATCTGATTATAGTGCAAATCCATATATGAGAAGATCACTTCTTCACTAAAAAAATCTCTAAGAGGTCAAGAGTGATGGTCATTTAACTTCTGGCTAAGTGGATGGATCAATAAATGGAAGTGGAGTATCTCTTTGCATTTATCAGGCCTAGGGATCAATGAAAGTGGTTGCAGGAGATCAAAAAGATCGGATTGATCATTTAAGGAAATTCCACTACCACTAACTCACCAAATCAACCATGAATTTTGGTCAATTAGGATTTAACCACCATGTCTTTCAACATGGAATAAACATTTCTTACCATTATGCCACTCTATCAACAATCCAATCGTTATGCCTTATGTTTGACCATCCATGATCGCAACCTCGCCACCACCTTCCTTTAATAATAGTTATTGCTTGTGAAACCATAATCCACTGATCATCACTGCCTTGCAACCTACTCTTAGCATTCTTTAATAAATTTCATGATATTTCAAAGGTTGAGGTTAGATCATATCTACACCATTGCCACTTTAACCCAAGGTTTCCTTCTAACCTTTGTGACCAAGTGAAACAAGGGGGACCATTACTTTGTAATTCAAACCTTAACTATTTCTTAACTCGCATCGATCATGCATTTCCATAGATCTGGATGACCTAATAGTGCAAGATATGTCTTTAAACCAATGACAATCTACCTTTTCCATAATTTCATAGCTTAAACCATAGCATGTTATCATAACCATGTGATTAGGCAAAAACAATGCAGTCATATCTTCACCATCTTAACCCTAGTTAATGCTCAAAAAATTGTGACTATGTGAGTTGCATAGTCACAAATTAAAATATTCTAAGGCATAATATAAAATATATCAAATGCTAATTTTAAAACCTTAGGCAACCATTGAATGAATTATCATTTGAATTTGATTTTTTGGCAAGAGGGTATTTTGGTTAACATTTCTGGCAACTCAGGGGGGATGCAATCCTACTTAGCATGCGACCAGTGACCATCAAAAAGACCCATTTGGCTATAGAGTGTCTAAAACCATGAAACTAATCAAATTTTTCATTCCTACTACATTTTGAGCCATAACACACCTTCGTACTCTGCAACTTGCAAAAAAATTAGGACGAAAACTCTCTACTACAAAAAAAAACATGTGGCCATGCTATTCTTGGAAAATAAGAAAGAACAAAAAAGAAAAACTACTATAAGTATGTACATGAATATTAATTTCCATCAAAAATAGGGCTTAAGATATATCCTATTGAGTAGAATAGGCAAGATTCCACCATTAGGCCTGCTCAACTGAAAAGCATTGTCTTGCTTATAACCAATGATCACAGAAGGACCACTCCATAAGGGATCAAACTTTGAATGTCTCCCTACCTTTGCTCTGTCTACATCCCATTTCAACACAAGATCACCTTCCCTAAAACTTCTGGCCTTAGCCTTCTTATCAAAGCTCATTTTCATCTATTGCTGATGTATCCCTAAGGTTTTGTAATGCTTGACCTCTTTTTTCCTCTAGCTCCATTAGATCTGCCATTCTTACAAACATAGCATCATGTTCAATTAATTCTAGCTGATAAGCCAACTCAAGGGTAGGGAATTCCAATGAGATAGGAAGCCTAGCTTTCCTACCATATACCAACCTAAAGGGAGAATTTCCTATAGCTCCCTTGGGCATTATTTTGTTAGCCCACAAGGTAGTTTTTAGTTTTTGGTGCCAACACCTCTAACTATCTTCAATAGTCCCCTTGATGATCCTAATCAAATTCTTATTGGATGACTTAGCCAAGCCATTACCCTAAGGGTAATAATTAGAGTATTTTCTCAAATAAATACCATGATCAAGTGCCCATGTACAAATCTGAGCTCCTATGAATGATTTAGCATTTTCTGATATTATAGTTGAAGGGGTACCAAACTTGGTCACAATTCCATCAAGGATTTGAACAATTGAAGATTATGTGGCATCCTTTAATTTTATTGCGTCTGTCCATCGAGTAAAGCTATCTATACCAAGTAGATTCCATTTATGAGTAGAGCTAGAAGAAGGATTGATGGGACCAATAAAATCTAATCTCCATTGAGAATAATGTTGGTCAACTTGGATAGGATTGAGTGGAAGAACTGCAAGTCTCTGCTTACCTAAGAAGAAAGAACACTTTTCACACTTCCTTACATGTTTGCGGAAATCATGGAACAAGGATGGTTAGTAGTAATAGGCTCTCATAATCATTATTGCAATGGTTCTTGCTAAAAAGTGACTACTGTCAGGACAATCATGTAGCTCTTTAACAATTTTCTTTGCTTGATCTATATTAATGCATCCTAACGAGGCTCCATTAAAGCCTTTCCTAAATAGAACACCATTAATTATAGCATTAGGGATGGAATACAACCTGAACTATCTTCTTTTGGCCTTATCTAGTCCTTGGGGATATCCATTCCTAGCTAAGAAGATCTTTATGTCATTTATCCAACTCCTTGGATTATCATTTCTTGCCTCCTGTTGTACTATTAGTAGTAAGATAACTTCCCCATCAGGCTCACGAGATGAGATCATCTTTTTTCACAATCCCTTACCCCTTATTAGTTTGGTAATCTAAATATCCACATCATACTCCATTACCTTGGTGATCCAACCAACTCTTTTCTTAGTAATGTCTTTTTTGAACAAGAAGTCCTTAACACTTACATAAGGAACCAAAAAATGGATTTTGTTATGAGATAGCAGGTGTTTGAATTTCTTCAAGGCTCTTATGACCACAATGGCTTGTTTTTCCACATAGTTGTACTTATTTTCACACTCTTCATGTCCTTCACTAAAGAAAGCAATAGAATTCTCTTCATTTTTATTGTTTGATTAAGTCAAAATAGCAGAAATACTTGACTCGCCTCCTAAAGTGTATAGAATGAAATCTTTATCAAAATTTTGATTGATAAGAGTAAGGCTTGAAGCTATGGCTGATTTGATCTCTTCAAAACTTACTTTCCCTTCCTTAGTCCATGAGAATGCCATATCCTTTTTTAGCATATCTATAAGAGGTTTCACCATGGTAACTAAGTTAGGAGTAAATCTTCTCACAAAATTTATTCTACCAAGAAAAGTCTCCAGACCCTTCTTGTGACTAGGAAGAGAAAGGGCAAGTATTTCCTTAGTTCTTTTCAAATCAATGGTTAGACCCTCTTTAGATAAAATATGTCCTAATAACCTCCCTTGATCAATGGACAAGACATACTTTCTTGGATTCAAAGACAACCCATATTCTCTACATCTTATAAACACTTTTCTAAGATGACCAAAATGTTCTGCTACATCTTTTGAATATACTATGATATCATCAAGGTAAACCAACGCAAATATTTAAATTGTATTTTTGAAGGCCATCTCCAGTTCCTTTTGAAATTTGGCATCTTCATTTGTTAGTCCAAAAGGTATCTTACTATAGGCATAGGTACCTCATTTGGTAGTGAAAATAGTTTTGTATCTTGTCAACTTCCTTGACTAACACCTAGTTATAACTTGAGAATCCATCCAAGAAGGATAATCTCTCTAAAACACTAACTTTGGACAATATTTTCTCCATGGAAGGGAGATGATGATGATCTTTGAGGGAGGTTTGGTTAAGATCCATAAAATCTATGCACAATCTAACTTCTCCATTCTTTTTGCTAATAGGGACAAGGTTTTCTTGTTGGAAATATATGTGATAGGATAAGTTACTAAGAGGGGAGCGGTGAATCAGTAACCAATAAAACTTAATTTTTAATTAGCAATTAATCCTTCATGTGTATTCTAATATGATTACATGCATGAGAAATTGAAAACATAAAATCATTCATAACACTTTTGACACACAATTTGGTGACCCAAAAACCTTCCAAATAGAAAGTAAAACTAGGGTGGGGATGATACCCACAAGCTTTAGTCTTGTAGTATAAATTTTGCTTGTTGAGGCTTAAAATGATCACTTCTGATGATCTTTCCTATTAGGATCAATAAGGACTGCTAGGTCCACCATGCAAAAGGATTTACAAACATACAATGACTTATGCACTCGGTAAAGATATTTACAAAAGACTATTAAATCTACCTTATGAAATGATTTAACCAATCTACCTATTAGGATGAAAGAGTAGTTGATCTTTGATCTACAACTTGGTTTGCTGAATGAGATTCCTTTGAGTGTAATGATCACCTTGCTATGATATATAGATCTTTGTTGCGCCTTATACTATTATAGCCTTTGTAATTCACTCTTTTGCTCTTCTCTATTTGTTACATTACTGTTTACCTCAAATTGGATGTGATAAAAATATATTACATATATCCAAATCCAGATTATAAATTACAACATTGACCACAATACAAGTTTGGAAAAAAATACAAAGTCTGCCAAAGTGTAGAAACTTAGGTTCTAAAGACTAGCTTGGTAAGGTTTTGATACTCAACATCTACTACAAATGCTTGACATCATCATGCACTCAGTAGATGTAGAAGTTTGTTTAATATTGATCACTTCCAAGTACTCTTGAACTTGGTCTACACTAGTGACTCGACAAATACTATGAAACTCAACATATAAACTAAGTCACTTGATTCTAACTGCATAGCTCAATAAATTTTTTCACTATGAGCTTGATATAAACTAAGTCACTTGGTTAACACTGAGTTGTTTGCTTAACACTAGACTCACATCACTACAACTATGAGCTCAGTAAGCACTACACAAATCAGTTTGCACTAAGGAACTTGGTAAACCTTACAAAGCTCAGTTTACACTGCTGATCACCAACTTGGTAGTAACTACTTGGTGCAAACTAAATATTGTCTCTTGGACTTGATAGCAACTATAGAACTTGGTAGAGTCTAAAATTCTTGGTTAACATTGTTAACTATATAATTTTCTTAGTAGATACTTACAATCTAAATAAGTGTATGCCACTAATAACAAACATGACTGTAATGTAAACAATCTCCCCCTTTGGCATTAGTGACAAAAACACTTATCAGTCAAAACTGAATTCAAAATAGATGTCCAAGAATACCTTTTATTGATCACTTTGTGTCTCCAACTTAGTAGAGTTCTCCATTTTTGGACTTTTCAAAATTGATTTTGTAAGAGATGTATCTCTAAGTATGTGTACATGTAGAATAATATAATGCTCCTCCATACATAATATACAATATACTTGACATCTTTTCATATTTGATATATACATTTTCTCCTCCTTTATGTATGCTTTGTATTATAATATATATCTTCTCCCAGTTTTTGACATTAATGCCAAAGATGTATGCTATCTATACTATATAGTAATGCCAAAATGTGACAAGAAAATTTTAGGTTCCTTTAAGATTAGTGCCATTGTCTTGTCCCAATTCTCTTGCAACATCTTGCATGTGTTCAATGCAATCTACATTTTTGCTGATAGTTCTATGTGGTCTACAATTGAGAAGTTATTGTCATGGATGACTGTTTTGGCATGCACAGTATGTTTCTACAATGCATCCATATGCAGGAGAATCATGCTCTAAATTTCTATTAATGTAGCTCTTATTTTGGCTTCTTCTCTAAGCAATTATGCTTGCACACTAGTCAAGAATTTGATCTTTGTGTAGTGTGCAGAGCTATAAATTGGGTCAAGTTGCAATTGTTGTGCACTTGCCTTCAGATCCTCATCAATCTTTGATAGATTATCTCTTATTTCCTTGGTGAAAATTGAAATTTTATAGAGTTTATTGAATAGTGAAGATACATTGTTGCAATAGGTCTCCAATGAGCCTAAAATAGTAGATAATTCTACTTGATGAATAACAATTTACTAAGCAATAAGTTCAAAATCTTTATTCTCAAATTTCTTCTTAGCTCTCTACAACAATTTCTCTAGTCCATTCAAATCATCAATGAATTTCTAAACTGCCTCTACTAACTAATTTAAATTTGGTTGAGAAGTGTCAACCTCTGTGTTTAGTGCCTCAACTAGAATATTCTTTGCATCTTCAATTATCTAAAATTCCTTATCTCTATCTTCTCTAAGACTTTGTTTCTTATCTTTCTTTTGAAGAAGTTCTCAAAAATTATGCATCTGCTTAGGATTGAGATTTGAGATGTCCAATTTTGGAATAACAATATCTTCATCAAGATCAATATCCTCTTCTTTCTCTTTGCCTTTACTCAAAAAATTTGTACTCAACTGAGACTTGGTCTCAACTATCCTTGCACTTATTATTTGCATGCTAGGAATGGAAAAAATAGTAGAAATGGTAGGACTTGCTGAAAAAATAGATATTGTACTTACTACTGAAATACCAATTGTAAAAATACCTCAAGTAACTAAAACTAATGTAGAGGGAAGTGATGGCTCCTTGGTAGATGAACTACTTGCCACTTTGATCAATGAATTACTGAGCTAGATAGGTGCAAAAATTTATTGAGTGCTTTTACTTATAGTGTTTGACACAATCAATCCTACAATAGCTTTCTTTGGGCTTGCTGTTTTCAATGTTTATCTCAGAGAATGAGGAAGTGAGGATATGATAACTACAACAATTTTCTCTAGGTCGATATCCTTAGTGTTTTGTATGTTAGGTAAGTCTTCCTCAATAGCTTCTTATCTATTTTCCTCTTCCTCATCATCAATGTTGTCAAAATGTGTAACTTCTTCATCATCAATTTCCTCATCTTTTTCATGCCTATCATCATCCTTGTCACTGATATTGACAACAAAATTGCTCTACTTGTGAAGAACATAAATGTTCTTCCATGTGTTAGTAGCATTCCTTATCATATGTTCAATGGAATTCAACAATATAAGACAAGTGTTGAATCTCAAGGTAAGTTTTTCTTCATTATTCTTCAAAGATTCCTTTACCTCCTTGTCATTCAAACTTGCCATGAGTTGCCCCAAGATCTGCTTATATATGTCTTTAGTAGTTTTCATGGTAATCTCCCATCTTGGCTTGATCTTCTCCTTTAGATCACTTAGTACTTGCCAAGCAAGCTGGTTTGGGGAATACTTCCACTTACCCATTTTAGACATTAATGCATCCTCTATTTTCTTTTGCTCCTTTGCAGTCTTGGTCTCATACTTTAGTGCTTTGAATTTTGGTATCCCTAATCCTGACTCTATATCTTTCAGCCTTTCCTAGAAGGTGCGTGGAGGCCTTTTAATGATTACATATCCTCCTTCTTTGTCCAGTTTCCTCCTAGATGATCTTCTTGTAAATACATAAGTAGATGTCTTGGTAGGCTTGGTTATAATAACCTTACCTTTCTTCTTCATAGGCTCTTCATCCTTTTACTTTTCTTCATCTTTTGCTTCATCATCTTCAATGTCATCTCCTTTTCCTTAAGTCAACAAAAGAGTGGAGTTAGTTTTTAGTTTTGTAATGCTCTTCTTCCTTTTGTTCACTACTTAAGGGAGTTTGATTTCAAATTTGATTCTTGCCTTAGCTTCATCATAAGCGCCAACATATGTACCATTTGGGTCAACAGGCTCATTAACTAGTGCTTTAATAATGTCCCAAACAATTCTTGTTCTAACTGCCTGAATATATACTTTGTCACTATCAACCATAAAACAAACATCATCTTGGTAATCATTAGCAAGTTTCTTGGATATCCTAAATTTTTTATTAATCTTGTCTTTGAAAGCATCAAATTCATTGTCCATAATACTTACATAGTTTTCTCTCATTTTAGCTATATATTCATTAATAAGATTAAGTATAGGTACATCCTTCCTCCATACTACTATACCTCTAGATGTGAAAAAATTTTGCACATAGAAAAATAGAAAAGTAAAAAGTGAACTAAACTTACAAGTATTTTTCTTGGAAGTTCTTATACTCTCCATATTCTTATTGAACTAGTTCAACATCAACTTGGCAAGGTCAATTGATATATTTATTTTGACCACCTTATATGTGAGATCCACTACTTTGCATGACACACTATTGAGTCTGCTCAAACTATATATCTTGTATTCAATGATATGTATCCCAAACTTCAATTCCATGTCATTGACACAGATAATCTTCATTCACCTTCCATCCCACTCAGCAAGGGTTTTCTTCTCTAGCTCAAGCCAACTTAGGGTTTTGGTTGATTTTACATTTTCCAACATAGGAAGACTAGTCATCCAATGGATCATATTATTGTTTATTAAGTGTCATGTCCCCTTTTCAAATAATTAAAAAATAATAATCTTTGCTAAGGCAGGCAGGCCCAAGAAAGTGAAGTTTCGGAAAAAGGGGGTTAATCTTTGGAAACCGTTGGACTAATAAATGAAAATTATTATTTAAATATGTTTCATTAACCTCTCTTGGATGTGAGTTATGGTTATGCCCTCTTTTAAGGGGTTTGGAGGCATTTTGGGCTGATTCGAGAACTTGATTTTTGCTCATTCTTTGTTATTCTTCAGAGGCTACCAAACCTGTGGAGAAGGAGACCCAAGAACGGGAGTTTGCAGGTTTCTAGGGAGACCCAAGAATGGGAGTTTGCAGGTTTTTAGGAAGGCTAAGGATGGGAGTTTGAAGCCATTCCATGTGCATTCTCATATAGAGTTTGCCTTTGTGCTGAACAGTGCAAATTGTGGGTTTTCGGGGTTGTTTTTTGGTATGAGTTTGGTGTTTCCAGTTGAGTATTTCATATTAGTTTGGGTTGCTGCTATATATCAGACTTTTAAATGTTAAAATAGAGCTGAATATAAGTATTGGGACGTGATTAAAATTCTGAGATAGATTATTAGTGTTTTTGTGGTATTTCTGAGCATTTTTGTGTTAATTTCGGGAGCCCGATGAGCATAGTTTTTGTCCTACATTTGAGAACTATTGTGTAAAGGCTATACAGATCTAGAAATTTCATTTTGTAGGCTGTTATGCTGCTAAAATTTTTGTAAAAATTTCCATTTTCAGATTTATTAATAATTTGTGAAGTTGTGAAGCTTTTGGCACTATTTCTGGCATACCCGATTTGGGGTTTCTTGAGAAATTTGGTGGATCTTCATGATATTAGTTGTTTGATCTTGAAAATCTGATTAGAGGCATGAAATATCATGTAAAATCAGAGAAAAGGGACATTTTAGTGGTATCAGAGCCATGATCTTGCCAGCCTGAGGGTTTGTAGAAGTTTGCATGTCAGTTTTGACAACTACCCAGATCTTGCATTTCAGTTTTGAGAACTACCCAAATCTTGCATGTCATAATTTATGGTTGCATGTTGCTTCTAATCAGATGCATGTCAAAATTTATGGTTGCATGCTACTTCTAATCATTTTCATGTTAGTTCTTGGTGAATTTGGTGGTTGTAGAAGTTTGCATGTTAGTTTTGACAACTACCCAGATCTTGCATGTCAGTTTTGACAACTACCTAGATCTTGCATGTCAGTTTTGACAACTACCCAGATCTTGCATGTCATAATTTATGATTGCATGTTGCTTCTAATCAGCTGCATGTCAAAATTTATGGTTGCATGCTACTTCTAATCATTTTCATGTTAGTTCTTGGTGAATTTGGTGGTTGCATGTCAAAATCTATGGTTGCATGCTACTTCTATTCATTTGCATGTTAGTTCTTGGTGTTTGAAGAAGTTATATCCTATTGGGGTTACACTCTACTTTATCTAGAATGGACAAGTATAGTACAGAGTCTCAGAGGACACGATCTTGGACAATTGATATCCAGAGTCAAAACAGTAGAAAGGATGGTTATTTAGACATTCGAGATAAACTAATGAAAATAAGCCATTACATGTCTGAATAGTTGGTTGAGCACCACCGTATAATGAATGACATGTTGTTTGACCCAGCTAAGGTGGATAAGTTGACTGGATTTCTATTTGGTAGATTTTCTCACAAGACAGATGACACAATTCCCAAGAACTTGCATGAGGAGTTTGAGAAACTAGCTGATAGCTAGGTAGAGGTCTCAAATTCTACTCTGCCACAGGAGGTGGTGGGAAAGGATATTACATAGATTGATAGTAATGGTCAACTTGATACTCAAATTGAGACAATTGTTTACAGGTCGTCAAAGGGTGATGCCACAGGTAGTCAGGATGGTATAGTTACAACAGGCAGTGACTACATTGTAGTGGGTTTAGATGATGATTATGAGGATGTTGTTGTGCAGGATGGTGAGATACCTGGTAGAGATGAGCAGACATTGAGCATTCATGACTTTGCTAAGAAAGAGTACCAGGCACAGTTAGATGCTTCATCACATGAGGTTGAGGCTGGTAGTACTTCACATGATTTGTCTAGCCAGCTGAAGGTGAACAAAGATAGTATTGTGATTTCATTATCTCATCATGACAGGTATGTGGAGTTAGTTGGTATTGGTCATATTACTCAGGTGAGGAGTTTTCTTGAGTTACCAGTTGATTCTAGTTTACGGATATGGACTCGAGATTGTTATATTGGCATTTGGGATTCAGTTGACTGGAGATCTTTAACACTTTTTGGTAGCAGTGTTTGTTTGGGTGCTATCATGGATTTGATTAGCAGATTACATGATGTTGTCTTTTCTTGTGCTAGTATCTTGTCTAATGTTGGTATTAGTTTTTATACACAGATGTTGGGCTTTGTTCATATATCCAGTCAGCCATACTTGTTGGAATGCGTTGATGATATTTCATATTTGGCAGTGTGTATAGATGAGTCCCAGGATCATATTGGCATTGATGACATCCAGGAGGATGCAGTGGGTAGTTTTGAAGACTTAGTTTCCTTGGGTATAGAGGAATTGGACAGCAATGCTAATGTTTTTGATACTTCGCATGTTGATATGAGCTTTAGATTTGATTCACAGGATATGGATGGTAATACTCTAGAGACTAGTAAATTTGAGGATACTCCTTTAGATAGTGCATCAGAGGAGGTTTGTAGGAGACAATCAAGCCAGTGCCATCATGTGTCTAATTAGTTGAGAGTTAGTGACCGAGACATTGCTATCAATTGCTAGCATTTTGATGCTACTCATCAGTTGTTAGCAGTTTATGGATGGGGTTCTCCTACTAGTGATGAGTAGGGAGGCAATTATCTTTCCTTGACAGAGTTCCACTCTTTATGGGAGGCTATCTAGATTCTGAGATAGGATTATATGCAGTTGGTAGCCGACAGAGATTATCTTATGGAGTGGGGCAGTACAACATATGATGCATTGTTGGCCAAGGAAGATGAGGTGAGTGAGCTTGCTGAGCAACTTGAGGTGACTTCTGAGATTCTTGAGAGTACACAGTTGGCTTTCAAGGAGTCATAGTTTCATTTGGCTAAGGTGACCATGGAGTTAGAGCAACTATAGTCTTTACCTAATTCTATATAGTCACAAGCTGTGGTGTTTGGTGATCCGAGGATGTCCATGGCCGAGATTGTCAAAGACAGTGGAGATGGGGATGCATCCATCCTTGATACTAACATTGGCATATTAGGTTCATTCCCACTAGAGTCAGGTTTAGTTGAGTTGGGTATTGTAGCAGATTATTGTATGCCTGACATAGTGGTGGCCCCTAGTACTGATGGCACAGAGACTAGAGATGTATCAAAGATCATGTGTGATGTTGGTGAGTCGGCAGTGGGCATGGTTCCTACTAGTAATACTACTCCCTTGGTGATATCTTCGGAGGTAGTAGTAAGTTCCAACATGGTTAATGATCAATTGCAATTAGTTTCATCTAGATTACAGTCTGAGCCACTGACTGAGATTGGCGAATTCTATCGGCATTACACTGTGAGGTACGCTAATCAATTTACCTTTGATGACCATGTTGATGAGATGATGATATAGAGATGCACTTTGGTTCCTAGTGCTTATCATCAGTTATGGGACAGTTTGATGCCTCAAGATGAGAGTTGTGATGGGCATGACATGGTGATAAGTTCTGCAGTTGACAGTTTGATAATATGTGACTTAGAGCAGGAGTTTGTGAGTGATGCTTCAGTGGGTGTTGTTATTGATTCTACTCCTTTGGCTATGACATCTCCTGACTTAGCTAGTGATCAGTCACAGTGGGTTGTATCACTTGTTCATGGTGAGCTATTGACTGAGGTTGGTTTTTTTAATCAACATTATATTGTAGGGTATGTACATTAGTTAGCATTTGATCCTTGTTTTGAGGAGTTGATGGCAAGAAAATTTGGTTTGGATTCTATTTCTTACTCTTTATCTTGTAATGTCTTTTCACCATCAGCAGTGCATGGGAGTTATGGTTATGAGATAATGGCCAGTGATTTGCAGAGTTGTGTTGACTATAGGAGTTGTATAGTGTGTAGATTCTCCATACTTGGTACAGTTTCATTTGAGAGCGTTCACCATTGTTGCAGAGTTGGATTGTACATTCCGTATAGGCCAGTGGGATGCGTTGATGGTATTTACTGTGTTGGTAGTTTGATTTGTCCACTTTACTTGGGTTTTGATGTTCTAAGAGTTTGTGTCTCATGGGTTTTTGACTATGGTAGTGGTGATTTTGGAGTTTGGTTGAGCTATAATTTTCAGTTTGATTATGGATTCCTCTTGGTCATATTGCAGAGGATATTGCAGGAGCCTGTGTTAATTGGTAGTAGTATAGTTCATGACTACATTTGGGATCCAGGTGGATTGATTGGTTTATTGTTCAGCCATTGCTTGAGGACAAGAAATGTTTTGGAGGGGAGGACTTGTCATGTCCCCTTTTCAAATAATTAAAAAATAATAATCTTTGCTAAGGCAGGCAGGCCCAAGAAAGTGAAGTTTCAGAAAAAGAGGGTTAATCTTTGGAAACTGTTGGACTAATAAATGAAAATTATTATTAAAATATGTTTCATTAACCTCTCTTGGATGTGAGTTACAGTTATGCCCTCTTTTAAGGGGTTTGGAGGCATTTTGGGCTGATTCGAGAACTTGATTTTTGCTCATTCTTTGTTATTCTTCAGAGGTTGCCAAACCTGTGGAGAAGGAGACCCAAGAACGGGAGTTTGCAGGTTTCCAGGGAGACCCAAGAATGGGAGTTTGCAGGTTTCTAGGAAGGCTAAGGATGGGAGTTTGAAGCCATTCCATGTGCATGCTCATACAGAGTTTGGCTTTGTGCTGAACAATGCAAATTTGTGGGTTTTCGGGGTTGTTTTCTGGTATGAGTTTGGTGTTTCCAGTTGAGTATTTCATATCAGTTTGGGTTGCTGCTGTATATCAGACTTTTAAATGTTAAAATAGATCTAAATATATGTATTGGGACATGATTAAACTTCTGAGATAGATTATTAGTGTTTTTGTGGTATTTTTGGGCATTTTTGCGTTAATTTCGGGAGCCCGATGAGCATAGTTTTTGTCCTACATTTGAGAACTGTTGTGTAAAGGATATATAGATCTGAAAATGTCATTTTTTAGGCTGTTATGCTGCTGAAATTTCTGTAAAAATTTCCATTTTCAGATTTATTAATAATTTGTGAAGTTGTGAAGCTTTTGGCACTATTTCTGGCATACCCGATTTGGGGTTTCTTGAGAAATTTGGTGGATCTTCGTGATATTAGTTGTTTGATTTTGAAAACCTGATTAGAGGTGTGAAATATCATGTAAAATTAGAGAAAAGGGGCATTTCATTAAGATAGGTTTTTCTAACCACAATTGATCATTGTGCACACAAATGATAATGAATCTTATCCATTTTATTTGAAAATCCCATGGCATATGTGGAATGTGAGTTAAACCTTTTTTTCCAAGATTTTTATGTTCTAATTTCAACTCACCATTCACACATAACTCCTTCAAAGATTCATCCATTTCCAAAGATCTAATGTCTTGAATATCACACTTAAAATGTGAATGGATATCATTGATTAATAGTACCTTCAATGGAATTTGAGATTGAGCTCCACTCAGATCTAGGGTTTATGTGATAGCTGGACTCAATTTAAAGTCTAGTGCCTTCCATTCCATGCCTTGAACTAACATATTCTATCCTTTCTTTGATTTTTTTCTAGTGGATGTCATTGATGCTTAGTAGGGTTTATGTGAACATGGAAATATTCAATAGTAATTTGCTCAAATCACTTGAATGCCCTAAAATTGCTCTACACAGATAGCTCTCAAAAATTTATGGTGAGAAATGACTCTTTTTTTAATGAGTAGTCCCTTTCTTATATTAAAAAAAAATACAATAAAGTTACATATTTACAAAACAAGGGGCCAAAGGAAATAGGATCACCCCGTGAGTTCTTATGGCCTAAGGTTGGATATCAACTATTCATTAAAAAAAAAACTTCAAAAAATAAAAAGCCTCATGATGCTAGCACAGTGCCATCTTAGGGAGGAGGATCGTTATCATCAAATCCCCACCTAGGAGTGGGGAGTGTAGATGGCTTAGGGGGGGCCCATCCATCATTAGTAGTAGCATCATCTTCTTCTTTTTCTCCCTTAGGTATGGGAGGATAAATGACTAAGTTTAGCTAAGGAAACACCCACTTGGGGTCTAAATGTGCAGAGGACCAACTAGTAGTAGGAGCAACAAGAGGAGCCATTAGGGATCACCTTGAGAAAGACCTCTAAGAAGGCAAGGTGGATTAGTGCCAACCACTAGAGCCTATAGAAGAGAAGTGCCAACCAAGAGTACCACCATTGGGAGAGTGGCATGGCTAAGAGAAAGGTGGGTGTGAGTGATGAGTAGAACTGCTACATCCTCAATAGTGACTGTGAGGAGGGGTATAGTTGTCAGAGGTAGAATCTAATGGAACACAAGCTATTATATAGGTAGTATTTCTCTAATGTGCCAATAGCTCCTATAGGCGAGCCACCTCCAAAGCCACTTTATCAAATTGTACTTGAATTTTTAAAATGAAATTGTTATAAATACATGCTTTAGCATACATAGCAACATTAATGTCAAGTGTGTTTTTAGAATAAATAATTGCATTGTGATCTTTCTAAATGGTAAATAAAATCTCAAATCTAAAAGCATGTGATATCTGGGAGTACTTGAAGAGAATCTAAATGTTGTCACCTAGAACAACCATATGCCAAGAGAAAGGTTCAGGGTGGAAGGGGAAAAAGAGATCATGGATCCATCACCAATAAACTAAGGTTATTGATAGAACCAAAAAATGTGCAAAAATGTCTCTACTTGACCATACAAAGGGCAATGGGGGTCACAAGCACATAGAAGCCATAGTCAGGGGCCCAAAGGAAAGCCCTAGGAAAGAATACAATAGGTGAAATGCATAATTTTAGGCTTAGCAATGGTTTGCCACATGGTGGAAAACCTATGACTCCAAGTATAGTCAGAAGACTGCAAATGCCATCTTTGGTTAAGAACTTCAACCATGGGCAGGTGAGGAACTAGCCATTGGTAGCCCAACCTAGGCTTGTAGCTAGTTACTAGAGTGTTTGGATACCACTTATATTCTTTTCACCAAGGGAAAGAGGACTGAATGCCAATTTTATGGAACAAATGTGGAAGCACCACATAAACTAGAAGATCAAAAGTTTGGCAATCTAGATGAGTGAGCCAGAATTGGACATTCATATCCTCCCATAACTATAAACTCGTAGTAACTTTGGAGAAAATATCTTTAGGGGTTCTTATGCCATGTTTAAAAAAATATAGAGCACTAGCCCCATGCACTTTGGTCAAGGGAACACCTTGGATAGCAAATAATGGTGACCACTAGAGATTGTGCTAGTTCATGGAGAGCCTGTCTCTGAACCCATCACTAGCCTAAAAAAGTTAGGGCTTAAGTTCTTCCTAGGATTTCCAAATACTCTTAGCAACAAAAGTGCCCTAAATTTTAAATAGGTTTAGTGGTCACAAGAAGGGTTTGAAAACCAATCCCCTTCTAGGTTGGCTGATGAACCAGAAAGCCTAAAGAGATCCAATGCCATAACAAAATCTTCCAAGCTGCATTGCTAGAAAGAGCTTGGACAACCCATTTGGCACAAAGAGCAATAGCTTACTTCTGGGTAGACAACAAGCCTAGGTTGTTAGACTCTTTAGGAAGATAGCATAAATTGTAGGAAACTCTATGAAAGCCCTAGTGAGAAGCATCTGAAGCCTAGAGGAAGTTGTGTAGCAATCACTCAAGTTTGAGATAAGAGGCCTTTGAAGGAGCCCAATAGGAAGAGTAGTACACATGGGTAGTGGCCAACGCTTTGGGAAAAAATTAGAATTTACCTACAAGGGAGAAAGGTTTGGTGATCCAATATTGCAGCTTCTCTATTTGTGTAATGATCACATTCCAAAGCTTGATGATAGAAGCTTGAAAGGCAAAAGGGATGCCCAAAAAATGAAAAATGTCACCATGCTAGACCCATTTCCATTGATATTGCACAAGCCAAGAAGGTAGGGTATGGGAAGACTGCTAGTAATATAGTGTTTTGTGCCACTGCATAGTAGACCCTAAAGAAAGATAGAAGGTGTTAAGACATCGTAGAGCAGAGGGAACATTCTCTTCATCCTTAATGTGAGTGAGGAAGGAGTAATCTATGAAATGGCCATTCACAAGCTAATCAGGGAAGGGAAATATCATAGACTCTCCCTTGTGAGATAGCATTTGTGAGCAAGTACCAAAAAACTTCAACAACCAATGTATATAGAGAGGGCACTAGAGGATAGCCTTGTTGAATTGGATGATAAAGTATAAAGACTGTAGACTAATGACCATTGATGGAGATGCAAGTAGAGGCATCCTCAAAAAGTATCTGGATAGATTGCAAAAAGGTAAGGCCAAACCCAAGAAACTAAAGCATTGCAAGAATGAAAGGTCACTCTATCCAATCATAAGCTTTGGCAAAATCAATCTTAGGAAAGATGGCCTATTTCTTGGAGTGCTAATCTCATTCCATCCCTTCTCACACAAAATTTATATTATCTAGGACATAATAGGATTTGATGAAACCCATTTTTTTGAGGCAAATAATTCAAGGAAGAAGATGATAGATTTTAAGAGAGAGAGCCTTGGCAATGATCTTGTAAGAGACATTCAATAAGGTGATGGGCCTCCAATTGCATATATCTTTAGGGTCACCTGCCTTAGATATGAACTTGATATTTCCCTTATTAATAATATTGCCTAAATATTTGGAATTGTAGGCTTTAAGGTAAGCCATATGTAGGTCTAGTCCAATCTCCTCCCAAAAGGCTTTGTAAAATTCACAAGGAAAACCATCACAACTAGGTTCCTTATCATTCACCATGGAGAAAATAGCCTCCTTGAGGTCTGCTAAAGTGAGTTTCTAATTTTAGAATGCATATTGTTTTAGAGCAAGCCTTTTATGAGTCACATCCAAAAAAGCCTACAAGTCTTGATTTTAGGCTTTTGAAGGGCCTTGCACCATGAAAAATTTTTCATAGCGGTGAAAAAAAACCTTAGAGAATGTCAAGAAGCTCACAAAAGAAGTGTTGACCCTCTCGAATGTGTTTGATCCCAACCATAGAATGGAAAGCCCTCAATAGATTAAAAAATTCCTTAGAAGCTTGATTTCCAACCTCCAACTAGTGTACGTGGGCTTTGAGCTGAGCTTCCTAGGTAATATAGTTGTTTGTGACCTTCTTCTAGTGGCAGAGGTTGGAAAGTCAAACGTAGAGATCTGTGTTAAACAAATTCATGGCTAGAGCTTCAGTGGTTATACAAAGATCTTTGGTAGTGTCCTTATACAATCTCTTGTGGTAAGTGGCCAATTGTCTCCTATAAATGCAAAGAAACCTTGTAGTGTAGGTGATGGCATCATTCCACCACTAAATCTACCAAGAAGTGGATTGGGACCTAGGTTCAAGATTCCAAGTCTATGAAATATGAGATGTGGTGGGCAGATGCGATAGTAAAGAGGTATTAAGGTAAAATTGAGTTTTACAATTACAAGGAGGGATGGAATACTAGCTAATGGAGAAGTGAATGGGAAAATGGTCAGAACAAGTCACATTAAGGAGTGGACTGACACATAGCACAATTGTGTGAGAAAAGGAAAAGAAGGACTAAGTAGAAATCATAGCATGGTCCAACCTTTTGAGAACCTTGTCAAATCCCTCTTGAAAGTTGGACTAAGTGTACTAGATTCCATCAAGTTTATGGTGGTAAACATTGGGATCAAAAAGACCTAGCTTGTTCCACATGTAAAACCAAGCTTCCCTCTCTTTAGCTAACCATCAAAAAGGAAAAAGGTCCAATTTATCAATAACCAGCTCAACCATATTGAAATCTCTACAAAATATCTAGGTGGTAGGTGAAAAATGATTAGCTAGCCACCTCCAAAGGTGTGAATTCTCAACCACATCATTAGGGGCATAGAATTGACAATGCCAAAATAATGATTCTGAAAAGAAAGAAAAATCCAAGAAACTCTCTACATGGGGTCAAAACCATGAGAAATAACAAAAGGAAAAAGCTGAGTGGAGAGGAGAGTGACTACACCACCTCAACCAGCTTCATGTTGAGAGGCAAAACTAACACCATCTGGCCATATAACACTGCAAACTAAGTTGAGAACAAACCTAAAGACTTTAACTTCTTCTAGACACAATACATCAATATTGCCAAGCCTACACTTGGTATCACGAACATAATATTTTTGAGGGAGGTCTATTAGCCCCAACACATTCCATGAGAGAAAAATCATTATAAACCAACTTGTATATTCTCCTTGTCCCTAAGAGAGGAAAAGTTGGTATGCAAGAAAGTAGAGATTCAAACAAGGGGTCACCCTAGGAAATGGCTCTTCATTTATCCCCATTGATAGAGACTACATTTTGACCTTTGAGGTTGTGAGAGTGATAGAGAGACTAAGAAGAAATCATAGAAGCTACTTGAGGTGCACGAACCCAAGTAGCTTGAACCTCTAGCTATATTTTCCCCTGCAATGTAGGGTTTGAAATAGGTGGCAAGACAAGCATGGAAACCTCAGGAGCCATAGGAACAAGAGGAACCACACTGGAGTTGGGATGACTAGGTTCTTAAGAAATGATGCCTAGTTTAGCAGTTCCCTTGGCTTTCTCAAAAACCATTGTCCATTCATCTTTTTTAATGGCCAAATCTAGCTTGGTTTCCTGGACCACAGAGAGATTGCACTCAAGAAGGGGACAATTATATATCTTATGGCTACTAGATTCATAGCAAAAGAAAGTATTAAGGAGGTTCAAGTAAAGCACCTTTTGGGTAAAGGTGGTAGCACCAATCTAAATTTCCACTAATTCTTTAAGGTCCCTAGAGAGGTTGACCTTAACATAAACCCTCTATTAAGGGCAAGGATTGAAAATTTTGTCTCATTCTACACAAATCACTTTGCCCATAGTTTGAGCAATTTCTAGGAGGAAAGACCAACAAGGGATGGGCAACCCAAGGAACTCTACCCAAAATAGAACCCTAAGTTTGCAATCATTCAAGACATAGAAGTCTGGAGACCATCTCTAGAAAAAAGAAAATATGAGCAAACTATCCATGGCCCATGGCTCAAAATGCCCTCAACCTAGGAGGGGTTACCAAAATGAAATACAAAAAAGTACTTAGTGAGGTTTTGAATCCCTTCAAGGTGAATCCCCTGGGGGTTAAAAGCCTTGGTGACCCATTCACGTAGCATGCTTTTAGATGGAGTGTGACCCACAAAAATACCCAATAAGGGTTCTGGTTTCTATCCATTGATAAATAGATTCAAAAGTAGAGATATTCAAAACTAGTTTAGGAGAGGGATTACCTCATGGAACACCTTGGCCACAAACTTGCATGAATGTTTTCTTGGCAAGGCCATTCTCACATGCAACAACTCCAACATCAATAGCAACTACTGGGCTGAAGAGGGTCAACACCATTATATCTAAAAGGAATTCTCACACTAAATGTGGAATGATAAATAGCATGGCAGAAAGGGTTCAAACAAAAACCATACAAACCCTAGAAAAGCACTAGAAATGATTTTGATTTCACCTTTTTAGCAAAATTCTCCTTTCAATTGCCATAAATGCCTTGGTATGATTGTTCACTCAAATGACAAACTATCATCCACTTCGCTTGTATTTAAAGCTTGCCAAAGTCTTCCATGACTTGGTAACCACACAAAAAATATAGTAGCTCCCAAACTTTCTTGGTAGGGTCTTACAAACTGACCTAACTCATTAAGGTCTTCAACCTAACCATGCTTAGTAAATATTGGCATCTTTTGAATACTCAGTGATCCCTTTACATCTTGAATGTTGGTATGGATCTTTCATTTTGCTGACTGGAACTGATGTGAGATGTCTTCTTTAGAATCCTAGTTCCAGTTCTCCTTAAGAGATCAAGTGGAAATGCTAGAGTCACCAAATTCTTGAGTGACATGTTCATCATTGCTCGAACTTGCATTCTTAGAAGACTTTGGAACCCATTTTTGTCTCATCTTCTTTTTGATGTTATCAGCTTTTGCCTTCTTTTTATCTTCAACTCTTCCAATATTCATCCAATTCTTGGCAAGATAACCAAGTTTTGTATAGATCAAATGTCTTCTGGTAGTATCTCTTATCCTCATGTGATGCTTCACACAATTCACTCTAATGTGTCCAAATTCTCCATAGTAATGACATCTGCATCAAGTGTTATAGTCCCAAGAAAATATAGCTTTTACAATCTATTCTGTTGGGATCAATATCTTAGTTTTACATTCAGAAGATTTTTTCCTATGCTTCTTACATTTGTGAGATTTGCCTTCAAATCTAGGTTTTTCCTTGCATTCATTAGCCCTATGACCATGCTGATTGCAATTGTATCATTTTCTATTGAATTTAGCTTTCCAATTGGTCCAAAATTTGTTTGATGTATGACCTATCTTACCATAGTGATTGCAAGTAGGTGTTTGATTCTTTTGAGCTCCTTGCTTGGATGATTCACCTTCTTCTATATATCCAATTCTTTCTCTTCGTTTTTGTTTGTAATGACTTTGATCATTTAATTGATTCATCTCTTCTTGATATTTCATCATCCTTTCATTGGTTTTATTTTTAGTGTTTAGATCATTCTACAATATTTCATTCTCTGATCTTAGATTCATGATTTCTTCATTTGCATTGGTGAGCTGATCAATGAAGTTTACCTATTGAAGGGATAGGTGCTAAATTTCATTGTTCTTTCCTTCTATCTCTTCTTTTATCTTGTTTTTCTCTTCCATGACTTTAGACAATCTAACCAACTAAATTTCTTGTTCTCTTCTCAGTGTTCTTACTTCTTGAAGTGAACTATTCTTTTGCAATAGTTCCTTGATTACATCATTAGCTTCATCTAAATTTCTTTTTGAAAGGATGTCTTCAATTATTTCTTAAATGTAGAGTTGATCATTCATCTAAATTGCAAGATCTTTTCTTCTTTTTAGAGATTGAGAGAGTTTCTCCTTTGCTTTCTTGAGTTTCCAAATAGCCAATTCCAAATCTATCTTCTCATTTTCAATAGCCTTTTCAAGTTCGAATACCACCATAGCCTTTGATCTTTGCTCACGTTGTTAAAATTTTCTCCGAGAACAAAAAATATCTGATACCAATTGTTGGAAATATATGTGATAGGTTAAGTTACTAAGAGGGGAGGGGTGAATTAGTAACCAATAAAACTTAATCCTTAATCAGCAATCAATCCTTCATGTGTATTCTAATATAATTGCATGCATGAGAAAATGAAAACATAAAAGCATTCATAACACCTTTAACACAAAATTTGGTGACCAAAAAACCTTCCAAATAGAAAGTTAAACGAGGGTGGGGATGATACCCAAAAGTTTTAGTACTATAGTATAAAGTTGGCCTTTTAAGACTTACAATGATCACTTCTGATGATCTACCCTATTGGGAGTAATAAGGACTATTAGGTCCACCATGAAGAAGGATTTACAAACATACAATGAAGTACACTTGGTAAAGCAATTTACAAAAGACTATTAAGTCTAACTTATGAAAGGATTTAACTGATCCACCTATTAGGATGAAATAGTATTTGATCTTTGATCTACAATTTGGTTTTTTGAATGAGATTCCTTTGAGTGTAATGATCACCTTACTATGATAGATAAAGATTTGTTGCTTTTTATACTATTGTAGCCTTTTTAATTCACTCTTTTTCTCTTCTCTACTTGTTACATTACTTCTTACTTCACATTGGATGTGATACAAATATATTACATTAATACCAATCCAAATCATAAAATACAAAGTCAGCCACAATACAAGTTTACAAAAAAATACAAAGTCAGTCAAAGTGTAGACACTCGGGTTCTGAAGATTAGCTTAGTGAGGTTTTGATACTTGGCATCTGTTGTCAATGCTTGACATCATCATGCACTTAGTAGACATAGAAGCTTGGTCCATACTAATCACTTCCAAGTAGTCTTGAACTCAGAATACACTAGTGATTTAATGAATATTGTGAAACTTTTCATATAAACTAAGTCACTTGATTCTAACTACATAGCTTAGTAAATGCCATCACTATGATCTTAGTATAAATTGAGTCACATGGTTAACACTGAGTTGTTTGGTTAACACTATACTCACATCAATGTAACTAGGAACTTGGTAAGCACTGCACAACTTGGTTTGTACCAAGGAACTTGGTAAACCTTACCATGATCATTTTACACTTCTGATCACCAACTTGGTAGTAACTACTTGGCACAAACTAAATGCTATCTTTTGGACTCAGTAGCAACTATAGAACTCGATAGAGTCTGAAATGCTTGGTTAACACTATTAACTATACAATGTTCTTGGTAGATACTTACAATCTGAATAGGGTCATGTCACTAATAACAAACATGACTATAATGTCAACATTTCCACCCAAGAGGAGTACTTTATAGGGAAAATGATATTGGCTTCTATTAATTTGGACAACACATTTCTCATTACTGGTTCAATCTTGGTATTTATCGGCCTTTATTTTTTTCTAACAAGCTTGACATTATACATTAGGTCTACAGTATTTTGAAATAGACTAGGGTAAAACCCCCTTAAATCATCATATGTCCAAGCAAATGTATCATTAAATTCTTAACACAAACAGTCAAAAATTTCTTGCTTAGTTTAAGAAGATTATTTTCCCTTGTTTTACATCCTTCTATCAGCAATTGTAATTGGTGCATTGTCTCCCTTGTTTGTAGTAAGATTCATGCCTCTTTCACTCACTTGGTTGTTAGTTTTGAAGACACTCTCTAGGGTAATGAGACCCTTAGGTAAATTTTTGGAGCTAAGGTTGATGATTTAATCACCATATTGGTCATGCAATCTTGATTGATTTCTATCTGAGAACTCTACTTCATTCTATAAGAAAGTCATAATTTGTGCATCAGATTCAAAGACTTGCCAATTAATATTACACATGAGGTAAGCTGAAACTATAATTCATATCAATTTCACCAATCAGATTAGCATCTTCAATTTCTTCAATTGGCAAAATAAAATCATCACCATTACTTTCATAATGAATATAAAAACTAGATTCATTCTCAACCACTTTCTCAATATGAAAGCTTTGATCAGGATGCTCACAAATATCAGACTCAAAATGAAAATCTTCTCCAACAAATGAATCATGCATGCTATCAGTTTTGAATATGAAAGCTTCATACTCAACTCGAGGAAAGGGATCACACATACCTTGAAAATGTGCATTCTTATGCATAGACAAAGAGTGTTCATATGAGCAATCAGATTTATACTCACAAATATCATCAATGTCAAAATCTAAAACTATTCTAGGATCCTCTAATGGTTCTTTGAAATTAGCTAATGGATTATTCATTTTATTAGAGCATTCATCATAAAACTTAGTACAAGGTGTACACTGATCTTCAACAACTTTATCAAACACCTTATTCTCAATCTCATAAGATGCAACATCATTATCATTTTTACTATCATACTCGAAAGAAGAACAATCTTATCTCTTACAGTAGTAGGATAATGTAGCATCATTAAAATCATCCTTAACTAAATCTAAACATTCCATGTCTTCTTAAAACAATGGATTGATAACTCCATGTAATGATCCTTTTTGAACATCTTGACAAAATATAGGCTGATAATCAGCAAGATCTTCATCATATAAAGTGTTAGTATACACTTTAAACTCACTTCCCATTTCGTCTTCATGGAGACTTTCAGCATGTGAAGAAAAATCAGAACTATATGAAGACTCACTTTCTACTCCATCAAAAATGCATGTAGAAAATAGATCAATAATAGTTGCATTGTCTTCATGAAGGTGATTCAAATGTCTTGCAAACCAATTATCTTTAGGTGTTGATGCATTAACCTTAGAATCATTTTCATATTTCTAGTTACTACTACATATATCTTCAAGACATTCATCTCCACAATTAGGTAATATGTCCTTATAGATAATCTCTTTGTCTTCATATTGTGTAGACAACTCTTTTTCATAACTTTCAACCTCAAGCTGATTTACATAACTTTGAAATAGAAGTTCAATTTCAGATTTAGAAAAAGAACTCATACCTTTATTTTTGTAAGAGTATTTACTTCCATCATTTATTTCTTCTTCCCAATTTGCATCAGATTCATATGAAGATGAACATGTTCTATCACTGTACTCTTCTTGACTCGAGTAACAATTCTCATAATTGTCTTCACATGATGCTTCTTTATAATATGTTAGATCAACAAATTTAGTGTCATCACTTAAAACAAGACTTTCATTTTCTTCCTTCTCATATTGAGATAAATATCTTTCATCTTTAAATTTTATAACACTCTCAGCATCATGCAATCTATCAATAAGAGAAATAATTTCTTGCATATATGACTGATCAAGTGAATTCACCTTACCATCCACTACTAAAGTACTACAAATATGTGCACTCTATTCATCAGTAACATGATCATCTCTACTGTAAAACCAAGGAATTTCATCTGCACATGTCTTTAATTCTGAATTTTCAACAAAATTATCCACCACAGTAGGGGTACCTACTTGTTGATTTGAATTTGAACATTCTTTATGACATTGAATTCTTCTTTGAATCTCATCTTGCTGGCAAACACTTTTAGAGAAATGACTCCAAGTCAATCCATATTTTATGTTATTTTCAATCTCCATTGCCATCATGAATGTTTGATGCAAAGTCTCAGGGTCTTTATCTCTCAATAGATAACTCATCTTCTTGTCAAATGCATAAAGATAAACCACTAAACACACTTGATCATCTAGCTTATAAATTTCAAGAATTTCATTTAAAACCTTTGCAAATCTAATATCAAATTCAAGAAATAATTCATTACTCCTGATTTGAATTTTCAAGAACTTATCAAAATAATTAGAGACACTTACTCTTTCCCCAAATTGCTTCATGAAGGCTGAAAGTAATTCATCCCAAGATGAAATTGAACATGCTAGTAGAAAAGAAAACCAATCCCTAGCATCATATTTCAAAGTTTGAACAAACAACTTCATGTGCACATCTTTATGAGCAATGTCAAAATCACCAATCAAATCATTGAATAGCTAAACATGATGACTGGCTAAATTTTCATGCTTCCCATTGAACTTAGATAAATATTTACTAAGATTGTATGGCATGACATTTGGGAAACCATAGATACCATCAAAGCATAATGGCATGTATCTCTTGGTAGAAAAAGATCTACAAATTTTATCCATGGACTGCATACTAGGTGAAAGGAAATTTGACATTTCTCACAAACTTAAAACTTATTCACCATAGTTATTTTCAAAATTCATTAATTATAGTAGATCAGTAATTCTTTCTACCAATTCAAAACTTCAAACATAATTTAAAATGAAAAAAGACACTTTTGCTAAGTCCATCTCTCACAAAGTATGTTGAAATGTACCAAACCAATCTCCTATGTAGTGTTGAAAATACCATTTGTCAGAGAAACTTTTGTAAAGCTCACTTTCATATAAATGAAATCATATGAAAGTGGAATATAACTTTGAATGTTGATGCTTAAAACATTGATCTACTGATTGGCATAGGTGTTGATTTCAATTCTTCACACCAATGATCAAATCCCTAGTAGAGTCACCATTTTGTTGAGAACCAAATGAAATCACTATTATGACTCATTTTAAAATTCAAATTTCTTATGATAGTAGATCAACATAACACTTTAACTCATCAGTTAGGAACTTATAAACTATCTCTTCATGCCTAAAACTTAACATAACTTTCAAATCTACATTACCAAGTCAAAAATTCTTTGAAAATATTTATATATAACCAATCTACACTAGTACAATGATCCTTTAGAGAGTTTCCACTCACAATTGAGAGAAAGATTTAAAACATGATTCATAACATGACAAATATGAACTAGATTTTCAACTTGTAGAACTTGCAAATTGTTAAACACTTAGAAGAGAGAAACCATTATTAAAAATTCTAACTCTAACTTTACAACAACACTTTGAAAACTAAATTGACTTAATTGATTGAAAATAAAACTTAATATCAACACAATCTGCATTCAATCCTTCAAAGATATTATTTTCCTGAACAAAGCATCATTGGAGTGCATGACATCTAAGAAAACTAGAAAAACATATCAGAGAATTTACTACTGCAAATTTTTCCATGCACTTTGTTTGCTATATTGAATCTCCTTTTTAAATTCTTAAGGTTTGTCTACTATTCAGATTTAGTACATCCCCAACAGAGTCACCATTTTGTTGGCTGACTCAGATGAGAAAAATCATATTGAAATCTAGGACTAAAATATTCAATTAACACCAGAGATTCTTGTCCTTTTAACAAGGTTTATTGCCATCTTATTTCCCTACCAAAGAGACCATTTTTTTGGTGTTTTAAAATGTTACAAGTTTCAAATTATCCCAGTGAGAATATGATATATCTAAGGGTAGCTAACTCCTATCTTCAACATGCCATTTTAGACACCGAGCCAACTATAAGGCTAGACCCTTCTTCTACTTCAAGCTCTGCAAAACCTAGGCGGGTGGTCCTTAGATTCAAATTATATGGTACTAGTGCTAAAACATATTCCTGAATCTATTAATAACAAATTTGTCCCTTATATCTCCTAATACTTATGCAGTAACAAAGATGTGCAATAACAATTGTAACTCTATGAAATTCACAAACTGAGTGAGGGCATCCTTTTTAGCTCTTCAACATAAAAGGGAAAGACATTTGATTAATGATGTTGATATCAAAAAAATCTCAAATATGTAGCAGTATAAATAAGTGGTCTTATAAATTATCAGTGCCTTATCTATTGGGAAATTCCATGAATTAAATACATACATCTGTGATATCC
Source organism: Cupressus sempervirens (assembly GCA_028749045.1). Lineage (NCBI taxonomy): Eukaryota > Viridiplantae > Streptophyta > Pinopsida > Cupressales > Cupressaceae > Cupressus > Cupressus sempervirens. The sequence continues at coordinate 182,063,895 of CM053791.1, read as the reverse complement.
AGGACATATTTCATACACCTAGACATCAGATCTAACCTATCACATTGTGAATCAAACATCAATGTTCATAAATACCTCATTATTATGAAGTATCCTTCTCAAAACAACCAGCAATCCTATCAAACACATCAAACATTTACTTTTCCCTTTGTTCCAAAAACAAAACATATTTGACATACAACCTTAAAGGAATACAAATGAGTTTGAGTTCTTTGTTCCTAGACCACATAAGACTGTAGATTACTGAGATAGGAGATGAGAATCAGAATGAAACTAAAAAATTCTTGCTCATTTGTATTCATTTCTTTGAAACAATACATTTAGATGTATGAAATCAAAACATAAAAAACACCTAATAGATCTAAGCTTTCTCTATTATCTTCACTATTGTTGTCATACAAGAGAAAATATGCTGAAGGAAATTAGTGTCACAGTGATGAGAACACATCAAGACTGGAACCCTATTTTCACAAATATGAGAAAACTCCAGATTGGAACACACATGATGTCACAACAATGAGTCATTTTTTTCTCCAAAAACTAAAACCAATGGTCTCATCGTGAAAAAACTAGAACCTCTACAATAAGAAAGAAAGAGAATGATATAGAGGAGAGTGAATTCTCAGATCTATTGTGCATCTGACATGTGTCCACTTGGAAAACAACTCCTAAAAGTGACAAAGCATCTCTCTAATCTCTCTCTGTAACTACATATCAAATCTTCAATTAGTTTGGTTTTCAAAAAGCATAAAGTATCTCAAATACTTGATGGAACAATAATCACTTTTGATGCTAGATCTCAAATCAAGGCAAAGGCAAAAATTAGTTAAATGGCCTCTAGAGGTAAGATAATCTTTTCAAAAAAAAAATTTCCACATTTAGGCTTCAAAAAGCTTTTATATCTACCCTCTAACCAATTTTGATGATCAATTACAAATTCTACCCATTTTGCTGAGAATGCCCCAAAAATTACAAATCTACTTATGGACTGAATTGTTGAACATCTGTGCAAAATCAAACCTCATATTTGGAAAATACATTTCCTCGCAGTTCCAATAGTATATTAAAGTGCCTATTTCAGATAAAAATTATCCCCTTGGAAGCCATTTAAAAAATTAGGTCCTGCTATAGCTTTGAAATTGCACTTGGGAAAATATTTATCCTTTTTAAAAGTTACAACTATAGCTTTAAATGAAATTTATTTGAAAAATCTGACCATGTACATGATTTCCAAAGAAAAACATAAAAAATAATATTATGGCTTTTGACTTTTCCTTTTTTTTCTCATCTGGGTCAAACCTAGTTTGACCACCCTCGCCATGTGTTAGCACTAGATTGGTCAAAATTTTGCCAAGTCATTAGTCCACCTTGCTACTAGCTAGCTAGTCACCATGTCACGTGGTTAACCTCCCTGCAACTTTCCTTTCATGACATGGCAACCAACATTGGATCTTCCATGTGTCGCCATCCTATACTTTCGTGAGATTTGAGCCACATCACTGTCTACTGGCCATTATGCTTGTCCACCTCTTGCTAGGTGTCATTGTGTGACTGGCCATCAAGTCCACATCATCATTGAGTCATCCTATCAAGCGAGCTCCACAATCTCACCGAATCTCTATGGTTTTTTGATAGATTGCCATGTCGCTTTCTGGAAAACCCTCCCATTTTTCGATGGTGACATAGTGACCACTGATTTCTGGAAAAAATTGTTTACAACTCTCCTTAGCACACTTGGTCAAAATTTTGGTTTTAGGGCCTAGCTGGCCATCCATGGTAGGTCCCTCCTTCTGACCTATAGCTTCCCAAAAGGGAGCTATCTTAAAGACAACATACAAAGCATGTAAAATAGCATTTAAATGTCTAAAAACCTCTTCCTTTGGAAAATGTGGGATAAATCCCCTTTATAATTCTTTCTACGACTCTTCCATCTTCCATTTTTTCACATGGAAGTTCTGCCTTTGGCATCCATGCCCTGTTCTGCTCTTCTCCTCATGTGGGTGACTAATGTACCGTTGCAACAAATAAGATCCAACCCCAACTTGTTATCAAGCATGTTGATTACAATAAAGTGAAGCTTACACAACCTAGTTGAGACATCTGATTCACCCTCCTGATGGATTTGGGTTTCTTTTTCTTCCAACTTGAGGACTTCTTTTGTCACTGACGACTCTTTTCTCCTTCCGCTCTATGAGTTACTTTTAATGTGTGGATTGCAATGTCCTTTGATGCTGTGGCTTACATAGCATTTGCAACATGTTTGAAAACATCTAATTTTATCTAAAGGACATCTCCCCTACTCCTGCTTTTCCCCCTACTCTCCTATCATGCGTGCTCCCCATAGGGCATTATTTAACCATTATTGGTGAGAGGAAATGAATTCATGGATCCACAAGAAGAAAATGAATCATTTCAGATCTATTTCTCATTGTCGCTTAGAGGGATTCCTCTAGCTTTCCTCACTTATTCAATGACTCCTCTCATTTCATGTCGTCCTTAAAGGAGACACCTCCCATGCCCCTGGTATTGGACTTCAAAAGATTTTTTTTGTTGTGTGCATGAGGTTTCCATTATCAAAGGGTTATGCTAATAAAATGTAGGAATTTACTCTTTTAAACATTAAATACAACATAACTCAAGATTCTCCACCATTGCTACATAATGTACGAGATCTATTAGAACATCATATAGTGCCTCTAGAGGTAATGGTCTCAAGAATTTTTTATTTTCCATTCCAATATTTACAAGAACACGTTTCACCAATCCATCATCTGGCCTAGTATCATTTAAAATTAACCACTGGTTAACACAATACTCCCTTTGATCAATGATAGCAACTAAAGCAAGGCTGTCACTATTATCCAACTAAAAAGACAGACTTAAGTAATCCCTCTCAACCTTCATGGAAACCACTAATGCCTCCTCATGAAGCTAGTAAATGATTTGGCTTGCTACCTACTACAACAAAACTGACACAAGATCTAACAATCCACAATTGTATTCCCTAATTGAACACATTCTGGTAGGACTGCCCTTAAAAAAAGGGACAACTAACATTCACTGTCCCTTTCCTTTATGATTCCTTCATGTTTTAAGGGGAAAGCGAAACCTAGTAGAACTAGAGCTGTGATTTTTTATTCCTACCAAAACATTTTGATGAGAAATATGTTGCAAAAACACTTCAAAATTGATTGGATTTGGAAGTCTTCTAACTAGAGAATGGAGCTCAGGGATATTTGTAGTATCTTCCTTCATAAAATTTCCAAAATGAACTGATAACATATACTTGGAAACAAGCATCTTCATAGCTGAGTTGAGACATATTCATCCTCTTTCTACAACTTGTCAAATTGGTGCCAGAAGGTCCTTTGACTAACTCTAAAAATTGACAAGAAGACCTGATGAGGCTCTGAAATTAGATACACTAATTCTTTGTTCTATATATTCTTACCTTCCATGCCATGAAAAATTTTGGGTCAAAAAATATTGACTGTCAAAGTTTCCCTCTCATAATTGCCTACAAGAAAACATGTTAGAAAACCATAAAACACATTTGGATTTGGCTTGGAAAACTGGGTAAACTAACACTTGGGAAAATGAAACTTGGGATGTTGGTTCACTATCATGAGGAAAAAAAAAATCCAGGATTGGGGCTCATCAAATAATAGGACACATTTGGCGAGCAGTTAAAGTAGGCTACTCAAATTTTTAGACTAGAAACACTGATAGGAAAACATATTTTGCAAATGAAATTGACCTGGGAAAGTATGCAAATAGATTCGTCAAGACTTGCAAATTGGCATACTTGAATTAATTTTAGAGTAGAACATAGTGGTATAACCCACTCAATCTCACCTATCATGGATTTTGAAATATGACATCACGAACATGGGTACTGACCAATCTGCCTTTCTTGACACCAGTAAAAGGTTACAAATTACATTTGGAATCACATTCAAAAATTGATCAAATGGATTCATCATAAGCTCAAAATTGAAACATAATAATTCTTTGAGCTCTATAATGTAGCAAAAAAATAGTTTTAGCATTTCATTCAATTGGGTCAAAGTTATGGCAAGTCAAACAGGGCCTCCCAGAATTCAGAACAATTCACATCAGCATGACAACAATAAATGACCAACTTTGAGGGATTTAAAACCTAGTCAAACAGATTTGAAACAACTAAAAACATAAAACATGGGCTATTTGGTATGGAAACTAAACACTCCCAAATGAGTGAGTCATAAAACATTACTGGGTACGAGATATTCAATTGCAAACATAGCCTCCTATCATTGTTTGACAATTAGGCAAAATGCAGATTTGGATATTGCTCAAAATAGGAGTTCATAGAATGGCTCAGAATGACCATTTATCATCATGGAACACATATATACATTGAATTTAAGGTGTTAGAAACATTAAACACCTCTTAGGCTTCAAATGGATGGTAAGGTACATATGCATCAAAAAACATTTATAGGGCTTAATTTTTCAATAGTACTCAAAATCAGGGATTTGATTTTGAGTCCCAACAGGTGGAATCCTTGTACTTTTATCCACCTTTAAGATTCCTTTGGTTTCAGTTGTTAAGATTCAGGGACAAGGGATAAAAATGATGCCCTATGTGTATATCCCATGTATACATTAATGCATTATTTTGCTTCAACAAGCATTTGGGACCCCAAAACTGAATTCCATACCCTAAAACTTTGGATTTAGCCTATTTGGTATGTTTTATAGCCAACCTAATTGATATTATTTTTTTAGAAAGTGTTTAATTGGTACTTCCTTTGTAAAAGTGCCCTTATTAGCCCTTTAGGCCTAATTGATGTCACAAGGGTTATGACAACATCTTTGTTCATGAGGTCTCATTACTTTGGGGTCTTGTAGTACATCTAAATTGATAACTATCTTGATGATTGGTTTTCTTGTTTCAATCCAAAATTTTCAAGTTACAAGTAAAAATCTGACTTCTTGGGCTACTAGCATTCCAAGGGTGTACTAAAGGATCTATTTCATCTCTTTGTTTTGGGGTCCTCAAGTTTAGTCAACATGACCATGATGATGTAAAAACAACATCCCCTGAGCCCTTTTTCCTATTTACATATTTTGGGTAAGTTTCATGTATTGAGTTATTTTATGCAAAGGTGCAAGTGTGGGGTTCTAGGGTCTCTTTTGACTCTCAAACCTTTTTAAGGTCTAATTCTAGGTTGAACTCTCCCAACATACACTTTCCATACCCTACCACTTATATCAAGTTACTAGATGAATCAAAATTCTAGATTGAACTCTATACCTGCTAGATTCCTAAAACACCTTACATGATGACAATTGAAAAATAAAAGGTTAACATGCATGATATATTGATATAGTAGCTGCTAGATAACATTGAGAAGCTTAAGAAGAGTAGAAGTACAATGTTTAGGTTTGAGTCATTATTTATTCACCTATTTTTCCTAGTTATGAGACAATTTCTTGGCATGCTTGATAGAGAATGGGACAACATAGATCAATGCACCATGAGCTTGGTGACACATCATTATAGAAGACAATCAAAGAAAAATATTGTGGAAGATATTAGCAAAATGATGAAATAATTTCAATCTAAAATGAAGCAGAGGCATAAGATATCACATTCACAAGTAAAAATGTACAAGGAGGACATATGTTTTATGGTTGAAATAGATGTGACTTGCATGGAGGTAGTTGTATCAAGAGTTAAGCTCATAGACCCCATGGGTTATGAATTGAGTGAGGAAATAATTAAAGGGTATGTGAAGATCATACTTGAGTCCAAGTAGGACAACAATACTCCTAGATAGGGAAATTATGCAAAAAATTTCAGAGAACTAGAGGGAAAGCTCTATAGCAAAGAGATCAAGAAGAATGTTGAGAAAAAGATAGAATCAAATCTCAAAGAATTAGGGATGACTAGACACGAATTCAATGAGATAAAGGGTATAACCTTGGAGATGAAGGTTAAAGGTCAAACTGAGGTATTGGTAGTTACTCTTATTTCTATAGTAGCTCATTTAGTGGGAATGACAGTAATAAGATCTTCACAAATACCTACTACTCCCTATGTCATAATTGCTCAAGTACAACCTCCTATTGTACAAACTTTAAAGAAGATTTTCGAAGAGGAGGTATAGATTGTTGAAGAAAAATCATCTACTCTTCTAGCCAAAGGAAATTTAGAAAGACTGGCCAAGGTGAAACAAAAGATTGAGTCACCTAGTAAGAAAAGGACCAAGCAACTATCAAGCGACCCTAGAAAGAGGAGAAAGATAATGCAAATGGTTGAATTAGATGAGTTTGATAAATATAATGAAGAAGATACACCTACTAAATAGGTAGTTGGAAAAGAAAGGTTAGAGACTTGAAAAAATACTTGGAAGTATAGTGTGGATGCTACCTCTGAAGTCTACTCATATGTTGACAAGTCCTTGATGAATGTAGATGACATGAAGGAATCTAGTGGATGCCCAAAATAAGGTGTTAAACAAGGTAACATATCCATGTATGAAACCTCAACCTCCAAAGACAATGAAGCATCCTAATAGGAAGATATGGGAAGAGAAGCAATGTAGCCTCCCCTCAATGATGTAGGAAGAGAAGAAATGTTGCCTCCCCTTAATAATGAATGCACACCCATGATAGAAGCTCCTTGATGACTAAAGAAGTTGCACCATGAAAGATGAATGATGTTACTCCTTATAGGAAGAAATGGTGCCATAGGTGTAGTAGATAATGCTCCCCAACTAGTAGGAAGAATCCTTAGAAAATATGATATCTGAGGAAATTGGAATACAATATCGAAAGACTACTATGTCTCCCCTAAAGTGAAAGAGTCCTTCTCAATCTACTATAAAGAAATGTCCACAATCATGTCAGAATTATCAAGTGGCTGAAGGTCAGAGTGTGCCCTCACAACAAGTGAAGAAGTCTCCTCAACAAAGAGAAGATGAGTGTCATCAATGATTTCTCTCACATCTTCAATTTGAGACTCTACGAATAGCCCTACAATGTCTAGGAGGAAGTCATCCCATGAAGTTAAAGTAGGAAGACATGGCAATTCCTACTACATTAAATAAGAAGCATCTATTGCTAGAACTAGATCAATAGAAGCAAGAGGAGAATCATGATGTAAGATATCATTTGGAGTTGAAGGTACCATAAGTGGATTGATTGGATTTAGAATGTCCTGTAGAAATGGAGGAACTATGGGGTCTCCATATGCTTTCCAAAGAGCCATCAAAATGATATAAGGATCATTGAACTTGCTAATGACATCAAAGTAATGTTTATGGACATTGAAATAAATGACATCCATAATTATTTTAAAGGGTGTTCGATCATTAGAGAGTCATTCTTTGGAATTTAAATAAGGAAATGCATCATTATGCTCTCTTCTTAGATGACCAATGATCTAGGCACTCCATTTCTGATAGTTCCTCTTTGTCAACCTCAGTCTAAAACCAAACTGACATGTGAAACAAAACTCCATGAGACAAATGTATGTATGCACCCCCCAAAATGCAAAAATAAGCAATCAACCCCCCCTAATCCATGATTTGGCACTTTATACTCAATGTAATTACAATAGGCCGTTTTGTCAAAATGGGCTTAGCAAACTTCTAATTTTTTTGTTTATAACTTCCTCTAATAGTTCAAATCTAGAACTTTACAATGTAGCTCAGAAATACAACAATTTTGAAGAAATTTAATGCAAAGAAAGGGCCTATTTTTTAAAGTGGTATTTTTGTCCAAACAAACCTATAATCTGATTGTAGATTTGAAAAGTAGACAAAAAATTATTCACTTCAAAAAAAAATAGAACTTGATTTGGAGTCCAAATGAGTCCGTATAGAGTGCTTAAAGTTGCAAAATGTAGGATTATATCGGTATAGTCACCAAAAATTGAATTTATGACAAATCCATGCACCAAAACTAAAAAATAATAGCACCACTAAAAAATTTAGGAAATTATAGCCAAAATTAAAAAAAAGTTGCACCTGATTTGAAGGATGGATGACTGAGACATGGCTTCCCAAAGTCAGACTATCAAATCAAAACTAAATTTGGAGAGGGGTCTGATCAGCAAACTATGAGGATAAATTTGATGTTCTAATAACCATCATGATAGTGTAATCTGATGTACTGATGACAGTCAAATGATTATCAAATTTAATGTGTTGATTGACTACCATTAGTGAAAATAGTCCCTTACATGATGTGGTAGTACAGATTGATGATTGGTCATATGGACAAGGCCACATGGTAGTGTATAGATGGTGATGTGTTTATTGACATCACTACTGACTGTGATCCCTCATGTGCTCCACATGGGTGCTTGATGTGGTTGGGTCAATAATGTGATGTGTCACATAGAAGGGGTGACAAGGTGTGACTTGGAAGGTGTGGTTGCCGAAGTTTTGAGCAACAAGGTTCAACAATGCATTTAATGACACTGGGAGGGTGGACCATGTGGGAGCCAGTAGTGGCTGGAGTTTGGTAAAGTACTGACAGGAATTGCCAGAGTGTGGGGGATGGCACTAGCAGTTTGAAGATAGTGGCTAACACTAGTTTTTTCTAAAAAGCCATCGCCAAGATTTTAAAAAGGCTAGTGGTGCAATGGGTTAGTCCCACGTGCACTAAAATGTGGTGTCGAGGTGTCTTTAAAACACACAAGCAATTGAGGTCAATGCAAATGAGTTTGCCAAATTTTGAAGGGAGTTGCCATGTTGTGGAAGCTCATCTTATGATGTGTTTTTCTGAAATACTATGGATTCGGCCAATGGAAATGTGAAAAGGAATATGTCTGTCGAAGTGATAGAATATTCTAGATGTTTAGAGAATATTCTTTAGTTGCAAGACCTAGGATTTGATCACCTGATTCCTGCAAAAAAAATTCTAAAAATATAATCTAAAAGATAGAGAGAAAATAAAATTGACAAATTCAAAAAATAAATTCAGAGATCTGAAATGACCATACTGAATTTGCAAATCGGGTCTCTGGGTGCCGATTTAGGAAAAAAAATTTGACTCAATTTTGACTATTACCCAACATAGGTGAATAAATAGTCAATTTTCATTGAATTGATGCTCTGGATGCAATGGTGAGGTCTACTTTGGCTATAGACACTCCCAATAATAGAAAATACTTTGGATTTGAATTGAGGTGTCCTGAGAGAGGTGAAGCAAGAATGGTCTCCAATGGCTATGAAATGATTCTCCTATGGCTTTGATACCATGTAAGAACTTTCCTTAGGGCAAAATCACCCAAGACCAAGAAGCTCAATAACTAGCAAAAAATAGACCAATAGAGTATGATCAAAATAACAATATGATATTCAATTGATGTATTGATTGATGTACAAGTACACTTGGAGTGCATGTATATAAAGGCCTCTAGAATGCTTCTAGAATATCTAGGAGTTAGCACACTAATAAGTCTTACAACCAACAACATGTCCACCAAGAGTGGATTATCCTCCCTTAAGCATAGGAGTTAGTGCAATGATGAGAGGATAAGCCTATAAAGTATGTCATGTAAAATTATGTTGTAGACACCATGTGCTAAAATAGAGTTGCTTGCTCCTATGTTGTCAATAAGACAACTTATATAAGTACAAAAAATCCTAGGTGTCTAACCTAATAAATAATAAACTAATGCATTTATCCTAAGTAAACTTAAGTAAAGTGTAAATAATAATTATTTACACTAACAAAATATATGACTTATGTACCAAAGTGAGTGTAAAGTCAGGGGGAGCAAGCCCTATTTCTATTGAATAGAGTGCTCCACCATCAACAATAATAGAAGCCAAGGACACTCAAATGGAAAATATATCTTTGAAGATCTCCATTGGAAAAGATACAATGCAAATTGGAACTACAAGTGTAACAACTAACATCATAGAAGATCCTTTCAAGGATCTTGGGCCAAATATTGTTGGCAATATAAAAAATACTCCAATTCAAATGAGGAGAAAGAGAAGAGAAAGATTGAGGCTGAAAATAAGAAGAGGAAAGTAGATGAAAGGAGATAAGAAGAAAATATTTGAAAATGAAAAGAAATAAAACAAAGAAGAGGAGAAAAAGAAGAAGGATCAAGAAGAGAAGAGAAGAAAGGAAGAGGAAGACGTGAAGAGTAAAGAAGAAGAAGAGCAGAGAAAGAAGAAGATGTGGAGAAGAAGAAGGCATAAGAAGATGAGAAGGGAAAAGAGGAAGAAGTAGAGAAGAAGAAGAAAGAAATAGATGAAAAGAAGAAGGAAGAAGAAGAGGAAAAGAAGAAAATGACAAAGAGGTCAGAAGGAAAGAAGATGAGAAGAAGAAAGAATATGAGGAATAGAGGAAGAAGAAGGTAGAAAAGGATGAGAATTCAAGTGTACCCCACACATCTCTCAACTTAGCTACTCTTGTAGGCTCATATGATGATAGGAAATTAGAATTGATGTCATCCCTTAAAAAAATAATCATTAAAAAAAAAAAAAACAAAGAGTTTGTAGAAAACTCTAATGGAAGTTACTGACAAGTTGCAATGAGTAATAACTATAAAACCACTTGAACCTGACCATAAGGATAGAGATAAAGATGTAGTTCAAGCATTTAATTCTAAATTCACAAGTTTTTTAGAAGTTGTAGTAGCACAAGATCAAGCCAAACATGATGCACATATGTTTGACATTGTCTATAAGAACATTAGGAATGACTTATTGACTCTTGATACTTGTATGAAGTCATTAAGGAAGTGTGAGCTTGAAGGAAAAAAATTTTATGCAAAGTGTGTGATATATCTTAGCTCCACAAATGAAATTGACAGTGAGCTTAAGGCTAAATGCACAGAAGTGGAAGCATTAGCATATCAGCTTAGTCAACCTAGTGTTCAAATTGAAGCAGTTGAAGCATAGGTTAGCAAAGCCTATGATGAGATAAGTCTCATTGAAGACATAAAATCGAGGATAACCAATAGGTTCTCACTTTTGAGAGAACACTTATTAGTGAAATTAAGTACAATTGAGCATCAGTTGAAGGAATATATGTCGGCTAAGACATCTTTTGACAATTTTGTGTACCCAGATCTAAATGCAATAGAGATAGTGTTTTATGGCTTGTGTGCTCTTCTCAGCATGTTAGAAGGAGTCAAGGAATTATGGGAGAATATTATGAAGAATCTTGCAATAATTTTTAGTGATTTTATGTCTCACTTATTAACATAAGAAAAGGTAATGGAGCACATTTTTGACATATAAATAAATTTTGACACCTTTGTCATTGATGTCAAAAGGGGAGAAGAATGTAAGAAAATTGTACAAGTTGATGATGTATATATATGTAAGGACCTGAGCTTAGTTATCTATATAGGAAATCATTGTAGAAGGAGAGATAAGGAGAGTTGGTAATATGATGTGTAATGATCCAAATATTGAATAACATTTTGGAGTTTTGAAGGCCATTCCTTTTGTGTTTAGTGTTGTTTTGTATAACATTTTTGGGACTTAACCAATTTTCCCATATGTTGCCATCAATGCAAAAGGGGGAGATTATTGGAAATATGGATAGGTAAGGTGAGTTAGGGTTACCATTTATGGTAACATATATTTAAGGATGAGATGGAAAAATATACTGCTAAAGATTCTAGTCAGAGATAGAAAATTCTCTAAGTGTTAGATAGTTTTAACTAGCAGCACAAAGATTGATTTTGATATAGAGAAGGTGACAGAAATATTTGGGATATGTAAAGTTAAGAGAAGTTATATAAAAGTGTCACAATGATGTACCTAAGTGTGTAGGTTAGTATAGGTAGTACATACAAAGTTACAAGATAAATACCATTAAAGGTAGTGTGTGCAGCAGAAAAAGTACATGAGAAACAAAGGTATAAAGTATAAAGGAATTATTTCTAAAACATAATAATTTCTTATGTTTGTAGGTAAGACGTCCTAGATATTTATCATAAGTCAGTATAATGTGTGATTGCATCAAGATGGGTACACAAGATTTTTGTGAAAAGAAATATTATAAGTATAGAGTTAGTCTATGCAAAGTAAAGCTATGTGCAATATATGATATATCTAAGAATGTGAAGTATATGATGTATATGCAAACTATTCTTATGACATGAAAATTTATATGAGAGATATGTGATATAAATTCTGATGTCAGATCAGGCTATGTGAAGTATGACAATTAATGATAAAGAAGTTTTTGTATCTATCTCATTTGTATAAAGGCATTATATTATATAATTGCATGTTAGGGAAGCAGACTCTTCTTGCACACAATTGTGATTGTAATGCCAACTCCTAACAGGGTTGAAGTAACTCCTAATAGGGTTGAGGATATTAATAGTTCCTAGTCCTCTATCAAGGATTGAGACACTATACGTAATTCATAGACTCCTAATAGAGTCAACATCCTCAATATCATTGTTTTGTTTAGTGGATCATTTTGTGGATGCCATCCACACTAGGGTTTTCCCTTGGCTAGAGTTTTCCTAGTTAACAAATAATGGTGTGATGAGTTCTCTCTATGTATGGTTTTATTTATTGTTCATTATTATTGGTTTACTTTCATATGCATGTTGTAAAGTAATTAATAATATACAGTTGTCAGAAAAAATAAATTAGAATATTGATTCACCCCCTCTCAGTATTATCTATTTCTAACACAAATTTGAATGCTCAATCCTTGGATGATTCATACACCTACTAACAACTCTTAAATCATGTGCAATATCTAGCCTAGTACATTCCATAGCATACATTAAACTTCCTATAGCTAAAGTATAAGGTACCTTGGATATCTTAACCTCCTCTTCTAGTGTCTTTGGACACATCTACTTAGTCAATTTTAAATAATGATGTAAAGGTGAGTTGAGAGCTTTGGCATTCTCCATAGAGAAACATTACAATACCTTGTCAATATAATCAACCTGAGATAATGTCAATCTTCTATTCTTCCTATCTCTTAAAAATTTCATACCAAGAATTTACTTTGCTCCCCACAAATCATTCATATAAAATTAAAGTGTTAATTTTTCTTTTAACCCCTTAATGTAATCCATGTTAGACACAACTACAAGCATATCATCAACACATAAAAATAAAATAATGTAGATGTCATCATATATCCTCTTACAGTTAACACAATGGTTAGAATGACACTGACTATAACTATTCTCATTCACAAAACTACCAAATTTAAGATATCATTGTCGAAGTTCTTATTTTAAGCTATATAAACTTTTCTTCAATCTACACACTAAGTTCTCCTTACCTTTGACCTCAAATTCTTGTGGTTGTACCATATATATTTCTTCATCCAAATCACCATGAAGAAAAGTTTTTTTAACATCAAGTTGTTCCACATGGAAATCTTCAGTAGCCACAGTACTTTAAAAATGTGAATAGAAGTCATTTTAAGAATAGGAGAAAATATATCATCACAATCAATGTCATTTTTCTATGCAAAACCTTTTACCACTAACTACACTTTAAATATTTTCTTATCTCCATCCTCTTCTTTCAACCTATAAACCAATTTATTTTATAAATCCCTTTTATTTGTAGGCAACTTATATGAATCCCAAGTCTAATTTTTTAGAAAAGGGACCATTTCTTCACTCATTATAGACTCCTATTGAAGCTTTGTATCCACCAGGACAACTTCATCATAACATTTAGGCTCACTAGCATCTATTAATAAAATAGAATACAAAGAGGGAAAAAATATTTTAGGAGGTCCACCTAGCCTTGTTGACTGTCTAATATTCACTAGGGTGTGTGGTATATTTTGGTTGAGGTTATTGTAGAGCATGAGGAACTAGTAGAACATCATCTTTCAGAGTATCATCCAACACTACATAATCATTTTCTTTCTTCTTATAGCACTATAATGGATCTTTGTACAATACATTCTCATTGAATATGACATCTTTGCTTCTTACAATTTTAAGATTTTGAAAATTGCAAAGCTTGTAACCAAATTAATTAATGCCATATCCAACAAATGCAAATTTGTTTGGCTTGGTTCTATTTTCAGAATCTATATTTGCAAAAGCTTCACAACCAAAGGTTTTGTAAAATGAATAACTCAACTTCTTACCACTCCATCCTTCCTCTAGAATACCATATCACAAAAGAGTAGAGGTACCTTTATTGATAAGATATACAATGATATTGACAACCTCAACCCACATGTTTTGTTGGAAATATCAGAGGAGTAACTAAGAGGGAATGGGTGAATCAATTACTACCAAAATAAATCCTAGATCCCTTAGATGTCAATATAGATAATTCTACCAAAACTTAACTCTATTGATGCTTGGTAAAAAAAGAAATGTTATAACTTGGTAAATACTGAGAATGCTCAATAACTATTTAACATGCAAATCTTAAGATGTTATCTATGATTATCATTATCGTAACTTAATATCATGAACACATTTGACACCAAGAATTAACTTGGAAACCCAATTTGCAAAAAACCACCAATTACAACTAGTTACTAGTATTTTCACTCTTCTAAAGTAAGCCCTATTAGGAGCCAACCCTGTTAAAGGTTACAAAACACATTGTTAGGTGTGACCCTATTAGAGGATTGAATCACCCTACTAGGAGTGGCCTTGTTTGAGGTCTTTAAACAATTCAATATAACTATCACCTTATTAGAGGATTTACAAATAACTATGTAGCCAACTCAATTAAGTGATTTAGATCACTGTTACAATGGTTAGAGAGTAATAATGAGATGAACCAATTTCTATTGCAACTAAATTATTGATTATAGATCTGAATTCTAGCTTGTACTTGATCCTTCTTGATTAAAAGTATCCTTTCAGCTCCATAAGGATATTTTGTGTATCCTTTTGATTCGCTTCCTCTTGGCATCATCATATCACACATACATTCCTCACTCTTCCATCTATTCAAATTCTCAACTTGACCTTTTATTTATATCTTTCATTTTGTCAAATTGGCTCATATACAACTTAGAATAATTAATATTCATCTTCTCAATCAGCTAGAACCAATACATAAATCAATTGACTAAATATGCCAAAATAATAAAATCCTTCGTTAGTCAACCCTGCTTGGTAGATACTAACTCAGAAACAATTTTTCTATGTTAAATATGTGAACTTAGTTAACACTACATACTTGCATAGATCCTTTGGTAACCAAGTGAGCTTAGTAGACACTAGTTCCATCCAACTTTTCCTTCATTAAGTGAGTGAGCTTAGTTAACATTCATCTTCCACAAGCTTTTCTTTGACACCTGAGTGAATTTGGTAGACATTGCCTTCTAAACTACACAAACTCTAAATTGCTCGATAGCCGTAGAAAACTATCTTCAATGCCCAAGTCAGCTCAGCATATACTAACTGATAATTATATGGCATTTGTGTGACATAAAAGACAATACACAATTAATCAATTGTATCTAACATGTTTAAGGGAAACCCAACATCCAACCTCATGCTCCTTGCTTGCTCCATTATTGTCATGTTCATTTGTTCAACCACCCTATTTTCCTATGGAGTCCTTGGAATAGTATTTTGTCTATGAATACCATTAGTAGAACAATAATCTTCAAATTATTTTTTGCAATACTCACCATCATTATCAGATCTAAGACATTTTAATCTTTTATGAGTCTCATTTTCAACCAAACATTTCCATTTCTTAAAAGTTATAAATACATCAAATTTATGTCTATGAAAATAAACCCATGCTTTTCTAGTTGCATCATCAATAAATGTAACATAATAATGAGAGCCACCAAGGGAAGATACCTAAGCTATTCACTATACATCTATATGTTCAATCTCTAATTTCTAATCTTTCATTTCCATCCCACTCTTCACAAAACTAACTCTCTTTTATTTTCGATACACACAACTTTTATAGAAATCCATATTGAGACATTTCAGACCTGGTTAAAATTTATTTAAATGAAGTAATTGCATAACTTTCTCACTTAAGTGCCCTAGTCTATTGTTCCATAGCATTGTTTTAGAATTTATAGAAATTGTTGTTCTCCTTGTTCAACTATAGTAACTATTCCTAAATATTCATTTTTCTCAAAACAATTAAAGTATAAGGAAAAATATGACATGTACAAAGATATAAGGTGCCTACTTTCACACCTTTTTCTACTACAAGGGAACCTCTTGAAAATTTCAATTTTTACAATGTGAAAAGTAATTATGCAACCCTCATCACCTAGTTTCCCTACTGAAATTAAATTATTACTTAGCTTTGGAATATGTCTTACCTCTTGTAGTACCCAATGATTCCTATTCTATAACTTAATCTTAATTTTTACCTTTCCAACAATTTGACAAGGTTCATTATCCTCCAAATATACTAGCTCAAAGTCTACTTGGACATAATTAGAAAAATAACCTCTATAGGGAGTAGCATGAAATGAAGCCCTGAATCTAGAGCCCATGAATCATCAACACTTTTTAAAGAAAGAAGAAAAATATCCTCTCTAGATTTATTAATTACCACATTTTCCTCCTTGTTCCCTTCTTGTTAGTCTCCTTCACTATTTTTTTGAGTCTTAAAATATTTCTTCTTATGCTCTAGTTTTCCACAGTACCAACAAGCTCTTGGTCCTCTAGATTGAGACCTCTTTCCACTTGATTTTTCTCTTTATTTCCCACAATTTTTAGAATTATTTCCTCTTTTAGTTATTCTACCTCTACTTTGTGCATTCAAAACATTTCGTAATGTAGATCAACCTGAGCTTTTCCTACAAGTTTCCTCACTCAGAATAACACCAATCACATCATCAAATTTTAAGGTATTAGATCAAGAACTAGAATTACTGACAACCATTACCAACCCATTCCATCTTTTAGGAAAAGAACAAAAAATCATGAGATCCTTAATTTCTTCATCAAAAATGAAATTTATAGAAGATAACTCAGTAGTAACTATATTAAACTCATTCAAATGATCTATAACAGATCCACCTTTTTTAATATTCATATTAAATAGTGCTTCATGATAAATAACTTGTTTGAAGCAAGGGAATTTCATATAGTTTTTCTAGGATTTGCATCAACTCTTCTATCATCTTAGTTTTTGTAATCTTAAATTCCACTGATTATGCCAAACATAAATGAATACTTCTAAGTGCCTTTTGATCCAAAAATTCCTAGTTCTCATTCTTTTAGTAGTCAATTTCTTGGTTTTTCATTGTAATGGTTGTTTTAGACAACAAAAAATTGGCAAAGACCTAAAGAACACAATTATGATCAAACAACGTAAACTAAGGATTAAACCAAAGGAACACAATGGACTTTCAAATCAATCAATAAATTAATCAAATATCAAACCAAAAGGGCCTAAATCACTTTAAAAGAGGAAAAATAAATTCATAAATCACAAAATGAAATAAAAAGGGAAAAGGGAAAAGAGAAAAGATGAAAATAAATGGAATAATAAATAAATCAAAAAAATCCATTTATGCTCTAAAAAGTGAAAATCCCCTTTTTTACATTTAAAAGAATTGAAAAATCCTTGTTTATCCTTACAAACTAAGTCTGTTGGACTTTTTCTCTTGGTCCCTTATGAGATATTTTTAGTTTCACCTCCACCCTCTAGTCAAAGGTAAAATCTTGATTCTTAAACCAACCCCTCCTAAAATTGTATAAATAGGGGGGAAATTCAAGAGGTAAAGGACCCAAGTTTTAGGAATCTGTACTATAGCCACATTTTGAGTTATCATCTTTAGTGTTGTCATTATAGGGAGTTCATGTCATTTTGATAGCATTTTAGCTTTCTTTTCATGTTATTTAGTATCATTTTAGCACATGTTTAGCTTATTGCATATTCATTGAATAGCACTCTAGAGTTTTTACACATATGTAATCTACATTTAGTCATAGATCTTGGATACATACTTGTAGATTTTCATTTTAAGCATAATCATTTACTAGAACTATCACTATGATGCTATTCTGAGAGCATTCTATTGGAGGTTGAAAATGTTACCCATTTCCAATTACCCTGATGAGAATATGATACATCTAGGGGTAGCTAACTCCCATTATCAACACATCCATTCAGACACCAGGCCAACAATAAGGCATGACCCTTCTTCTTCTTCAGGCTCTGCAAAACCTAGGCGGGTGGACCTACATATTCTTTATATGGTACCAGTTGTCAAAGCATACACTGCATCTAATATGAAGCAGATAAAACCATTATTTCTCCTAATAACTCATGAAATGACATCCATCTATAGTAGCTAAATGCAGATCTAGGAATCTCATGAGCTGAGTGAGGGCATTCTATTATAGCTCTTCAACATGAAAGGAGAAAAGCGTTTGATTATTGATGTTGATCTCAGCAAAACCTCAAATATGCATCAGTATAATAGGTGATCCTATACGTGATCAGTGCCTTATCTATTGGGCAATTCATACAAAAACCTAACACACATCCCTAAAAATCATTGATATGTGCCATACATCAGGACTTCCTGATCTATCTAACCACTTTGTGAACTAGACATCTGCATCCTTCTGAACCTCATACTTGACTTATCACTTCATGAAATCTGCAATCCTATGATGAGGAATCAAGCATTTACATAACTCTTTGAGTCATAAGCAAAATAAATCAACATATACAACCAATAAGTTACAACTGAGTTTCATATTCTTTGTTTACAAAACACAAAAGATCACAAACATCATGAATGAGAGACAAGACATCAGAATGAAGATTGACTTGCTGTTGCCTTATTATTCATTTCCTTGAAACAAATTACAATAAGATGCATGAAATTTAAATGCAAAGCTACCTAATAGATCAGACTATCTGTATTCTTATTTCTACTACTGTTCACATGAGAGAAATTGCTGAAGAAATATGTGGTATCACAGTATGGGAACATATCAAAACTGGATCCAAAATTTGGTATCTCAGTAGTGACTGGTTTTTCTCCAAAAATTGGAACCCATCAAACAATGAAAGATAGAAAGATATAACAAAGGATAGAATCTCGGATCTGATCTTCACGTGACAAGTGTCCATTTGAAAAGCAATCCTCTATAACTGAAAAACTTCTTTCTTCCATCTCTCATTCTAATCTAATCTTGTTTCATCATTTTTGTTACTGACTTGCACAATATCTCTGTTGAAATGACGCAACATTGCTGAGTCACCACAATATCTGATTTACCCATTGAAATGCTTGGCAAAAATTGGGTTAAATTGAATGAATGTGAGAGATGTGAACTCCAACCGCATTCTTACCAAGTTTTACTGATCCCCTAATTGGATTTTTAATTTTTTACCCGTTCCATTGAGAAAAACCCCAAAATTTACATTTTTGGCTATAACTCAAGCCAGGAGGCACCTGTGCAAGAACCAACCTCAAAATCGGAAAATTCAGCTCTTCCCAGTTTCGGTGGTATACTGGAGCATCTATTTTGGGCAAAATTTGACCTAGATATAGCCCTCTGAAGTTCAAGCCTCTACTCATGTCTCTATGACAATATTTCACAAATATATGAACTTTCAAAAGTTAAAACTATATCAGAAGTTCAAACTTTATTTTAAAAAAAGTCCATGTTAGTTTCTTGGCAAAATAATTTTAAAATGAAAATTTTTAAATCATTTTATTTTTCCTAGCCTCTTTAATTTTGGGTCAACTCCAGGTTTGACCAATGCCACGTGTCACTTTCTGATTGGCTGTTGACTCTTGTCGGATTCCTGAGTTTTTCGGCAACCTCGCTATGTCGCTAGCCGAATTTTTCAAGATTTTTCGGCAAGTGACATAGCGACCTGCCAGATTTTTGACTTTTCCGGCCGCCTATAAGCTACTGACATCATCATTTGGGCATGCATTTTCTTTCAAAATTTACTTCATTCCTTCTAGCCGACTGGGACCCACATGCACCTACCTTGCCTTTTCAAAATGCTTTGTCTCGTTGACACTATATGTTTGAGTGCAAAACCATATAAAGACTAAAAATACTTCCCACTTGCTCAATGTGGGATAATGTTCCTCAATGGTTCTTGCTCTTTGTGTTTGCTGTGATTGCTAAATGCATGAGTTTTCTTTTGCTGCATATGTGTGAGTTGTTCCAGCTCCTTTGGCATGAGTTTCTTATTCCAAACATGAAGCTCCATCTTGCTGGTTGTTTTTGCTATGAATCTACAGACTTTTCATTGTAATGGTCATTTCTTATGCACATGGTCATTTAAAATGCTGCTGCTCCCTTCAAAAACGTGGATGCACCTTTAGAGAAGCCATGAGCTTGAAAAATGGGGGTTCTTTGCTTCCTTTTTTATGCACATATGGTCTTTTATTGATTGCTTGCTGCAAAAACGTGAATCACATGCTGCCTTGAGCTTTGTTTCACCAACAAATTTGTTCATTTCTCTAAAAAATGTGGATGCTTCTTCCTCTGTGGATGTTTGACTCTTTTCCTGGTGATGCCTCTATTATGGCATGAAAGCCCTCTATTTTGCTCAATGCATCTGCACATTTTCTTAGTTTTCTTCTTGTGTTAAAACATTATATTGTCAAAACAAATAGCCCCTCACATTTATTTGATTCTTTTATCATTGAGAAAAAGTCCAATCTCATACATTTAGTGAACTAAGATAATGGCAATGACTACAGTGAAGCATTGTAATGATTGTATGTAAAACAATCAATTTAAAATTTTATTTTAAATCATTTTCGCACTAGTGTGAAATTTGTGTCTAAAGGCCCGCCAGGTGGCCGTAAAAACTAACTCAATCAGGTAACCAGGCCATGAAAATCGACATGAGTGTTCAATCCTGCATACTCTATCACACTGCAAATTTTCAACCCATGATGGATTCCCATTCAAAAGATTTTAATTGCCGAACATCCATACTTCAATTACTCTGCAGGCAAACAATGTTAAAAAACATAAACTGGGCTCGGGTTCGGCATTATAAACTAGGTTATTGATCACTTGGGGTTTTGAAAACTAGGATATAAGTTCTTTGCCATGAAGAGGATATAATTACATGTTTTGGGCTCATGAAGAATCACAGGGCACATTTGGCGAATTTTCGAAAACAGGCACTTGGAAATTTTAACTGGCAAATGTGTCAAAAAGTGATTTTTGGCAAATGTACGGACATAAGAAAGTATGCAAATGGATTCATCATGACTTAAGAACTGGCATACTTCAAGGATTTCTAGGACACAACACAATGGTACAATCCATTTAGGGTAGCCAATCACAGGATCAAAGTTATAACATGCTGAACAGGGGTACGGATCAATCTGGATACCTTAGCCGTAACAAAACAATGCAAACTGGGTTTTTGATCATGTTAGCAAACTGATCAAATGGATTCGACATGATCTCAAAATTGGAACATATGAAGTGTCTTACCCCAAGAACACAATGCAAAAAGAATTTTTTCATTTGGGTCAACTGGGTCAAAGATATGATTGGTCGAACAGGGCTTCCCAGAATTGTGAACAACTAGTTAAATGCACAAAACAGTAAATGACCAACTTTGCAGGGTGCAAAACCTAGTCAAACGGATTCAAAAAGACTTGAAAATTGAAACATAGGTTCTCTATTATGGAAACTAAACATCCCCAAAGTGACTAGTCATGACATAGTTCTGGGTAAAAGATATTCAGATGCAAACTGGGCCTCTGATCGCTATTTGACACTTGGTAGAATTGCAAATTTTGACACTAGCTCAAAATGGGACTTCACAGAATGATTTGGGATGGCAAAATAACATTGTGGATCATATGCATATGTCAAATGAAAGGTGTTAAGCCACTCAAACACCATCTAGGCCTCAAGCTACCAACTGACCACATGCATAAAAGGCACTTTAGGACATGATTTTCCAAAATTTTCAAAATGTGACTAAAAATGAAGAATGCAATTTTCAGTCCCAACACATTCTTAGTAGTTATAGTTAGGGAAACATGGGACATTTGTACAATTTTTATTTTAATAATGATTTCTTGGGTTTAGTTTAGTTTGTTGTCATTTTAACTGAACTCTACATCAATGTCTCATGAATATGTGAATCAACTATGTACAAATTGGTGCCCACCATGGGGCTTGAACTTAAAGCCTCTCTATTTTGCAATCTTTCTTTCTAATCTTCTATTTTTATTGTAAATCTATCATTTTTGTTAGTTTCTTGTGTAGATATGATTGATTATAGGTTCTACAACATTTTGGAACCTTCATAATAGCAACAACAAACTCCCAAAGACTTTCCCAATGTACAATGGCCAAATCTACAAGCTTTCTGATGCTACAGTGCTTCTAAACTCTGTTTTAATGCTTCTGAATAGTCTTTTAATGCATTTAAAGCTTTCTTTAGCACATTTAAATCATTTTTTAGCACATTCAAAATTTTCTATAAACTATATGAAATTTTTTGTAGTAGATTTACTAGTTTAGATAGTGCATCTGATACATTTTGTAATGAAAATGTTCATTCCTATAGCACATTTGATCAAAGTAATAAATTGTTGAATCTGACTTGCAAATTTTATTATTGGTTACTTACATGTCTCTTCCAAGCCAATGAGAACTCCCAAATTATTGATAGTGCATGACAAGAATGAAGACCCTTAGAAATGCATCTGGCCTTTCTTAGTATCAAACTAGGTAAGTGGACCTTAAACCTTTTTAATTCAAAGTGTGGCATTTCTAAGTTTAAAAACCTAGTTTAATAGAAACATTTGATCTCACTAACCTAAATGGGAGTAGGCCTATGCACTCAACTCTTTTGAGTTGATCAAAATGCCTGACCTTCTATAAAGATCAATTACAATCAAACAAGGAAAGAACCCACACATAGCTTAATTAGGAGCCCCTTCTCTTCTATAGTTAAAGGGCTTATAATCTAACAACAGTATCTATTATGTTTGGGAGGTCAAGATAGTAGGGATATGCTCTCACTCTTCTAGAGTGATAAAATTTCCAAACCTATTTTTGTTTTCTACTTTCTTACTTTCTACTAGGTAAGTTTACTCAACCATAGAAAGGCTACCTCTTGAGTTGCCTTAGTAGGGTCAGTGAGGGAATGCCTTCCAATATTGCATTTCTAATTGAATGCAAGCCAATCATGATTAGAATATAGCCTTCCTTTAATGGTCCTACAAGGGAATGTACCAAACCTCTTTAGTGTTGGTGGGAAGCTCTTTGTCACAAGAGAGGTAATTTCAAACATTATTAGTTAAAAACTATAATCCAATAGTTACTAGCTCTAGATAACCTTGTTAGGAAGCCCTTTCTTCCATTTTTCTAGGTGTGTGAAGATTCATGTTTCATTTTCATTTCTATTATTATTGTACTTGGATGTGTTTTTAAAACTTAATAATAAACTTTAGTTTAGACCATAGTCCTCCCAAAAAGATGCAACTACAAACAGATACAAAAACTAAGTCCAAAACAAGAACATTGCTGAAGACACTGAAACAACACATTTACTACTTAGAACAATCATTTGACCCATTCTGTGATGCATTTGATCTTTTTTATAGTGCATATGACTACAAAGCAATGCATATAAAGATTCAAATAGCACATTTGATTCATAAAATAATGCATCTGAACATTTAAAACCACATTTTCTTTGCAGAACAACACTTGATGAACATTGAAATAGCACATACACTAATAGAAATAGTGCATTTGAGCAATCCTAGAGTGCATCTGAGAAAAAAACTAAACTAGATGCTATCTATATGCACAACACGTGCAAAAAATAATGGATTCAAATACCCTTTTTCCTCATTGATATTTTCCAAGATTAAGAGATCTTGAAATTGACTATAACCATTCTTGAAACAAGAAAAGTCACAAGTTTCATCCAAAATTCCTCAATCAAATAGTTATTATTGCTTCACCTCACCTATCAAGCTAGAAATGTCTAGAGAGACACATTCATTCCCTACCTAACTTCATGAAAGTGAACTTACCCTTATCAACATTACCAAACACCTTTTCAAACTTAGCTTGTTATTCCAAATTAACCATGATGAACAAAAACCCTCATATTATGAAAACGCATGAGAATTAGAGGAATCCTATCCACATCTCATGCCACTACATAAAACTAGTGTAGTCACAAAACTAAAATGATTACCTATATTGGTGTGTGCCAAAATAGCCTATATAACCATCAAATGCATGAAATCTCTAGATCTTATTGAACCTATCACACCAATAGATTGCTCATCAAATATAGTTACCCACAAGTCACCCCCATTCAACCAAAATTCAGAATGTTTTTCCAAAATGGGTTCATCCAACATGTGGGATGAGAAGAGCATCGAAACTAAAATTGAAGATTTACAACAAAATCCTAAGGTTGTCGATATCATGGACAAGATACTTCAAAAATACAAAGAACATTACATACTAGCATTAGCACAAGGTGCAAAATTGCCATCCGACTTTGATCTAACCAACTTTAAATGAGGTGAAGAAGAGTCACCTTTGGATGTTGTTACCCAAAAATTACAAGACCTACAATTAGAAATGGAAAGGATGAAGCAAGGAAAAATATAACTTGTAGAATTTAGCCTTGAAAAGGTGTGTTCTCTTCCATTCGATAAAAGCATCACCTTCACACCTTTCCTTCTAAATGAATAGATACCAAAGTACAACAAATATTTTGGTACATGAGATCCCCAAGATCATCTTAGACAAATTTACACTCTAAGTATGGAGTTTTTTCATGACACAACTTATCTAATGTGCTTGTTTCCTAGAAGCCTTAGAGGCAAATCCATGGAGTGGTTCTCCAAGCTACCCTCTAACATTAAGTCATTTGATTAGTTGGCTTCTATTTTAATTTCCTAGTACTTCTATAATATTGAAAGCAAAGTTATGATGATTTATCTATGCAACATGAAACAACTTTCCAGAAAATCATTTAAGGTCTTCCTATAGAGGTGGAGACACACATTTGCCAAGTACCATAGAGACATTCGAAACATAGAGAAGACCAACATTTTCATCAATATTCTTTCAAAACACATGAACTACTAGCTCTAGCTCCAAGGGCCCAAAGACTTTGAGACAACTTTAGAGAATGTTGCTAAGGTAGAAGAGACTTTGATAAATAATGACATTATTAAGTTATCAAAAGATGGTAAAGGTTTCTCAAACAACTCCTCACAAACTCACAATTCATCTGATCAGTCCACCGATAAACAAAAGTCATTGTGGAGAAATAACAACAAAAAAATAGTCAATGATAGGGTGGTTGAAGCTAACCATGTTAAACCACACACACAACCTCATCCAAACTAGCAGTATCCTATTGTCAATAACACCAATGCAAATACTAGACAAAAACCACCCAAATAGGATGATATTTATCCATTTTACTAATGTAATTTAGCTACTCCTTCAATTTCCACTCAACAAGTAGCCTATAATCAAGATCCTCCCCAACAGGATACCAATCTTTGGATGCCTCTAAAGAATATACACCTATTAGGGTGTCTTATGAGCATGCATTGCAAACACTCTTAATTGATAAACTCCTTGTACTCCTTGAGGCCAAGCCTTATGGACCACAAGTTAAACCAAAGTTGTGGAATGAAAAGCATATTTGTGCCTACCACTTAAATCGAGGCATTTAACCAACAACTATCACACCCTTAAAAGGGTTATACAAAAATTAATCAATGATGGAACTATTGAAGTAAATAACCTTTACGACAATGAAGACCACACAGCTTTTAAGAAACCTTTCATGAGACACGAAGAAGGTGAATCCTCTAGAGAAAATAAAAATGCAACTTCCTATGATAAGGTTAATTATACTCATCATTATGATAATACAATCGACATGATCTATGGATTTGATGACATCGTGAATGTCATAATAATTAAAGATTTAAAAAAAAAAATCATTAAACATTTTTACCCAAGGCCAAGCCTCTAAAATCATCCTACCAACCCTATGATGGGTTTTGATCATGAAACTATGAGTTCCACCTTGCCCAAGTACAACTTGGTCAACTAGTTACTCAAGACTCCCACCCATATCTCTATTTTTGTGTTGTTACAAGATTCCCCTAAGCATAAAGAGATGCTCACCAAAGCCTTAGTGCTAAGTGACCTTGATGTTAGTGGAATTCAAAACATGGTTAGTAACCTGGTTGCCCCTCATTGTGTATCCTTTTCTACTCAAGATTACATGTCATTCATTCATCCCCAAAAGTCCCTATTGCACATTGAAGTGTTCATTTATAGAAATAGAGTTAAAAGAGCCTTGGTTGATAGTAGAGTAGGACTAAATATTTGCACACTAAATTTGGTAAAATCCTTAGGGTATATAGAGGATTTTATCAACCCTAAAATAAAATCACCATTAAGGCTTATAATGAGGAGGAGAGATCCTCCAAGGGAATGGTTATTTTACCAATTAGGATAGGTCCGCTAGTAAAATAAATTGTTTGTCAAATATTGGACTTATAATTAACTTACAATATCTTATTAGGAAGGTCATGGATCCATGAAATACAAGTTGTTCTTTCCACTTACCATTAATGTCTCAAATTTCCATACATGGATCAATAGGTGACCATACTTGGCCTTGCCCAACATTGTAACTCCCATGTGCCTCATAAAAGGGAGGAAACTAGCACCATGATAGATGACATCAGCTAGTCAATATAAACAGATACTTCATGTTCCACCAGACAAGATAATGACTACTTATCTACATCTGCTAAGAGTAAAGAGAAAGTTGGTTGCTCAAATTATGCTATTCCTTCACAATAATCATCAAAAGACCCCAAATAGTCACATTATGAAGAAATGGATAGGCTAATGGAAGAGTTTAATAGGAAGTGAAAATTACAGCACAAAGGGGTAGGTGATTACTCAGTCTTATTATTTGATCCCCCACTTTCTCCAAGATCTCATGGAAAACCATCATCCACCACTAGTCCTTACCATGCAAATTTTTTCAAAGAATGTGGTGTACCTTCAAGCTCCATAAAAGAAATTAGTGAAGAAAATATTGACATTTCCCCTCACCTATATGGAAAAGATTTTGATTTAATGAAAAGGATGGGATATATGAGTGATGACCCTTTAGGGAAAGTGAGAGGCATCATTGAACCCCTAGCAGCATAATTCAGGTCTAATAGATCCAAAATAGGGGTGGGGTACAATGAACAAGACAATGCACAAATTACTTCTAGGTCCTATTCCAAGCACAATGATTCTTCCTCTTCCACCTAGGTATGGGTACCCAAAGAAAAGGATGCCAACAACCAAACAATAGCTAACAATAATAAAGTAAACCTATCCATCCTAGATCTACATCATACAACAAGATTATTCATGGACACCTCTAATAAAAAAGATGATGATGATTCAACCAAATGGAGATTCCAGTCATTATCTAAATAATTCATTCATGATAAAGAATGTGATTATGTACACATTCCTACATCCAATAGTTTCACAACACAAGGATCAACTTCTCATCTAGACTTTACTTCACCAAGAGCCAACACACATTAGAACAACAGAGAGGTGAATACAGAGTAGACATGTCACATCACACCATATGAGGATGATAAATCTCTTGAAGGGTTTCGATTTAAAATTCTATTTCTTGACTTCTTTCTAGTAGAAGTCAAAGATGACTACTATGATTTCATCACTAGTTCTACTTTTCCTGATACTTGAGAGGAAGGACATGTTATAGACCTAACTATTACATCATATGAACCATCAAGTGAGGTCATGTCTTTAAACCCTACCAAATCCTATCCATATTATGAATCACTCTCCTTAGTCCATCTTGAGCTCATTAGCTAGGATACAAGTGACCCTCACCACCTAATTTTAACACTAACCACAATGTATTCATCTACCTTAACATGGTTGAACCATCTTCTTCACAAATAATAGGAGAAATGCACACCAATGGGTTTGATATCAATCATCTCAGTCATACCAAAATAGGTCAAGCACATCAAAATCTTAATAACCAACATCAGGTTGTACCTAATCTTGAGAGAACAATAGAGAAAATAGGAATGATGTATCCAAAGGTGAAAACCCAACTATGGCATCCATAGATGAGATGATTGATAGCCTACCCAAGAACTTAGGGAAAGATCATCTATCCTAATTGAACCAATAGAAAAAGTCAACATTAGAATGGAGAAGGTACTGAGGATCATCTATTTGGCACAATCTATAAACATAGAAGAAATAAGTTCCTTCATTTATTTCTTCAAAGAGAGGAAAATGAAATTTGCATGGTCTTACATAGACATGCTAGGATTAGACCCAACTCTAATCCTTCATCATCTCAATATTTCCCTAGAGGCCAAGCTGGTTAAGCAAAAGCTCAGAAAAATGCATCTCCACATAGCCCTACTAGTAAAAATAGAATTAGAGAAATTTCTTAGCCCTATTTCAATAACTTGGTTTTAAAAATAGAACTCATGGATTGGACATCCAAATTGAGTAGTTATCTTTCTTAAGGAGAAGAATCACTCAAATTGTCAACTCAAGGATGTATACTTGAAAAAAGTTTGCAAAGTATATGCACCATGAAACTCTCTAAGTTATTCTATCATTGAAAATTATAAACTATAAAACTTCTAGAAATAAATCTAAGTACATAGTAATGGCTGCAGGAAACTGTAAGAAACTACACAGTAATGGCTCCGGGAGCTGTATATTCAAAACTATAACTTTCTATATATCTATTTATCTCTATATATCTCCATACATCCATATATATCAAATGCTTGATTACAATTTTGAATATATAAGCTTATTGACTCTCTAACAACCACCTAACAAGTGTCTCATCATTCATTTAAACAAGGAAGAAACTTATTACAAAACTAATGACTAAGTGTACTAATTTTCTGTTCCACATTTTCAGCAATCCACTCAAATGCATGGTTCTCATTTATTATTAAAAATTATATCAAAACCTATTATCAAATTGTGCTTCCTCCTTTTATCTTCCTAGATCATTTTGAAAATCTAAATTTCATTAAGAAACATGGAAGTTGTGATCATTTTATTGGAAGTGGTTTTTTGCTACCTTTTACTCAATCAAATTCTGATCCATGGTGCTCATTAGCTATTTTGAAATAACTCAAACACTAAAAAGGGTTTGTGAGACATTTTTTTAGGTTTTCAAATCTATAATCCATTCTTAATTTCATTAAGAATTGAGTAAGATATGCCCATTTTATTGAAACTAACTTTTGATTTTTTCTTCATTTCTTGCAATTGCTAAATATTGACAAGTGTCAACTTGCTTCTCCTTCTTTCTATCTTCTTGAATGACTCAAATAACTCACAAAAAACATATTAATCACCTTAATATTATTATTATTCAATAATAACCATTTATTACAATAAATCATCACAATTTAGCATCAACTAGCTATACATGCAAATGTTAATCAATAAATCATTTATCATAGTTAATACTTCATAATTCAAGTTAAGGTATGAAAATGGCTTGGGAATATATTGAAACCATGAGGTAAAGTGTTATAGTATATGAATATAAATATGGCAATTTATAGGCTCATCATTCCCCCCATTTGAAATCTTACTTGTCCTCAAGTAAGGGATAGACATTAAATAGTCATGAAAGCTATTATCATTCCATACTTGTTTCCCTCTCTTATCTACATATGTTTCACCAAGAATATAGGAGGTAGCATAAAAATATATATGGACGGTCATCCTTGAATGGTCTATGAACACAAGTCATGCATGTGCTCTCCCCAACTAAAAGGTTGTTTATCCTAGAATGATAATGTATGCATGAGGGTAGCATCAAATCACTTATGAAGCATATAATTACAATAATGATAATTGAAAAAATAAATGCAATGCATAGATAATCAATTGCTAAAAATGATAAATATTATGGATAAATGGAAATCATAAACATAGTACCATTTGTGTTATTATGAGAAACTTCAAACTTTGCAAATAGTTGAAAGTACAGGTCCCTTTATGTTGAAATTTAGGTCCCTCCAAGAGTGTTGCATATTTAATATGATTAGATATAGATGTGTTTTCATACTTTTTGAAAGTTTTCTTTTGAGTCACATAGTAATTGCTACAAAATGACTGTTCGAACACATAGTAGTTGTTGTAGGATTGTCTATTAAATCAAAGAGTAGTGGCTACAAGACTAGTTGTTAAAACTAGATAGTATTATAGCATGAAACCTATAGATAATACAAATTAGACACCATCATTGAATAGAATTTCTTGACATCATGAGAACTCAACTACTCAATGTAACTTTTTTGAAAATTTATGCAAAGACTCTCTTACACAATTAGAAACTTGGCTCACTCACCCTTGGAAAATGATTTGAAATATGACCAACTAACCAGTTGTAAACTGCTCCAAAATAGTCATTGAGACAAGAAAAACTAGGAAACAAACTAAATTAGAAAACTACTAACTCTAAGACACTATGTAACAATAGTTATTGAATGGAAGACCTACCCTAACCTATCCTAACCTAAACTAACCAAATAACATGACCTACTCAAAAAAAACCATTAACTAGTTCTTTGATGTATCTTCCTCTTCTCAAAATCTTCCAATGTTTCACATGCTTATGTACAATGAGAAATAGTTGTAGCATCAATATAAACTTCACAAACAATAATACTTTTGGAAATACATCAACAAAATCACTTAAAACTTCATGTTGACAATATATATTTCTATATTGAAGTGCATAAGTAAGCTGAAATATTTCCCCTCTAGTTTCAGCTACATTTTTGTCCTTATCTTCACTTGTAACTTCTTCCATAGCTTGTGAATATTGCATTGCCTCCATATGAATGAGATGTCTAATAGGACACCCTTGTGAAAGAACAAAATTTTGAACCCTCCTTTTTGGATTTGTGTAGATGAGCCACTTCTTTATTGTAGCTCTCTTCTTGAAGCAAGAGTTCTAATTTGATACCACATTCATCTTCAGCAACAACCTTGTGTATGGTGATTTCTTCATTTTTGCAAAACAAGGTTTTCTTCATTTAACTCTTCATAAATCAAAAAATTTTCATCAATATGTGAACAAAAATCGTCTATGATACTAGAGAACATGTCTTCATTGATTTCCAAACTTGCTACAAATAATAGTTTCTCTTCATTCATATTCTCCCTAGATCTAAAATCCATAATGTGTTGTTGCATGTTTCTCTAATTCTAAGTGCTTTAAATATAAACTAAGATTCTAGAAAAAATGACAAAGAGATACTAAAAACTTAGAGACTCTCATAACTTGACCTATCCCTGGCAATAGTACCAAAAATGTTGGTTTCTCAATTAGATCAATAACTTGATTCTAAAAACATAACTCACAGATTGGACATCCAAAATGAGTAGTTATCTTTCTTATGGAGAAGAATCATCTAAATTATCAACCCAAGGACGTATACTTGAAACAAGTCTACAAAGTATATGCACCATGAAACTCTCTAACTTATTCTATAATTGCAAAGCATAAACTATAACAATTTTGAAAATAAATTGAAGTACACAATAATGGTTGCAAGAAATTGTAAGAAATTGCACAGTAATGGTTGTAGGAACTATATATTCAAAACTACAACTTTTTATATATCTATTTATCTCTATATATCTCCATACATCCATATATATCAAATGCATGATTAAAATTTCAGATATATAACCTTATTGACTCTTTAACAACCATCTAACAAGTGCCTCATCATTCCTTTAACTGGGAAGATACTTATTGCAAAACTAATGTCTAAGTGTGTTGATTTTCTATTCCACATTTTTAGCAGTCCACTCAAATGCATGGTTTTGGTTCTCATTTATTATTACAAATTATATCAAAAACTTTTACCAGATTATGCTCCTCCTTTGTATGTTTCTAGATCATTTTAAAAATCTGAATTTCACCAAGAAACATGGAAGTTACGATCATTTTATTAAAAGTGGTTTTTTGCTACCTAAAAATGTGTCACCTTTTACTCAATCAACTTCTGATCCAATATGCTCATTAAATATTCTAAACTAACTCAAACACTAAAAAGATTTTTTGAGACTTGTTATCAAGTTTCCAAATCCATAATCCATTCTTAATTTTATTAATAATTGAGTAAGATATGCCCATTTTACTAAAACTAACTTTTGACTTTTTTTTGCATTTCCTGCAACTGCTGAATATTGACAAGTGTCAACTTGCTTCTCCTTCTTTCTAGTTGCATGAATGACTCAGATAACTCAAAAACAACATTTTAATCACCTTAAGATTATTATTATTTAATAATAACCATTTATCATGATAAATCATCACAATTTAGCATCAATTAGCTACACATGCAAATGTTAATCAATATATCATTTATCATAGTTAATGCTTCATAATTCAAGTTAATGTATGGAAATGGTTTGGGAATATATTGAAATCATGGGGTTGAGTGTTATAGTAGATGAATATAAATATAAAAAATTTATAGACTCGTCATTCCCCCAAGCTGAAATATTACTTTCCTCAAGCAAGGGATAGGTATTAGAGTGTCATGAAAGCTATTATCATTCCATACTTTCTTCCCTCTCTTATAATACTTCATTATTCAAGTTAATGTATGAAAATGGTTTAGAAATATATTGAAACCATGGGGTAAAGTGTTATAGTAGATGAATATAAAAATGACAATTTATAGGCTCATCAACGTATGTGTCATGGATATCAAACATTGTACCCATATCAAAGAAAAATGGTAAAATATGCATCTGTATTGATTTCTAGGATGTAAACAAAAACATGTCCTAAAGATAAGTTCCCCTTCCCAAAATTGATATAATTGTAGATTTGATAGTGGGTCATTCCATGGTCTCACTCATGCATGGATTTTTAGGGTACAACCATATTAGGATAACGCCATAAGACCAAGAGAAAACAACCTTTACTTGTGCATGAGGCACATTTTATTAGAATGTAATGCCTTTCAGGCTAAATAATGTACGGGCCACCTATTAGCTAGCCATGACCATTATCTTTTATGACACAATTCACATTTTTATGGAAGATTATGTTGATGATATCCTTGCCAAATCTCATACCTGAGAAGAACATCTCCCCATCTTGGAAAAGATATTTACCCAACTAGAAGCATTCAAAGTTAGGCTAAATCCTAGAAAATGTGCTTTTGGCATAAAATTTGGAAATCTTCTAAGATGCATTGTCTTAGACAAAGGAATAGTGGTTGATCTCAAAAAGGTGCAAGCTATAATCACCATGCAACCTCCAAAGAACTTGAGTTAGTTGCATTCTCTACAAGGAAGGCTTTAATCAATATGTCACTTCCTCTCTTAGTTAGCAAAAAAGTGTGTGCCTTTCACCCATCTCCTCCACATGGACATAGTTTTTAAATGGGATGATCATTGTTAGATGACTTTTGATTTACCCAAAAACTACTTAATGAATCCAACTATACTAGTACCTCTAGTATCACACAAACCATTGTTGCTAGATATCTTCTTGATAAATAAATCAATTGGATCCCTCCTAGAACAAGAAAATGATCAAGGAAAAGAGTGAGCCATTTATTACATTAGTCACACCTTGGTCAACTATGAGCTCAATTACACCTTTATTGAAAAATCTTGTTTAGACGTAGTTTTTGCTTCCCAAAAGCTACACCACTATCTTTTGACACATAAGATTAAGCTCATCTCCAAGATTGATTCTCTCAAGTACCTTCTCAGCAAGACAGTGTTAACAATTAGATTATTTAAATGGGTAATGATCCTGAGCAAGTTTGATATTGAGTATATTGATATAAAAGCAATGAAAGGACAAGCCATTGCCAATCAATTAGTAGATGTGCCCATAGAGAGCTTGAATCCTATCTTAGCTAATTTTCTAAATATGCACATTCTTTAAATAGAGCTAGTCACTTGGAAGTTCTATTTTGATGGTTCTTATACACACCATGGTTCAGGCACTAGTATTTTGTTCTAACGCCTCTGGGTGTTACCATCCCCAAATCCTATAAACTACTTTTTCCCTATACAAAAAATGTGGTAGAATATGAAGCTTTGGTCTTAGGCCTCAAACTAGTCTTAGAATGGAAATTAAAAGGGCTAAAAATTTATGGAGATTCTCAGTTGATCATCAACCAAGTCACCGACATGTATTGGACCAAGGATCAAAAGTTATTGCCTTACAAACATATGGTTGACACACTTAAGAATTTTTTTTTCACATTACTTTTGAACAAATTCCTAAAGATAAGAACAAAGCAACAGATGCCATGGCCACCTTGGCCTTCTTGCCTTAGCTACCAGACCAACATGAGTGGTATGAGTTCTTGGTAGAAGAGGTGGTTCAACCCATGCTTACTCAACTTGATTCCCTTATTATTTGTCATTTAGAAACCCCTAATTACCTTTGGTATAAATCCATCATCACCTACCTCTATGATAACACCACTCCCTCTAATCTCTCATGAAACCAAAGACATAATTTCATTCAACAAACCTTGTGCTACACATTGGTGGATGATACACTATATCAGAAGGCTCTTAATAGTACCTTGTTTGAATGTATTCAAGAGTATGAGTCAAGATTTTCTCTCTGAGAAGTCTATGCAGGCATCTATGGGTCACACTCCAATAGGTTTACACTAGCAAAGAAAATTCTTAGTATTGGAAATATAGAAGGAGTAACTGAGAGGGGGGTGAATTAGTTACCACTAAAAAAAATCCTAGATCCCTTAGATCTCAACAATAAAATTTAAATTGAGAAAGTTGATTGCTATTGTTACTCGGTAAACACATAGAAAATGATGTAACTTAGAAAATGCAAAGTGTGAATTACTTTTAGTAGATCATAAAAAATTAACAATAATTAATCTTGCAAGCATGAACACATGAGACACTAGGATTTAACGTAGAAACCCAATTTGGGAAAAACCACCAATGTACTTAGTTACTATTTTTCACTCTTCTGAAGTGAGCCTTGTTAGAAGCCAACGATGTTAAAGGTTAAAAAACACATTGTTAGGTGTGACCCTTTTAGACGATTTAATCACCCTATTAGGAGTGGCCTTGCAAGAGGTCTTAAAAAAATTCAATGGAATTGCCACCTTGTTAGTGGATTTACAACTGGTTGTTAAACCAACTCTATTAAGAGATTTTAGATCACTGCTACAATGGTTAGAGAGTAACAATGAAATGACCTAATTGTGATGCAATTGAATTGTTGAATGTAGATATCTTTTCTACTTAAATTTGATCCTTCCTAATTGAATATTATTTTTCTACTCCTCAAGGATATCTAATTATCCTTCAAGTTTTCTCCCTCTCTTTTCTTTTCAATTCAATC
This sequence comes from Cupressus sempervirens, assembly GCA_028749045.1. Classification (NCBI taxonomy): domain Eukaryota; kingdom Viridiplantae; phylum Streptophyta; class Pinopsida; order Cupressales; family Cupressaceae; genus Cupressus; species Cupressus sempervirens. The sequence continues at coordinate 182,028,493 of CM053791.1, read as the reverse complement.
AACACACTTAGACACACTAGAAATCTCAACTTGACCTTTTATTTATACCTTCTAGATCATCAAGTCAGCCCAAATTCAAATTACAATAACCAATATTCTTCATCATAGTTGGCTACAATCAATACATAAAGTAATTAAGCTTCATATGCCAAAACAAGAAAATCGTTTGAAAGTTGACCCTGCTTGGTAGAAACTAACTTTGGAATGATTCTGTGTGTTAACCAATAGAGGCTCGATTAACACTACAAACTTGTAGAAATCCTGTGGCAATAGAGTGAACTCATTGAATACAACTCTATCCAAATTTCCCTTCATTAACCGAGTGAGCTTGGTTAACACTCTTTTCTTTCTCAATTCCTTTGACACTAGATTAAGCTCATTAGACACTATCATCTATTCAAAGTAAACCTATGAATGCTTAGTAGATAAGGAAAACTATCTTCATTAGCCAACTAAGCTCAGTAAGCACTGTCTGTCAATTGATATGGCATTTGTGTAACATCAAAGATAATACACAATTAATCAATTGTATCCAACAATATCCCACTTTGGCATTGATGGCAACACAACATGTCATAACATAATGAAATTTTTGAAAACAAGACTCCCTCTAATAGAAATATTCTCCCACTTCGATTTTACACAAGAACTTCTTCTTTATGCTGAATTCTTCCTTTGCATAACTTCTTTCCAAAATTCTCCCTATACAAAATGTTAAAAAGATAAAGATATGACAATAAATTTCTCCATCTTTGACAAAACATGCCAAAGACAACACATGTAAAATTTGTAACAATGTACCTTGAGTACTGATTCATATGCAATATTCTCTTGATTATATTGCATCAACTAATTGATCTTTAGCTAGCTTCTTGTTGATGCATCACTAAACTTTATTTAGTGAGCTTCAAATAGGGGAATGAACCCTAGCTTACCTCTTAGATACAAGAATGAATCCTTAGGTAATGGCTTACTAAATATGTCTACAATTTGTTCTTTTGTATGGACATATTCCAATCTGATTTCTTTGTCTTGCACTAGTTCTTTGACAAAGTGATATTTGATAGCAATGTGCTTTGTTTTGGAATGCATCACTGGGTTCTTTGATATGTTAATTGCATTGGTGTTATCACAATACATGACTACTAGCTCTTTTATTTCAACCTTCATTCCTTCCAACAACTATTTGAACAAAACAATGTAAGAACAATTTACTATTGCTACTACATACTCTACTTCTACCATGGATTGGGATGTGCAATTTTTCTTCTTGCTTGTCCAAGATACCAACCTTTTACCAAGAAAGAAAGCTCCACCACTTGTGCTTTTTTTATCATCAAGAATTCTTGCCCAATTAGCATCAGTGAATACCTTTAGGTCTTGGTTTCATCCAATTTTATACAATAAGCCATAGTCCTTAGTACCTTTCAGATATATCAAGATTTTTTTGATTACCATCATATGATTTTCTCTAGGTTTAGCTAAGAATCTTTCCACTATTCCAACTACTAAAGCAATATTAGGCCTTGTGTGAACTACATATTGTAATTTTCCAATCATTGATCTATATAAGGTCTGATCTACTTGGTTGGAATTATCATCTTTGGTAAGCTTGAGTCCAGTACACATGGGAGTACTAACGAGTTTAGAACCTTCCATACCAAACTTCTTTAGTATCTCTTTTACATACTTGACTTGGGTGATATAGATACCATTCTTGTTTTGTTCTATTTTTAATCCAACAAAGAATTTATTTCACCAAACATGGACATCTCAAATTCTTTTTTCATTTTTTCTAAAAATGCTTTACATTGGTCAACATTTCCTAAAAATAGAGTATCATCCACAAATATCTCTACCAACACAATTTTTTTATTTGGTCCTTCCTTCATGTATAGACTATTATTATCATTTGTTCTCTAAAAACCAATCAATATCAAGTAGTTATGTAGTCTTTCATACCAGGCTCTAGGAGCTTGTTTGAGACCATATAGTGCTTTGTGTAATTTACAGACCATATCCCTTTGTCAGGATCAACAAAACCTTCTGGCTATTCAATGTAGACTTCTTCATCAAGAATTCCATTCAGGAATGTAGATTTAACATTCATTCGATATACTTTGAATCCTCTATGAGTAGCATATGCAAGTAGGGTCCTAATACCTTCTAATCTTGCAATAGGACCAAAAGTCTCACCATAATCAATTCTTTCTTCTTGAGAATACCCTTTGCACACTAATCTAGCTTTGTTTCTTGATACTTGTCCATCTTCATTCAACTTATTTCTGAATACCCATTTTGTTCCAATCACATTGTTATCTTTAGGCCTAGGAACAAGAGTCCAAGTTTTGTTCTTTTCTATCTGCTCTATTTCTTCATTCATTGCCTCAATCCAACTTTCATTTTCTATAGCATCCTTAACACTTCTAGGTTCAAAATTATTAAGAAAACATGTACCTTTCAATTTTCTTCTTGTCATAGTACCTTTTGATTTATCTCCTATAATCTAGTCAGGTGCATGATGCCTTCTAACATAGTTGGCTAATTTTTCTTTTGAATGAATTGCATTGTCTTCATTTTGAATTTCAACTTTAGGCTCAGGTCATTTAGACTTGGTAGCTTTAGAATGTGACTTGGTTTGTACTTCTTGCAACTTGGTAGCTATGGAAGACTTGAGAGGTGAAGTCTCCTTATTGTTAGATATGCTTGGTAATGTATCAGGTTCAAAGTAAACAAATCTTTTGTAATCTTCTAGTTCCCTTTTGCTTTCTTCTTTAGTCCTTTTTGCAAACTCATCAATTCTCACATGTGCACTTTCTATGATTTTATGAGTAGACAAATTCAAACATTTATATGCCTTACTTCTGCAAGAATATCCTATGAATATACCTTCATCACCTTTCACATCAAACTTTTCTTTTCTAAACTCTTTCAAGATATAACATTTACTGCCAAATATTTTTAGGTAACTTATATTGGGTTTGTAGCCATACCATAATTCATAGGAAGTTTTATATGAGTCCTTCAACTGAAATTAGTTTGAAGTATGAGTTGTAGTGTTGATGGCTTCCTTCTAGTATTTGATAGCAACATTCTTTTCAATCATTAGAGTCCTTGCACAATCCATGATGGATCTATTTCTTCTTTTAGCTATTCCATTCTACTCAAGAGTGCCAGAGGTGGATACTTTCCTTTTGATGCCTCTTTCAATGCAAAAATTATTGAATTTATTGGAGGTGAATTCACCACCTCTATCTGATCATAAGCATTTCAATCTTTTTCCTACTTCTTTTTTTACTCTTTCTAGATACCATTTGAATTTATCAAATGCTTTTGACTTTTCTCTAAGATACATAACAGTCATCATTCTAGAATAGTCATTAACAAAAAGAATAAAGATTTTTTCTCCACTGTAACTTTCTATTCCAATAGGTCCACATAAGTCAGTATGCACAATTTCCAAGACATCGTTAGATTGATAGTTTTTTCTCTTAAAACTAGTCTATCCCATTTTGCCAATTTGACAATTTTTGCATAATCCAACATCTAGTTTCTTCAAACTAGGGATACCTCTTACTTTTCTAAATTTTCTTATCTTGACCATATTATCAAAGTTTACATAAAAAAGTCCTTTTTTCCATAACAAACTTTCTTCCATTTGAGAAATAAAACATAAGCAATCACCAAGATCAAGATAAAATAGGTTACCTCTTGTTTGTTTTCCTAATCCAATTAGATTCCCTTTATCATCTAGTAGTCTTGCCTTGCCATGCATGAATTCTACCTTGAATCCAATGTTTATTAGTTGTGCCACACTTAGTAGGTTATGTTTTAGTCCTTCAACCCAATAGGCATTGTCACATACAAGTTAATTGGTTAATGATATGCGACCTTTCCCTTTTATGAAGCAAGGTTCATTATTTCCAAACCTTATGCTACCTCCATCATAGTGTTCAAAGTATTCAATTTTTTGTTTTGTTTCTAGTCATATGATGTGAACATCCACTATCTATGATCAATGTGTCATTTTTACTAACATGAGAGATAAGTGTCACCTTATCTTCTTCTTCATTAGATTCATCTTTTACAACAATGTACACTATTTCATCTTCACTGTTATCAGAATCTTTAGCCATAAAAAAAGTCTTCTTACCTTTGTCTTTAAAAGATTTGTAACTTTAGGATTCCTTCTTTCCTTTGTACTTGTGGCTCTTCTTCTCATCTTTTCCTTCTCTATTTGGACACCTGGCAGCAATTTCACTAATTTATTCTTCACATGAAAAGTAGATTAAAGGAACTTTACCTTTGTACTTTCCTCTACTTATAGAATATTTCTTTGCAAGTAAAGCTTCAACAACTTCAAGATCACTATTAGAAATTTCCTTTTTCTCCTCTTCACTTTCTAACTGAATGTCCTTTGTATTTTTTCCTTTTTCTTTGAGTGAAAGTTTAGATTCAAATGTAGACTCAATATTTTTGGAAGCTAGTACATATTTATCAAAGTTGTCTAGCTCAAAAGCTGTCAATCTTCCTACCAAGGCATCCAAACTTAACTTGTGATTTGGATCGCATCTCTTTTCTTCAATAGAAGATACTCTAATTGCATAGATAGGAAGCAATGTTTTGAGAACTTTACTTACAATAATTTCTTCCTTGAAATCTCCTCTAGAAGCTATAATTGCACTGACACTAGCTTTGATTACAGCTTTTTTCTTTAGCTCTCCTTACATTGTCATCACCACTATAGATGTCCTTTAGCTTCTTCCACATATCAAAAGTAGTTTTACAATCTTTGATCTCATCAAATTCATCATAGCTAAGAACAAATGCAATATCAATCATCATGATGGTATGGTTCTTTTTCTCAATAAGATCTCTAATAAATAATGTACTAGTAGGAGTTTTCTATTCTTCATCAAGGTATTTGCAACCCAAATCACTAATGGTGGCCAAATGAAAGTCTCATGAGTTCCTGCCATCCTAAAAAGTTGTCTATGTTTAGCTTTGGAATCTCTCTCTTGTAAGACATCTTGATCTTTAGCTTAGCTTCTTGAAACCTTTCTTGCAAGCACCAAGAGCTCTAATACCAATTATGGGTAATATAGAAGGAATAATTGAGTGAGAGAGGAGGTGAATCAGTTACCAATAAAATAAATCTCAGATCCCTTAGATGTCAACAATACAATTTAGACTAAGAAAAATGATTGATGTTGTTACTCACTAAACACATAGAAAATGTTCTAACTTAGTAAATTTAGGGTGTGAATTACTTTTAGCAGATCTTAAAACATTAATAGTAATTAATCTTGCAAGCATGAACACATGAGACATCAAGATTTAACGTGGAAACCCAATTTGGGAAAAACCACCAATGTAACTAGTTACTATTTTTCACTCTTTTGATGTAAGCCCTATTAGGAGCCAACCCTATTAAAGTTACAAAGCACGCTATTAGGTGTGACCCTGTTAGAGGATTTAATTACCCTATTAGGAGTGGCCTTGCAAGAGGTCTTAAAAAAATTCAATGGAATTGCCACCTTTTTAGAGGATTTACGAATGACTATTAAACCAACTACGTTAAGAGATTTTAGATTACTGCTACAATGGTTAGAGAGTAACAATGAAATGACCTAATTGTGATTTGACTGAATTACTAAATCCAAATCTCTTTTTTACTTAAACTTGATCCTTCTTGATCAAATATTACTTTTTTTCTCCTCAAGGATACATGCTTATCCTTCAAGTTCACTCCCTCTCTTTTCTTTTCAATTCAATCAACACACTTGCACACACTAGAAATCTCAACTTGACCTTTTATTTATACCTTCCAAATTTTCAAGTTGACCCAAATTTAAATTACAATATCCAATATTCATCATCATAGTTGGCTAGAATCAATACATAAAGTAATTAAGCTTCATATTCCAAAACAAGAAAAATTCTTTGAAAGTTGACCCTACTTGGTAGGAACTAACTTTGGAATGATTCTCTGTGTTAACCAATAGAGGCTTGGTTAACACTAAAAACTTGCAAAAATCCTTTGGCAACTGAGTGAACTTAGTGAATACTAATTCTGTCCAAAATTCTCTTCATTAACCAAGTGAACTCGGTTAACACTCTTTTCTACCTCAATTCCTTCGACACCTATGTGAGCTTGATAGACACTATCATCTGTTCAGAGTAAACTCATGAATGCTTGGTAGACAAGGAAAACTATCTTTATTGACCAAGTGAGCTTGGTAAGAAGTGTCTTTCAACTGATATGACATTTTTGTAGCATCAAAGACAACACATAATCAATCAATTGTATCCAACACTTATAATGTGTTACTCTTGGCCAACCATGGAAAATGATTCTATCAACTATGTTAAAACTTGCAAAAAGTGTTAAATCCATGGTAACCTTATTCTTGTGCCAACCCAAGAGCTCAACCCTTTGGCCACACCATGACCTTTTTATTAGTAGGGCTTTTATTTGATTGGAGCCATCCACCCACCTTACTCTGGTGGACGTAAATGGAATATCATTGCAATAGAATATTTCACCAAATGGCTTGAAGTGGCACCACTTGCCAACTCTATAGGAAAACAAATCTCTTCCTTCATCCTAAACCACATCATTTCTTGATTTGGCATATCTTATTCCATTCTCACAGAAAATGCCTTGTAATTTATAAATTAAATGATTGATGAATTATGTTCTCGAAATTTCACATTATACACCACTCCTCATCTTCCTATTATCCCCAAGGCAATGGCCAAGAAGAGGGCACAAACAAGACCATTATCAACATTCTTAAAAGAACCATCAATGATATTGGTAGAGATTGACATTTACAACTAAATCCCACCCTCTAGGCCTATAGGACAAGTGTTAGGATGCCTATAGGTTCTACACCTTTCTCCTTGGTTTATGGTTGTGAAGCCATTCTTCCTTTAGAGGTTGAGATCCCATCCTTGAGAGTTAATCTTCATGACATCCTATTAGATGAGGACTACAGAGTGGCTCATCTGGAGAACCTATAACTATTAGAAGAACACCAACATGCAATGCATGAGCATCTCAAAGTGTACTAGAATAGGATATCAGGACATTACAAGAAAAAGGTAAAACCCCATGTTTTTCAGGTTGGTGACCTAGCCCTCCGAGAAAACCCTAAGAATCAAGCTACTAGGGAAACGAAAGAAAAATGAGAGGCCACTTGGATTGGTCCTTACATTATCATAGAATATTTTAGGACTAGTACTTATAGACTTTGAGATTGTGATAGAGAAGACATAGTGGAACCCATCAACAACATTCATCTCAAAAGGTTCTATTTCTAAAGGTTTGAGGAAAAACCTCATTGTCAAAAATACCAAAAAAATAAAAAACATCCAAAAACATCCAAAAAAAAGTGGTACAAAAGAGATGAGAAATACCACCTTTGATTTAAAAGGAGTGAGATATAGTACCTTTGGACTTCTATAAACAAAACAAGTTCTTCAATGCCAAAAGGCAACAAGCCATGACACAAGCAACTCTCTCTAAGACAAATTTTACTTGTTTGTGGATTACTTAGCATAGTTAGGTTAATTTCACAAAAACCCAATCGGGAAACACTTGTGGGTTATAGTTCAATGGTTTCTAGATATTAGGCACAATTCATAGCAATGAAGACAGTTAGAAAAACAACAACAATAGCATGAAAGGCAGCTCAAAAGAAATAAAGAGTTTAATGGTTTCTAGATATTAGGCACAATTCATAGCAATGAAGATAGTTAGAAAAACAACAACAATAGCATGACAGGCAGCTCAAAAGAAAATCAGTACACATCTCATCTATCTACCATGGCCAATAATTTTGGATATCCATTGTAGCCTTAATTCAATCTATTTGAAGTCCCAAAGTTCCTTTTTCCATCCATTGTCTCCAACATAGTGCTCTAAGCCCACTTTTAGCCTTTTGGCTCACTTTTGGCCTCCTTGACTGTTTAGGTGCCTCCACACAATCCTCATTACCTCTATATTCCAACAAATCTCACTCTCATCCTCATTCAACTCCCACTAGTTCAAAAATTATCAAAAATTATCCAAAACATTCAAAAATTATTAAAAATTCTCAAAAACATTCAAAAATTCTCAAAAACATCCAAAATTTCTCAAAAATTGTCAAGAACATTCAAATTTTGTCAAGAACATTCAAAAATTGTCAAAAACATCCCAAAATAGTCCAAAATCACCAAAAATATTTAAAAATGTGTAATAATTGCCAAAAATAGCCAAGAAATCCAAGAAAACTAACAACACAAAATTCTTGTCACACATGGCCCACCTCAACTCAAATATGCTATTTAATTATGCATAAATTATTGTTGTTTTTTTCAAACCAATGATCCATTGATTTCATATTGAACCAATGTCCATCTATAATTGCTACTCCTTTGGGACAAGTTTGCATACCTTGACTAGTTTTATTTGAAATCAATGGTGAGGCCCACTATGTTGAAAAATATTTAAATATTTTATGGTTCTATTACCTCTAACAAAATAGTAAAAAGTGTCTCCAATGCATTAAAAAGCAGTGTAGTTATGTCTTGAAACATCCTGCAAAACTTCAAAAAACCTGGCACAACACAAATAACACAAGAGACTCTGGTAGAGTCCTTTTTTCTTTCCTCCTATCAAGAACAACAATTTTTGATGGATTATTAGTCTTATTTATGTTGCAGTGGCCACAATTGATCTAGACCCCTTCAACAAATATATCAATGCTATCTTGAAAGGCCTAGATATCCATGGGGCTCTTTCATAATCACCTAACAGGGGAAACAAAATAAGTAAGTCTAAATTTGAGAGATCGTCATGATATCCTTTCCATTTTGGCCATCGAGGCACCTTTTTTAAGGCCCTCAAGTGCCTTTTTCAAGGCACTATTTTTCCTTTTAGAACACCCTCAAATGCCTTTTTAGGCCCCTAAAGTGCCTTTTTAGGTCGAAGTGCCTTTTTCAAAGCCCAAATTTCCTCAGACCCCCAAACAGATTTTTCAAGGTCCCTCTTGGCCTCTTTTGGCCATCAAATCCTCCCATAGGCTCCAACACCTTTTCACAGGCCTCATGAGCATCTATCTCAACACACACCTAGAGAAAAATCCCCAGTTTGGTCTTATGTTTGTCTGTAAAGGCTATCAATATATACATAATTATGCCTTACAATTCATGGTCTAGCACTTCCTACTTTTTCCACCTTAAGCACCATGGCTCTCCACAAGTTATAAAATTTTGTACTCATCTTTCATTGAGATCCCACACTGATATTTAGTTCCCCACACATAAGTAGAGATCTTTCTTCCTCTACAAATCTTATTTTTCCCACTTTTATGGAGATTGACACCTTTCCAAATATTTGCAAAAAAAATCCCAAACCATTCACATATTCACAAAAATTCCAAAAACATCCACATACATTGAAAAAAGACCAACAACAAACACGACAATGTTTATCCAATGCAATAACATAAACATAAGTCATCCGTTTGCTTGCCACAAAAATAAACACACTTTTATTCTATTACAATGGCAACAACACTATTACATTCAAATCAAATTTGACAGATCATTTATTTTGGCCTCCTTGGGGGAGTGGTAGGATAGGGTGTCCAATCCAGGGCATTTCTCCCAACCCAATTCTAGAAGAAGAGACCCCTAGTGTCAACTCTCTTTGTACCTATACTATATTCATGGGAATTGAAAATCTAAAACCACATAATTACATGTTCAATAGTTATGTAAATTTTCAAGCTCAATTGGTCAATGAAGACAATTTTCCTAGTCTATTAGGCATTCCTAAGCTTACTCTGTACAAAAGGCAGTATCTTTTAAACTCATTGAGGCATCAAAGGAAGTTATGCAGAAAAGAGTGTTAACCTAGGTCACTTGGTTAACGAAGGGAAAGTTGAACAAAGTCAATTGTTGGATATAATTGATTAATTATGTGTTGTCTTTGATGTTACACAAATTTCATATTAGTTGATAGTCAGTGCATGCCGAGCTCACTCGGGCGTCAAAGTAAGTTATGCATAAAAGAGTGTTAATCGAGCTCACTCGATTAACAAAGGGAAAGTTGAATAGATTCAGTATTAACCAAGTTCACTTAGTTACCAAAATTTTTTTTGTAAGTTTATAGTGTTAACTGGGCTTCTGTTGGTTAAACTAGAAAATTGCTTCAGAATCAGTTTCTACCAAGCTAGGTTAGCTACCAAAGGATTTTCTTATTTTGGCATGTTAAGCTTATTTATTTTACCTATTGATTCTAGTTGACTGGGGTGATAAATATTGGTTATTCTAATTTGTAATTGAGCTGATTTGATAATTTGGAAGGTATAAGTAAAAGGTCAAGTTGTGATTTCAAAGTGTGTGATATGCAAGTTGAATGAGTTGAAATAGATAATAAGAGAGGAATCAAACTTGAAGGATAAGAGTGTATCCTTATGGAGTAGAAAAGTGTTATTCAATTAAGAAGGGTCAAGTATGAACTAGAACAATGATTTGTAATCAACAATTTAGTTGTATCACAATCAAGTCGTTTCATTGTTACTCTCTAACCATTGTAGTAGTGAACTAAAATCTCTTAATAGAGTTGGTTTAACAACCATTTTTAAATCCTCTAATAAGGTGGCAATTCCATTGAATTATTCCAAGACCTCTTGCAAGGCCACTCCTAATAGAGTGATTAAATATTTTAACAGGGTCACACCTAATAGTGTGTTTTGTAACCCTTAATAGGGTTGGCCCCTAATAGGGCTTACTTCAGAAGAGTGAAAAATAGTAACTAGTTACATTTGGTGGTTTTTCCCAAATTGGGTTTCCATGTTAAATCCTAGTGTCTTATTTGTTCATGTTATTTCTTTCATGCTTGCAAATAATTACTAATAATATCTTAAGACATACTAAGCAATACACACTCTAGATTTACCAAGTTACACCAGTTCCTGTATGCTTACCAAGTATCAGTAGTAATCAATTTTATCAGTCTGAATTTTATTTGAAATCCATGGGATCTAAGATTTATTTTTGTAGTAACTGACTCACCCCTCCCCTCTCAATTACCCCTCTTATATTTCCAACAATTGGTATCAAAGCTTTTGGTGCTTGCAAAGAAGGTTTCAAGGACATAAGCTAAAGATCATAATGTCATACAAGAGAGAGATTCCAAAGCTAAATAGATACAACTTTGCAGCATGGCAAGGAATTATGAAGCTTCATATGGCTACCATTAGTGACTTAGGATGCAAATATCTTGATGACAGCTATAAAACTCCCACTAGAACATTATTAGTTGAAGATATTGTTGAGAAAAAGAACCATAACATCATGATGATTGACATTGCATCTGCTCTCAATTATGCTAAATTTGATGAGGTCAAAGACTGTAAAACTACTTTTGATATGTAGAACAAATTAAAAGAAATCTATCGAGGAGATGACAATGTAGGAAGAGCCAAAGTAGAAAGCCTTAGAGGAAAATTTGATCAAATGAGAATGAGATAAGATGAAAACATTGCAAAATATGTTGAAAGAATCAAAGCCAGTGTTAGTGCAATTAGAGAAGCTGGAGGAGAAATCAAAGAGAAACTTGTTGTAAGTAAAATACTCAAAACTTTTCTTCCCATCTATGCAATCAGAGTGTCTACTATTCTAGAAAAGAGATGTGATCCAAATAACAAGATAGGCTTACATGCCCTAGTAGAAAGATTAACAACTTTTGAACTAGACAACTTTGACAACTATGTTCTTGCTTCCAAGAATATTGAGTTTTCATTTGAAGCTAAACTCTCACTTAAAGAATAGGGCAAGAAAATAAATGATAATCAATCAGAAAGTGGGGAAGAAACTGAAGAAAGTTTTGATAGTGATCTTGAAATTTTTGAATCTCTACTTGCAAAGAAATATTCTAAGAACAAAGGAAAGTACAAAAGTAAAATTCCTTTAATCTATTTTTCTTGTGAAGAAATTGGTCATATTGTTGCTAGGTGTCCAAACAATGAAGGCAAGGAAGAGAAGAAAAGCCACAAGTACAAAAGCAAGAAGGAATTCAAAGGTCACAAATCCTACAAAGACAAAGATAAGAAAACTTGTTTTATGGCTAAAGATTTTGATAAAAATGTAGATGAAATAATGTATATTGCTGTAAAAAATGATATTGATGATGAAGGGGATAAGATGGCACTTGTCTCTCATGTTAGTAAAAATGACACATGGATCATATATAGTAGATGTTCTCACCATATGACTGGAGATAAAACTAAGTTTGAACACTATGATGGAGGTAGTGTAAGATTCAGAAACAATGAACCTTGTTGCATAAAAGGAAAAGGCTATATCTCATTAACTAGTGAACTTGTATGTGACAATGCCTATTGGGTTGAAGGATTAAAACATAATTTACTAAGTGTGGCACAACTGAGCAACATTGGATTCAAGGTAGAGTTCATGAATGGCAAGGAAATCTTATTGGATCAGGCAGGAAAAATAAAGGTAACCTATTTTATCTTCATCTTGGTGATTGTTCATGCTTTATTGCTCAAGTAGAAGAAAGCTAGCTATGGCATAGAAGACTATGTCATGTAAGCATTGATAATATGGTCAAAATAAGAAAACTCAGAAGATTAAGAGGTCTTCTTAGTTTGAAGAAACTTGATGTTGGATTATGCAAAAATAACCAAATTGCTAAAATGGGAAAGCCTAGTTTTAAAAGAAAAAAATATCAGTCAAAAGATGTCTTGGAAATTGTGCATACTAATTTATTTGGACCCATTGGAATAGAAACTTATAGTGGAGAAAAGTTTTTCATTCTTTTTGTTGATGATTATTCTAGAATGATGACTATTATGTATCTAGAAGAAAAATCAGAAGCTTTTGAAAAATTCAAATGGTATTTGGCTAGAATAGAAAAAGAAACTGGAAAAGGATTGAAATGCTTAAGATCAAATAGAGGTGGTAAATTCATCTCAGATGAATTAAACAATTTCTACATTGAAAGTGGAATCAAAAGACAAGTATCAACATCTAGTACTCCTAAGTAGAATGGAATAGTTGAAAGAAGAAACAGATTCATCATGGATTGTGCAAAGACACTAATGATTGACAAGCATGTTTCTATCAACAATTGGAAGGAAGCCATCATCACTATAGCTCATACTCTAAACCAAGTTCATTAAAGAAGGACTCAAAGAAAAGTCCCTATGATCTATGGTATGGCTACAAACCCAATGTAAGCTACTTGAAAGCATTTGGTAGCAAATGTTATATCTTGAAATAATCTACAAAAGGCAAATTTGATGTAAAAAGTGATGAAGGTATATTTATAGGATATTTCTATAGAAGTAAAGCATACAAATGTTTGAATTTGTCCACTGACAAAATCTTAGATAGTACACATGTGAGAATGGATGAGTTTGCAAAAAAGATTGAAGAAGAAAGAAAAAAGGAGCAAGAAGATTACAAAAGGTTTGTCTATTGGGAACCTAATACATTGCCAAACACATTTAACAAAAAGGAGACTTTATCTTTTGAGATCTCCACATCTCCATCAGTTACTGAGTTGCAAGAAGTGCAAATCGAGTCACAAGGACCTGAGTCACATTCAAAAGCTACCAAGTTAGTGCATACTGAGTCTGAAGAACCCAAGCCATAAATAGAAGGACCTAAGCCTGAAGTTGAGATTCAAAATGAAGATGGTACAATTCATTCAAGAATCAAAGAACCTATATTGGCTAAATATTTCAAAAGTCATCATGTACCTAATTAGATCAATGGAGACAAATTAGATGGAACAATGACAAGAAACATACTAAAAGGTACATGTTTACTTGTTGAATTTGAACCTAGAAGTGTTATAGATGCACTAGAAAATGAAAGTTAGATTGAGGCTGTAAGAAATGATAAGATAGAGCAAGGAAAAAAAAAAAACAATCCAAGTAAGTTAAGTGTGAAACAATGTTACCATGAGAAGCAAAATCCAAGAGCATACACCAAGATAGTTCAACAATGGAGGCAAGGATTTATAAGGGGAAAGCAAAGAAAACCCCTTGTGAGTATGATGAATGAAGGAAAATGCCTAGAGAAGAAAGAGAGAGAGTGGTGGAGCAAAATAGCTCAATACAATAACATCAAAATGATGTGTAAAGAAGAAAGAGAGAGGAGCATCTCTTTTAAAGAGATGAGAAAGGAGTTTCATGTGCTCGCATGTGTAACTCCCATTTATATGAATGCCACATTCATAATAGGTGTGTGCAAAGTGTCACAATCATCTTAAGGAGGATAAACTAAATTCCTTAATAAAGGAATTATAAAAATGACTTTTTCCTCACATGTGGATTAAAGGACAAGTAAATGACATGTCCTCTACATGTGTACAATAGGAAAAACTACATTTAGGGATCCTTGGAACATCCCAATTAAATACATCCAAGGAAAGATTAATATTTCTAACACCTCCCCTTAATCTTTACCTGGGGAGCTTACATCAAAGGGTAGTAAACCCAAATTTTTACAATGAAATTGAAATCTCTCTTTAGAAAGTGGTTTTGTCAAAATATCAGGCACTTGATGTTCACCCTTAAAATAAAGGAGAGTAACTTTCTTGTCTTCAACTTGTTCTTGAATGAAGTGATGTTGCAGAGAAATATGTTTGGTCCTTGCATGAAAAACTAGATTTTTCACCAAGGCAATGGCACTTTGATTGTCACAATGTATAGGGGTAGGTGCTTGTTGAGGTAGACCCAAATCTTCAAGAAGTCTTCTAAGCCATAAGGCTTCCTTAGCTACATTAGTACAACCTTTGTATTCAACTTTAGTTGAGCAAAGAAAAATAGAGTGTTCTTTTTTACTTTTCCAAGAAATTGCACCTGAACCAAAAAAGAAACAATAGCCACAAGTGGATTTCCCATCATTGGGATCTCCACCTAGATCAGAATTAGTATAGCCATGTAAAAGAAATGCAAAATGGCATCATAAAATAATTCCATATTAATAGTTCCTTTAATGTACCTTAAGATTGTTTTAGCAACTTTAAAATGAGTTTGTTGAGGTTTAGACATAAATTTGGGAACTAAACATACACTATAAGAAATATTAGGTCTAGTAAGAGTTAAATAATTTAAACTTGCTACCAATTGCCTATACAAAGTTTCATCAACAAAAGGAGTATTCATATCAGCCATTAATTTAGTTCCTAATTCACATAGAATTGAAACATGGTTAGAATCATTTATCTTGAATTTTTATAAAAGGTCATGAGCATACTTACTTTGAGAAAGAAAGATACCCTTAGGAGTTTTCCAAATTTGCATCCCTAAGAAGTAATGTAAAATACCTAAATCAGTTATCTAAATTTTTTGTTTAAGTTGAAACTTAAAATCAAAAATCAAAGCATCTGAACTAGAAGTGAGAATTAGATCATCCACATAAACAATAACAATGATAATATCATCTTCAGTATGTTTAATATATAAGTTAGGATCATTCTTAATTCTAGAAAATCCTTGAGAAATAAAGAATGAATTAATTTTAGAATACCATTCTCTAGGTTATTGTTTGAGACCATAAATAGATTTTTTCAATTTGCAAACCAGATTTTCACTACCTCTCTTAACAAAACTAGGAGGTTGAGCCATATAGATTTATTCGTGTAAATCACCATTTAAGAATGCACATTTAACATCCATTTGATGAATGGGCCAATTCATTTTAGATGCTAAGGCAATAACTAATTTGATAGTAGGAATTTTAGCAATAGGTGCAAAAGTTTCATTATAATCTAATCCTTCAATTTATGAAAAACCTCTAGCAACTAATCTAGCCTTAAATTTACTAATTTCATTATTAGCATTCAATTTTGTTTTGTATAACCATTTTTATGAAACTATATTCTTGCCATGAGGTAAATTGACTAAGTCCCAAGTTTGATTAGCAATTAGAGAGTCATATTCCTCTTTGATGGCTTTTTTCCAATGAGGTTGAGAGTTAGCTTGATCAAAAGACTTAGGATCATTATAATTCATAATAGTAGTCATCAAAGAATAATTACAATAATTAATCCTTCTAGCTTTAATTCTGACCAATCTAGTAATATTCTCATCACTTTCATTAATTAAGCTTTGAGCCCATTTAGGTTTACGTTTAGTTGTAATGGAATAATCACTGGAGGAAGAATCATTATCAATAAAAGCATCATTAGTAACTACTTGAATATCATTACTTGTAGAAGTAGAAATAATAGGTGGAGCTTAAGTTGTAGGGTTAAGAGGAGGAGTAGGGTTAAGAGAAGGAGGTTGGTCCTCCACTAGCACAATTTTAGTAGAATCATTTTCTACAATGCAAACATCTCTAGCAACTTGAACTTTGTTAGTAGTAGAATCATAAACACAATAACCCTTAGTGTTTTCATCATAACCAACAAAAATATAAGGAGAAGACTTAGCATCTAATTTATCTCATTTTTGTTTAGGAGTATGAACATAAGCAACAGATCCAAAAATTTGCAAATGATGTAAATCAAGTTTCCTACTAGACCAAGCCTCTTCTGGAGTAATATGCTTGAGAGCTTTGGTAGGAGTCCTATTAAGAAGATAAGTTGCACAAAACATGGCTTCAGCCTAAAATTTATAATAAAAATCCTTAGCATGTAACATGCATCTAGCCATTTCAACAATGGTCCAACGCTTTCTTTCTGCCACACCATTTTGCTATGGTGTATAAGGAATAGTAAGCTCATGTTTAATTCCACATGATTTTAAATAAGAGTGAAAAGCATTATTCACATATTCCTTTCCATTATCAGTTCTGAGAATTTTAAGTTTAAAACTAGATTGCCTTTCATTATATAATTGAAATTTAATGAATATATCAAGAACTTGATCCTTGCTATGCAAAAAATAGATCCAAGTTCATCTAGAAAAATCATCAACAAAGGTAAGTGCATACCGAGAACCTTGGATGGAGTTATTCTCCACGGGGCCCAAAAGGACACTATGGACAAGGTACAACTTATGTGTTGCCTGCCATGATTTACCACTTGGAAAGGTCTCCCTATGCATCTTACCACTCATACAACTAGTACAAGAAATATTAGAAGGAATAATGTGAGGCAAGCCATCAACCATATTGCTTTTTTGCATTAAAGTAATAAAATCCAAATTTAAATGGCCAAGTCTTTCATGCCATATTTTGAAGTCAATGGAAGTATTTAAAGAATATCATGAACTAGAAAATTCATGGAATTTAAATAAATTTTCATTATCCATTTTAGCATGAGCAATCACTTGTTTAGTTTGAGGATCTATCACGTAACACATATCTTTATAGAATTCAACTTTATAGTCCTGACATAACTATGAAACAAAAAGAAAATTAGTTTTCAAATCAAGAACATATAGTACATCATGCAATTTACCATTAGGAATAGTTACATCATCTAAACCTTCAACTTTACAAGTCTGATTATTAGCTAATTGAATAGGAATGTTAGCAATATCAGGTTGTAGAGAATCAAAAATTTCCTTATGAGAAGTTACATATTGTGATGCACCACCATCAACAATCCACTCTAAAGGTCTACAAACATTATAGCTACAAGTAAAAGCATGACAAGAATTAGAACCATTAGAGTTACCTTTTTTATGATTTGATTTTTTATTATGGTTATTGTTGTTCATAGGTTTTTTATCATTTTTCTTTTTAAAAAATTTATTGACAGCATGACCATCTTTGCCACAATAAGAACAATGAGGTTTTGAATTTGAATGATTCCTTTGATTATTATTATTACGATTGTTATTATGATGATTGTTATGGTTATTGTTATGTTTGACATTAGATTTATTATTGAAATTATTAGAATTATTATTATAGTGTTAGTTATTATTATGATGATTATTATTATTTGAACGAAAGTTATTACTATTTGAATTTTGAGACATAAATGCATGTTCGATTGATTTAGGAGTACCAAACTGAATTAGCTTAGATTCTTTCTGTCTTAATAAATTTTGAAAAATAACATAAGTTAATTGAGCAGTTAATATAGGAATAGCAAGCTGTGCATGAATATTAGTTATAAACTATTGAAACTATCTAGGAAGACACTTTTTAAGAATAATATGAATTAAGAAAATGTCATCTAACTGAACACCTAAACCAATAAGATGACTTTTAATAGAATCAAATTTTAACAAAAATTCATCCATGGTCTTAAAATTTGTATACCTGAGATCTTCAAGTTGATCCTACAACTATATTTTGTGGGATTCATCCGCATTGTCATACTAGGTTCGCAAAATTGTTGAGGCTTCATGAGCTTTGGAACAATTTGCAATAAAAACATACAAATCTGGAATCATGGAAATACCAATTAAACCTAAAGCTTCTTCATTTTTAAGTTTCCAAGTATCTTTTTCATATTGGCTAGCTACTAAACCAGGTTCAATAGAAGGATTAGTGGCTATCTCGAATAGGTGTTTAAAATGAAAAATGAACGAAAAATGTGTTTTCTAGGAGTGATAATTAGAGCTATTAAGTTTTATTTCTGGAATTGAGGTTGACATCTTTATGGAAAAAAATATGTCCTCCTTATAGAAATATGAGTTAAAAGTTAACTGGAATTAAAAAAAAATGTGTTGATGGAACTATGAATATTTTCTATAAAAAAAAGATATAGCCCTACAAAGAAATGTTAGCACAATGATTAATCTGAAACAAAAAGGAACAATGTAGAGGCATTTTAGAATAATTAATAAGGAATAAAGCAGAGATGTTTAGAATAATTAAATGATTATTGCCTTAAGAAAAAATGAATGATGAAATTATTATTGCATTAAAAAGGAATCTAACTAGCTATAATAATGATTCCTAATTATGTAAAATGATTTAAAAATATGATAAGGAGTCAAATTTTGAAGATATAAATTGATTTTATAACTTTGTAATAAGACCACTTAATGAATTAAAATATTAAATGATAAACCAAACGTTGAACAAAACTTATGATTCTTCTAAATAATCAATAATATATATAAATGTTTTAATTAAAAAACTTTATTATAAAACCAAAAGTTTAAAGAAAAACTCAAACAAAGAAAAGTTAATGAATTAAACCTTGCTTAAATGAAAGAGACAAGACAAACTTTAAACTTTAGAATAAAAAAATATGTTAAAAGCAATGATTGAATGTAAAGGAATTACATGCAACAAAATGTTGAAAATATATGAAGAAAGCCAAATTTATACACTGGTCTTAGATATTTGTTGCAGGCGGCATAGCCAATGCTATGGAAGTTAACAAAGCTGATCAGATTTTTGGATAGAAATCAGTCAGATAACTTGCATGCAAATTCTTCGTGGTGATAAATAAATGGTTTAGTAGGGAAGTTTTTGCACCACTATTAAATGTTTCAACAAAATAAAAATGGAAAGGGTTTCAAATCATTCACGTCTGGGAACCACACAGTCAATAGAAAGCATTGGGAAATGCAAAGAGAAGACAAAAAACTTAAATAAATAAATAGAGCCGCTAATAAGATATGTATAGGGCCAAAAAGAACAAAAATCTTAAATAAATAAGGTATTCCTTTGCTAGATCTAGTGCATACCATCACAACATCCAAAAATCTCTAGCTTGAGACACAAGATAAAATGTAGGTATAAAACAAGAAGACGGGTTCGACTCCTAGTAGGCGTAGGCCAAGAAGGAATGATTGACCATTATACAACAAAGGCTCTCAAGGGCTCTTTTTTTGTGCCCACAATTATTTTGGATTCAAGTTCGATTAGTGGTAGAATGCAGGCATTAAGGTAGAAGAACTAGTCTAGGGTTTGGGTTCGTTCGAATAGATACAAACAGACGCAAGGGCATGAAGAAAAATAAAATGAAAAAGAAATTCCATTTGAAGATTAGGCAGAGACAATGAATTTCCTAAAATCTGGTTATGAGATATAGAAAGCCAATTTAGGAAAGGGCAAATAATAGGAATAAACAAGTAAAGATTCTAAAAAAATCAAGAAAGGATGCTAAACGACCTTGGAAAGAAAATCAAAAGATAAGATCTAGATTTGGAAAGAATGAGATATTAAAAAATTTAAAATCTCATAGATTAAAAAGAAATATTTTTAATTTAAAAAAAATAGGTTTTAAGTAATCTATTGAATGTAGCATAAAAATAATAATAATATTAGGGGAAAAAAATTAATTAATTAAATGATGATAATTAATATACAAAATTACACAAATTAAATGCTATTGAATTAAGTGATGACAAATATTCAAAATAAAAATTTAAAAAATGCACAATTTATAATAAATGAGTGCTATATAATATGAATGATAAATGCTCCTTATTTTGGTGGCACGCCTTCCAAAACAAGAGCAAAACAAAATTGAAATATTTGATAGGAAAAACCCTTTGGTGGCAAGCCTTCCAAAGAGAGTTAGTAAAAAAATGATAAAAGATGATAAAATAAAACCTACACACACAAGATGTTAAGATGAGCTAAAAATCACAACACAAACTTCTCTCTATAACATCTCCAAATAAGGTGTGCTCCAATGAATGACAACCTTCAAGAAAAAAACTTAAAATGAGGATTAGTAACCAAGCTCTGATACCATGTAAGAAACGATAAGATAGAGCAAGGAAAGAAAACAATCCAAGTAAGTTAAGTGTGAAACAATGTTACCATGAGATAAGAAAAATCCAAGAGCATACACCAAGATAGTTCAACAATGGAGGCAAGGATTTATAAGGGGAAAGCAAAGAAAACCCCTTCTGAGTATTATGAATGAAGGAAAATGCCTAGAGAAGAGAGAGAGTGAGTGGTGGAGCAAAATAGCTCAATACAATAACATCAAAATGATGTGTAAAGAAGAAAGAGAGAGGAGCATCTTTTTTAAAGAGATGAGAAAGGAGTTGCATGCGCTCACATGTGTAACTCCAATTTCTATGAATGCCAAATTCATAATAAGTGTGTGCAAAGTGTCACAATCCTCTTAAGGAGGATAAACTAAATTCCTTAATAAAGGAATTATAAAAATGAGTTGTCCTCACATGTGGACTAAAGGACAAGTAAATGATATAAATAATTTTCAAGAAATGATGACTTATGCAAAGCATTTTCAGAATAAATGAATAAAGAATTTAAAATGTCCACGTTTGGTGAAATAAAATTCTTTGTTGGATTACAGATATAGTAAAACAAAAATGTTATCTATATCACTCAATCTAAGTATATCAAAGAGATACTCAAGAAATTTGAAATGGAAGATTCAAAACTAATTAGAACCCCCATGTGTATTAGACTTAAGGTTACCAAAGATGATGACTCCAAATAATTAGATTGAACCTTATACAAATCAATGATTGGGAAATTATAGTATGTTGTACATACAAGGCCTGATATTATCTTAGTAGTTGGGATAGTGGCAGGATTCTTAGAAAAACCCAAAGAAAACCACATGATGGCAATAAAAAGAATCTTCAGATATCTAAAAGGTATTGAAGACTATGGCTTATGGTACAAACTTTGAGGCAACCATGACCTAAAAGTACTTACTGATGCTGATTGGGCAAGAAATCTTGGTGATAGAAAAAACACTAGTGGTGAAGAATTTTTTCTTGGTAAAAGGATGGTATCTTGGACAAGCAAGAGGAAAAACTACACATCTCAATCCACAATAGAATCTGAATATGTAGTAGTAATAGTGAATTTCTCTAACATTGTTTGGTTCAAATAGTTTTTGGAAGGAATGAAGGTTGAAATCAAAGAGCCAATAGTCATGTATTGTGATAACACTGGTGCAATCAACATATGAAAGAATTTAGTGATGCACTCCAAAACAAAGCACATTGCTATTAAATATCACTTTGTAAGAGAATTAGTATAGGGTAAAGAAATTAGATTGGAATATGTGCATACAAAAGAACAAATTGTAGATATATTCACCAAGCCATTACCTAAGGATGCATTTTTGTATCTAAGAGGTAAGCTAGGGGTCATTCCCCTATCTGGGGCTCACTAAATAAAGTTTAATGATGCATCAATAGGCACCAAGTTGAAGATCAATCCACTGATGTAGTATTGACAAGGACATATTCTAGATGAATCTATACTCAAGGTACATTGATACTAATCAGAATGGTCTTTGGCATGTGCTTTCAAAGAGGGAGAAGTTTACTATCATATTTTTCTAAAATTTTCTAGAGGGAGAAGTTAGGTAGTTCTTTCACAAAGGGAGAATATTATAGGAAAATTTTTCTAATAGAGGGAATCTTGTTCTCAAAACTTCATTATGTTATGACATGTGTTGCCATAAATGCTAAAGAGGAACATTGTTGGATACAATTGATTAATTGTGTGTTGTTTCTGATGTTACACAAATGTCATATTAGTTGATAGTTAGTGCATGTCAAGCTCACTCAGGCATCAAAGGAAGTTATGCAGAAAAGAGTGTTAACCGATCTCACTTGGTTAACAAAGGGAAAGTTGAATAGATTTAGTATTAACTAAGTTCACTCAATTACCAAAGGGATTTTTTAAGTTCATAGTGTTAACTGAGCTTCTATTGGTTAACATAGAAAATTGCTTCAAAATCATATTCTACCAGGCTATGTTAGTTATCAAAAGATTTTCTTATTATGGCATGTTAAGCTTAATTATTTTACATATTGATTCTAGCCAACTGAGGTGATAAATATTACTTATTCTAATTTGTACTTGAGCTGACTTGACAATTTGGAAGGTATAAGTAAAAGGTCAAGTTGTGATTTCAAAGTGTGTGATATGCAAGTTTAATGATTTGAAAGAGATAAGAAGAGAGGAAGAAAACTTGAAGGATAAGTAGGTATCCTTGTGAAGAAAAAAAGTGTTATTCGATCATGAAGGATCAAGTATGAATCTGAATAGAGATTTGTAATCAGCAATTTAGTTGCATCACAATTAGGTTATTTCATTGTTACTCTCTAACCATTTTAGCAGTGAACTAGAATCTCTTAACAACCATTTGTAAATCCTCTAACAAGGTGGAAATTCCATTAAATTTTTTCAAGACCTCTTGCAAGGCCACTCCTAATAGGGTGATTAAATCCTTTACTAGGGTCACACCTAATAGTGTGTTTTGTAACCTTTAATAGGGTTGGCTCCTAACAGGGCTCACTTAAGAAAAGTGAAAAATAGTAACTAGGTACATTTGATGGTTTTTCTCAAATTGGGTTTCCACGTTAAATCCTAGTGTCTTATGTGTTCATGTTATTTCTTTCATGCTTGCAAGTAATTACTGATAATATCTTAAGATCTACTAAGCAATACACACTCTACATTTACCGAGTCACAGTAATTTTGTATGCTTACCAAGTATCAGTAGTAATCAGTTTTATCAATCTGGATTTTATTTCACATGCATGGGATCTAGGATTTATTTTAGTAGTAATTGATTCACCCCTCCCCTCTTAGTTTCTCCTCTTATATTTCCAACAAGGGTGTCTAATCAAGGGCATTTCTCCCAATCTAATTCTAGAAGAAGAGACCCCTAGTGTCAATTCTCTTTGTACCCATATTGTATTCAAGGGAATTAGAAATCTACCACTATGTAATTGTGTGTTCAATAGTTGTGTGAATTCCCTTTCCACAAACTGCATCTCCTATTAGTTCTCATTAGGGAACACTTGATGATAAAGTCCCATATAATAGGCAGCTTCCCAATGCACCCTCAGTGTTTTCTACATATCCACAAACATATTCTCCACTAGCTTGTTCATTCCTAGTACAATAATCATTGGTTGGGCCACATCCCACTCTTCCTACATTTGATCAGTTGCCCTTCAAAAATGCTCCATGTATACCTTTGTCTCGTTCAACCATTGCTACAACTATCTCACCTTTGAATCACTCAATGTTAGCTACTCCTCTAGCTGCAATGATAGGATGTTTGATTTTTCTATTGTCTCCCTAAATGACTCTTACTATAACTCCATTAACACCAACTCATTCTGTGCACTCTCCAAAGCTACTTGCCTCACCTTTAGGGATTCCTACAACCTTTGAGCTCATGATCTCTCTACCTGCATCCCCACATCATTTCCCTCTACTCATGATTATTCCATCATTAGTTTCACTTTCAATGATTATACCTATGCCCATTTTATATTCACCACCACTTGGATTCATCTTGCTTCCATTTGCACTCCATCTTCCTATACCTTCTCCATCAACCTTAGCAAAAATGTGACTTCTTGTTTTGAAAATTTTGCCCAAAATTTCTCTGTAGCCAATAGTCTTCGTAATTCTTCCATGTTGCTTGATGATTGATCTTTATGTCCCACCTCTAGCTATGGCTCCTCTATACACACACTACTAGTTTCTCCTCTCCTTGATCCTTGTCATAGAATCTTGAGACTAATCAACTGATGTGCTCCACTCATCATCTCACCCACACTAACATATTCTACCTCTCTCTACACTTTTTCCATGGAATTTTTAGGAGAGTTTGTCACCCCTTCCTTCACCACTGCTGCTAACACACCCTTAGTCACCCTAGTTGAACTATTCTCTACCTACATCGTTAGCTCATCATCTAATACCACCTGCAACACCTATTGCATTACATTCCCCAACAACATCATTAATGCTGACAAGGGCATTCTTTCCACCTTGACCCCCACATCCTCAAGTTTTGCTAGCACCACTCCCACATGAATTCATTCACCCTACTGATGAACTAATGCCTATAGTTTGAACTGATACACCAATTCCCTAGAGGTCTATTGATTTCACTTTGACCTTTGTCCTTTCCTCACCCACCTCTCCTGGCTTGCATCACTATTCTATTGCAACTAATTCAGTGAGCCAAACATGATTTCACTTACACACTTCCTTATACTTCTCAATAAACTCAACAATGACATTTTACCACTTACCATACTTCGTTTTGTCTACATATTATCCATCTATTTATGATCATCACTCACCATGCCTCACACTTCCTCATACTTTCCATGCATCTAATCTCTACATCCTACCACACCAGTGCTAGTTACACATGCCAGCTAGCCCTACTATTCAGACACCCTAATCTCCATCGACACATATCTTCCACTAGATCTTGCTCCTCAATCACCATTGACACATCCCATGTTCTATTACCAAACTTGTATAATAGTTTCTTCCAAGAAGAATTGAACAAAGTTGACAATATTGCATACAACTATCAGCACTATTTGTCTGTAAATTATGGTTTCCCTACTATTATGCACTTCGAGTACCTCGATGAAATCATGATATTTTATTTTCCTTTGGTTTTTCATTATTTTTCTCTAGTAATCCTTGGATTTTTTGCATTATTGGTGTCCACTTGTAAGTGCCTCCTCTTCTTTAGAAGGCCATATGTACCTAAGCCAATTTTGTTTAATATCTTAGCTAAAGTTCTTTATCAAACATGGGATTTTTTGCTTCCCTATTTCATTTATTGTGGCTATATCTTTTTAAATTAATAAGTTGTCTTATCTTTCATGTACATTATTCATGTTTGGTGATGTTTCTCAGTGTGATCAAGTATTCATATCACCAAAGTTGAGTTAGTAGTGGTTTTTGTTGACAACTACCTAATAGTGATATGTAATTGTTGTCATTTATGGCAACACATGATGTGCATTCTCACAAGAAACCTTGAAAATAAAGATACTTAGTGTTTGGTAATCTGAAAATTCTCTAAGTATGGAATTTGTTTTACAACAGTGTATGATTTTGTTTATAACTTGTTTCTGATGTCATATTATGACAAGTGAAGTTAAATGGAGATAGTATACATGTTGGTGATGTTGTATATTACCTCAAAAGTTAGTATAGACTGTACAAAACATGGATAATCATGTTTGATGTGAAATAGGATAATAGAATTGAAGGAAAGTATTATTTTGTTTACAAGATAATTACTTGGCCAATTAGGGCCGACATCCTAGATGTTTACTCTAAGTTGGAAAAGTGGATTGTGGTCTTAGCCAACCCAAAAATAATTTGTGCAAAGGCATGGTATTTATGCAAATGACATTTTGTGATGAGGATGGTGATTGTGATTTCAAGTGCTATTTTATAATTATGATTATATGTGAACTTTTGTGAAATATATATATGCAAAGTTTTATATGAGCTATCTTATGATCTGAGATTGAGCTAAACATTAGAGATTTGTCAAGGAATAAGTTACAATACTTATATTCTAGAAGTTTGATTATTTGTTTTAGCAGTGAGCTCTTCTTGTAATTGTAAATGTATGTTTGGATAGTGGGCTCATCTTTCATTTATTGTACTCTAACTCCTAACGGGGATTCAAAGTCTCCTAACAGGGATTCCGTATACTAAATTTTCTCATTGACTCCTAACAAGGTCCATCCTCTAATAAGAAACTTATATATCAGTATATTATCTTGAGGGTATCATCCCCACCAAAGATTTCCCTTGGCTAGGGTTTCCCTAGTTAACAAAATATGGTGTTCTAAGTTATCTTTGTGCATTATTATTATTACTATTCAACATTACTTTATTTCTTTTTTATGCATGGTTTAAAGTAAGAAATAATATCTACTTGGTGACTAAAGTTTGTAGATTACAGATTCAATCCCCCCCAAGTAATCCCTATTTCTAACAATTGGTATTGGAGCACAATTACTTTGAAGAGGCTTAATAGCTTGAGTAAGATCCCTATGGATATGGAATAGTCAATGAAGAGCCTTGAAGATCTTGAACAAATTGATCTCCTTACTGAGGAAAGAGATAAGTTGAAGGACATATATGAATACTCCAAAGTATACATTGGTCAATTCAGAGAGAATATTGAACATCTCAAATCCAAGCACAAATCTACTGAATCTAGAACTAGTGATGATTATTATTCAAAGCTAAAGATACAATATAAGATCTTCAAGAATGAATTAAAGATTACAAATCTGAAATTGACTTTAAGAAATGAACCTAGCAAAGTTGAATCTGATTTGAAGACTAAAAATGCAGATTTGACAGAAATTCTAGCAAAGAAAACGTCTAAGTTTGAAACATTGAAAGAAGATCATGAAGCAAGAGCTTAAGAATCCTTATTCTAGCAAAGAAAATATTGATGATTTAATGTCAATGCAAAGACCTACTTATGATAAGACTAGTTTTGGTTATCTAATTAACATGTCTACAAAGAAACTTGAGATTAGATCAGATCCAAAAGAAAAAGATAAATCCAATGAGAAGATTGAATCCAATTAATCTTCTCATAAATCCAAAGAAGTTGGACAAGACAAGGAAGTTGAAATTTTGGATGAACAAAAGCAAGTGGATTCTCCTAGGGAAACTAGTTATGAATTTAGAGGTAAGTGTTTTTTATGTAATGAAATAGGTCATATGAAAAGAGATTGTACTAATAAGTCATTTAATCATGTTAATAAATTTTATTTTCATAATTGTCATGGTATGGGTCATAGTGTAATTGATTCCAGGAAACCTAAGTATGATAATGATAGAAGAAATAGTAGAGTGTCTAGAAATACTAACCCTGCAAATAGAAGAAGATCAAATGAAAGGACATCAAGAGAAGGAAGATCTTATGAAGACTAAAGAAAAATTGTGTGTTGTAACAACTTAAGACAAATTTCTTAGAATTTTCATGCACCTGATGATCAACATAATCTTAGAAGCAAAGCATCTGTAATTCAATTATGCAACAACTTCAGACACACAACAAAGTATTGTAGAATGGAAAAAAACTTCAGAGACAGAAGGAACAATAGAAGAAACTTTGGGAATAGAAGGAATTATGGAAATAATATAAAAAATGATAGAAGGAACCATGAAAGGGACTCTAGAACCAATAGAGACAATGAGGAATGCAGAAACATTGTTAGTGAACTTCAAAAAGAACTTAATGAGGCATTTCTAAAGTAAGTAGCTATCTCAAAGGAAAAGCTAGATGATGATGAGATAGGAAGATCAAATTCAATTATTGAGTTTGATTCAATTAAGTTAAATTAAGCTTATTCACAACATCAAAATTTGAAAACTTCATTCAAAGATCAAATTAGAGGTAGCAAAGTTGGGAAAAGGTGTATCAAGAAAAGTTTTGATGGTAACTAAGATCGCTTGTAATTTGGAGCTCATCTAAACAAGTTATGAAGGGATTTAGAGTTACTGGTATTACAAAGAAAATTTAATTTTGTAGCAAAAAATGAAAACTTTGTTTTTACAGAGAATTTTGTGATGCAAAGTTTAGTAGAGTTTTTTCATGAAGGAAGCTAGCTATGAAAAACCTTGGGTGACATTTGAAGATTAGATAGATGATCTTGAGTAGTTATTTGATTACAAAACATAATTGATAGCTTTTCTATGTTTGCAAAGTACACAATTAATGCAAGCTCAAGTTGACAGAATAAATGGAGTATAGAATTGAATTTCACTTCATTATGAATACATTTGAAGCAAAGAGCACTCAGAAGTGACTTGTCAAAGTGATTTCGAAGAAAACCCTATTTTTAGAAAGAGGTATCTTATTTTTTTTCTACAAATTTGTTTGTTAAAATTTCATAATTGATAGAATCATAGATATTTTAATAGTGCAGAATGTTGAGAACGAGGATAGACCTAAGTTGAAGGTTGTTTTTATAAAACCTACTGAAGGAAACCCCAACCTAGCATTGTCTATCACTCCAAAAAACATAGTATATCTTGAAGGTGTAGGATGTTATTTGAATAGTAAGTTTCAGTCTATTGGTAGTGAATTCATGAACAAAACTATGGAATTGGTTTTCAATCACAACATGACTATGAAGCCTAGATTTGAATATTTAAGGGAACTAGACCTATTCAAATATCACTTCTAACATGAATTGGACATAGATGAGTGGACATAGATCATAATGAGTATGATACATGATGGAAAATTATGAATGCAATATAATGTAATTGATATTTCTACTAATCTTATTTGTAAGGTAACTAGTCTTAGTAAACACGACAATGTACCTATAGGTGAGAAATTGGTCAAGAAAAAAGTTGAGAGCTACACTAAAGTAGTGTATAATAGAAAGGCTATGGTGATCATCACCATCAAGTAGGATTCATCTATGTAGCATATAAAATATGTGTAGAGAAGGAAAAAGTGAATCTTAATGAAATTGTGAGAATGCAACTCTTAGAAAACCTAAAAAAGAACAAGAGGAAAAAAAATGGTGTATTCAAATTTTTGTCATTAATCAATCACATATTATTTCATGTACTTAAAAGATTTCCTTACTTATCAGTCACAAAAATAATGAGCAGTGACAAATGTACAATGTAGAAGATCATAGAAATATGCAGAAGGCATCCTACATATAAGATATTGGATAGTGGCAACCTGATAATGAGAATATTTCCAAATGAAATGAAACAAAGATTCAGAATTGCACATGCAATTGCTAATGGATTTAAGGAAGAAATTTGTATTTTGGTTGATATAGATTATACCTATATTCAAGCAATGGAACCTCAAGAAACATTTCTTGATCCCTTGGGTTATGAATTAATGATGATATAGCAATTGGTTATATTGATTTATTGTTAAATTTAGATAAAGAAAAAGTTCAATATAGATTTGGTAGTTATGATGAGATCACACAATTAGCTCATCAAGAAAACTTGGAGAAGGAATCACACAAAAAGATGGAATCTATTATGAAGAAGGCACTAACAGAGGCTCGAAGATTGTAAGAAAAACTATTACACAAGGAATACTGAATATTTAACCTTTATCAGTATCCATTGCAAAAACATCTTCAGAATAGAGCATTTAGTATGTAGCAGTGTCAGAGGTGTAAGGTAGTGAACCAAAAAGAAAATTTAAAACATTGGTGGAAGTAGTGACTACTAAAACAAAGAGGGTCAAACAACAAACCACTGGACTAGGCAAAAGATAGAAAATATTTTTGACAATTGTTGAGTCTAGTGATGAAGAGGAAGAAGAAAATGATATCAAGAAAGTAGAGAAATTGACTCCATGAAAGCAATTAGTAGGCAAATCTCGACAACCTTGGAAGCCAAAGATAGAGAACATCAACACAGCTACTACTAATGAAGGTAACTTTGTTCAGATAAACAAGTTTTATGATTTGTATAACAATTTTGAGAAGGATTAGATTGACATATCTACTATGAGATATATCATAGAAAAAAATCTTAAATTAAAGGATCTTGAGAGTGTATTTAACCCAAAATTCTATGAAAGACTCATTCAGAAGAAGGCTCCTGCAAGGGAAGAAGATCTAGAACTTTAGAAGCCTATGCTTAGAACTATTTGCAAGACTAATGATGAAGAATAAATTAAAGGATTTTTGAATAACCTCATACCATATTTAAGGAATAAAGTAAGACGATTTCTATTTATGGTTGGTAAAAAGGATAAACTAAGAAGTGAGACTATGGAAGCTATTAGTCAGATGTTGATAGAGTCAAAAGCAACATCTCCTCGAGCACCTAGAACGTTAGAAGTGTCAGTGAGTGGTGACACTATGCAAATTGATAAGACCAATGTTATCATTAACATTGATGATATTGATCCATTTGGATATTCTAAATGTAATGAACCTAACACGAGGATGTTGAGGAAAAACTAAGATAGATTGAAGAAGAGAGGTTACTTGAAGAAGAGAAAAAAAAAAAGAATAATCCAAGAAGAAATTGCTTGAGGAAAGAAAAGAAAAGAAAGGAAGAGGAGGAAAGGAGGAGAATTACAAAAGAAGAAATGAGAAAGAAAATAGATGAAGATGAGAAGAAGATATTGGAAGAGAAGAGAGAAAAGAAAAGAGAGGAAAGGGAAAAGAAAGAAGAAGAAGAAGATAGAAGAATGAAGGAAGAAGCTAAGCAACAAAGAGAGGATGATACTAAACCATCTAGTTCATCCACTCTACTCCTTCTTGCTAGTTTAGCTAATGATTATGATGATGACCAAATAGATCTGATATCATCCCTATCCAAGCTTATACAGAGGAATAGAATAGTGAAAAGCTTACAAAAAACTTTGATGGAAGTTACAGATAGACTGCAAAATGCTTTGGCAGTACAACACATTGAATCAAATCCTAAATAGAGAGCACAAGCAGTGCTAAAATCATTTGATGAAGAGTTTACCAATTTGTTAAATGTTACTAAAGCAAAGGCATAGATTTCCCATGATTCTAACTTGTTTAGCACCATCTATCAAAACATTAAGAATGATTTGGTTCATCTTGACACTTGTATCAAGGAACTTCAACAATACCAACAAGATGGGAAAATTGTGTACATTAAGTGTAATTTATCATACAAACTAAGGACATTGACACTCAAATAGAAGGTAAGATGAGTGAACTAGAGGCTCTATCCAGCCAGATCCAATTTCCATCTTGTAAAGTAGATGACTTTGAAGGACAAGTGGCCAGTATCCACAATGATATCAGGAAACTAAAACTTTGGAAAGAACAAATTCTAAAGAGGATATTAGATCTCAAAGAATCTATTGCTCTGAAATTATCTTTTGTTGAGAAACAATTAGACGAATGTGTCAAGGCCAAGGACACATATTCTAACTTTTTGTTTTTAGATCTTAATACAGTTGAGATTGCATCACATGCTTTATGTGTGATTCTCACCTCAACTAAATCCACTAAGGAGACATGGACTAAAGGTATGAATAGTCTTAAGGAAAACTTTGACAATTGCATGGAAATCATATCAGCATAAGGAAGGACAACATTTTTGGATAGTTTTTTGGATATATTTCTGACATTTTGACCTTTGTCATTGATGTCAAAGAGGGAGTATTTGTAGAAAATTTTGAAGTATATTTTAAGGGGGATCTTATCAAAAGTTGAACAAATTGTAATAGATGTAATGTAAGGTGTTATTTATTTTTGTTGTGTTAGGTTTTTGTCACTTAGCCAATTTTCCCTATTTTGTTGTCATTAATGCCAAAGGGGGAGATTGTTGATAGTTGGCTAATAGTGATATATAATTGTTCTCATTTATGGAAACACATGATGTACATGCTCACATGAAACCTCAAAAATAAATATACTTTGTGTTTGGTAATCAAAAAATTGTCTAAATATGGAATTTGGTTTACAGTAGTGTATTGTTTTATCTATAACTAGTTACTGACATCATATTATGACTAGTGAAGTTAGATGGAGATAGTATACATGTAGGTGATGATTTTGTATGACCTTAGATCCTATGATCTAAGATTGTGATGAAGATCAAAGATTACCCAAGGAAGGAGATACAATACTTATATTCGATAATTTTGATTACTTGTTTGGGCAGTGAGCTCTTCTTGTAATTGGAAGTGTGTGTTTGAGCAGTGGGCTCATCTTGCATTTACTATACTACAACTCTTAACAAGGTTGAGATATCCTAACAATGATATAAAGTCTCATAATAGGGACTCCTTACACTAAATTTTCTCATTGACTTCTAATAGGGTCCATCCTCTATCAAGGAACTTATACATTAGTATATTATCTAGTGGGTATCATCCCTACCAAGATTTTCCCTTGGCCAGGGTTTCCCTAGTTAACAAAATATGGTGTTATGAACTATCTTTGTAAATTTTTACTATTATTGTTTAGCATTACTTTATTGCTTTGTTATACATGGTTTAAAGTAAGAAATAATATCCAATTGGTGACTAAAGTTTGTAGATTACTGATTCACCCCCTCTCTCCCTAATGCCTATTTCTAATAGTTGTACTTGGTCACTTTGTATTAAACACTCTATGATGATAGTTAATTTGCATCTCCTTACAAAAAGTGATAGTTAGTTGCATTCATTTAGTTTTTATTTTCATCTTGGGTTCCTTGAAACCAAATAGTTTGCACAGAAATTAGGACAACAGAAACAAGCCTAAACAACATCATTCCACAAAATGATTACACAATTCAAGAAAGGCTATCAAATAGAAAGACACACAACAACATGCTCATGCATAGTTAACACTCAACTATCATGGACTTTGTCTCATCACAACACTATCACCTTACATCAAACATTTCATTTATGCATATCATCTATTCCACCTATTGCATTATGTGGCCTTTGAAACTCAAACAATCATGGTCACTAATTTCCCCTATTTTCATGTCACATTACATTATGTGACCTTTGAATCTCAAACAATTTTGATCACTGTCAATTACACCATTGATCATATTTCATGCATTTGTTATATCACCTCTTCTTACATGACTCTCAAGTATCATTTGTGACTCTCGAATCTCAAATGGTGAGTCCCATTCCTTCACATCTTTTCATGTCTCACATAATCATTTCCTTCCATTTTTCACTTGCATTCATCTCATCTTCCCTTTTCTATCTTTCCCTCATTATTATCATCTCATACTTCATTGCAATTTCTCACTTCATTGGTCATTTTTTTCTTTCATATTCATTTCATTCCTCACCATCATTTTTCATATTTTATTTCCTTTAATCATATTCCACTTATCACATCATTTCACCTTTTTTAATTTCATCATGTTTCATTTATCTTCATCCCTTTCATCACATTTTATTTCAACACTTCCCTTCATTTTATCATGTTTCATTCATATATCACTTCATTATCTTTTCCCACATTTTATCATGTTTCACTTATTCATTTTTTGTTTCATTTCCCATTTAATCTAATCACATTATCTATTATTTTATCATTTACATTCCATTTAAACTTATCCCACCATCATATTTCACTTATGATTTCATTTTCCATTTTCCATCCCTCATTTTACATTTTTACACATCTTTTCATATTCTTGCATCTTGTTTATATGATTCATCATTTGCATTTCATTTATCATTCATTTAATTTCATTAATTATAATTCGTCACATTTTATTTATCATTCATTCTATTTCATTTTATCAAATTATATTTCCTTTTATCACATTTCATTTAATTACATACCACATTTCATTCCATTTCATTGCATCCAATCTCATTTCATTACATACCAAATTTCATTTCATTTCATTTATACACATTTCATTACATTAATAGCATTGCACCATATTACATTTCCTTCATCACAATTCACTACATCACATTTTATTTATCATGCATTCCATTTTATTTTATCACATTTCATTTCATTACATCATAATAAATTACATTAAAGTTCATTTCATCACATATCTCATTTCTTTTCATTTCATTTAATTCATGCATCTCATTTTATCTCATTAACACATTTCACTCATACATGTCATTCAACTACTTCATTTGCTATCCAGATATCATTCTATTCTATATACTATATTAATCATCCACAATGCATTAATATATACACCTATCATATCAATCAAATCACATCATCATATGCATACATGAGTCCATGATATAACTAGTGCACAAGTTTGAACATCAAAAACCTTGAATATCTCATAAATCAAAAGATCAAATGAATATGAAAAGGATTGCATCAACATGAATATAAAATGGATCACATCAACATGAATATAAAATGGATCACATCAACATAAATATAAAAATGATCCCATCAACATGAATATATCACATAGTATATCCACATGGACATCAATAGGTCCTCATTAATGCTACACATGATACATCAATAAAGGTGTGATACAATATGATACACAGCTCAAGCATATGTCTCAAAGTCTACCCCATTCATCGATGTTTGCTCTAAAGGTTCCTTGGTTGCTGGGGGCACTTCTCTCATCTTGTGGAGCCTTCTCAGTCACACCTATTGTCAATGTGATAGGCATGGATGTGGCTAGGTAACTAGCTATAGCCCCATTCATCCTCAATAGTGGTGGTGGCCTCAATATCATTGGAGAAATAAAAGCATGTAGGGCACTCATCAACTCGCTCATCTATACCTCCATAGCACTCATCTAAGTCTCTATATCTAATGACCCAACTAGTCTCTTTGGTGGTTACTACTCCTATGGTGGTACCTTATGTGGCCCTTGTTAGTATAATCCTTGTGCACCTATAGTTGGAACCTATGCTCGTAGCCTCTATTGCTAAATAAATTGTACATCTTTAGATAACTTGGCTCTGACATGCTCTATCCTGCTTTGTCCAACACCACCATCCCATTTAATAGATTCTACACCACTACCCATACCTCCTCTCACCCTTGCCCCATTGTGGACACGAATCCCTCTACACCTCCTTGCACCCACATCTACTAGCCTCTGCACTAAACCCCATGTAATAATCCTTGATGGTAGTACCACTATTGCTTGACCTTGGCCTCCATATCACCCCTGTGCTCTAACTACACCTCTACCTCTCCCTCGGCCACCATCATCATCATCATCCCCCCCTCCACTTGACTACTCCTCAATCCTTGGTATCAATTCTACCATATCAGTATATCTCTAGAATAGATGCTCACAGAACCATTATGCATAGTCTCCCTTCATCCCTAAATCTACTTCTCCATCTCTCACTGCTAATGGTCATGGAGTACCTATCATCTAGAGAAAGGCCTCAAGGAAAGCCTCATACTCTAACATGGGGGCCCATATTGGCCCCTCCACCTAAACTTGTGCAGAATGTGTAGATCCTTGTTGCATGCCCTATTGCCACCCAAACTATCTCACTACCCTCCTAAAGAAGAATCTCTCGATCACTAAAGAAATCTAGCCAAACAAAAGTCTTGGGCCAAAGAAATATACCATCTCACCATCATCCTCATCCCATGGCTCAGTAAACCTATATGGCTTCCATAAGACCTCATCAATGTCATCCAAGATTCATTAGCAATACTCTATCTTGCTCATATGGGGTTGCATAATCACACCTAAATAAGTGTATATGTAAGGCATCTCTTGGGGACATTGTTGCACACATATCGAGAAAGTGATGGGTACATGCTCCCATGTCCATAACTATAAAAATATCACCCTTACTGATAGTGATGAGGCCCTAAAATATACAACCTGATGCAAAACATGATATAAATGGGCCATTATGAAATTTCCCCATGCAAATCTCCATGGCTGATTGATCATGTCCTATATCAAACAACCCCATTCAATTGGACATCCCTGTGCTCATCTATCTTGTAAAAAAAATCCTCCTATCAGTCTAGCCAACACCATTGGCAATGGCTTGTACTACAACATCTAGAACAATGATACACTGTCATCATCAATGTTGTCATCCCCAAACAAATCTATGAACATAGTACCATCTACAGTTTGATCATAGTACACTAGATCTCCAACTGTCAGGATTCGTAATAATCAATATACATCCTTAGGAGTCATGGTCATCTTTCCCATGGGCATGTGGAAGGTGTTGTGGTTTGAGTACCATCACTTGGTCATAGCTATCAATAGCCCTCTATTCACTCAAAACTAAGACATTTGTAGAAAATAGGTAAAACCACATCTATCAATCACCTATAGCTCTACTACTATAATTCAGCATATGAACTTTAATGATTAAGGATATAATCCTTGTACCTTGAGCTTTCACCCATGTACCTATTTTCATTAAACAATAAAATGAAAATGTTAGTTTTCATCCCAAGTGATCATCATACATCAATGTACTATCAATGTCTAGCTAATCAGCTAATGGTTCTATCTTGGACCTATTAATTTTCCTCTAAATCTTTAGCCAGACATGTGTTTTTTCCCTACTCTATATTCTAAGCTAGGGTATTATTCTTTATCTACCTATGATCAAATTGATCCTAGGAAATCAATTTATAACTACCTAATTGCTATTTTTGCTTGCTATGACAGACCACTTCCCGACAAACCCATAATCTAGAAATTTGTGTTATCTTTCATTTAATAAATGATTTGCATTCTATTTCTACTATTCAATTCATTATTGACACCATTTCATCAAGAAAACGTGCTATAGAAATCATTTGCACTATTTCCTATGACATATGCACAAATCTATCCATCGTAGGTGCTCTAAGAGGTCCATGCGCTATCCCAATCACTAAAAGTTCCATTATCATACTCGTATGTGCTATCAAATGGGAAAGTTCTATCAAAGTATCGATATGCACTATTTAAATATACACAAGTGCTATTTGAATTAAAAGTGCCAAAAACTCTTTCATCTACACTTTAATATGATTGATCATCATGATCTTGTGGGCCCAACAAACCTTAAAAGGAAAATGTGCTAGTCCATGTCTCATATGCACTATAGTATACATCATATGTGTCAAAACATTCGAATACACTATAAAAACATATGTATTCGCCATTAGTTTATTGTATGCACTGATTTGCTCCTAAGCTAGGGTTTTGTATACACTAATTCTTCATGTGAATGTGCTCCAGGATTTAAAATGCACTAAAATAATAGGAAAAAGTGTTAAAACATCTAAACTACCACATTTACAATAGAAATTCATGCAAAATTATAAAACAACTCAGGAGCAAATTCAATTTTTTTTAAAATAGAGGATCTAGATGACTTCCCAAAGGATCGTAGTCAGTTAGATGCTCATATCAATGACCCTTCTCAAACCTATACTCACACAATGGGATAACCATCTTCACAGAGCTAAAGCTTCAAGTCACAATCACAAAAGGTGAATGTGAAAATGAAAGTGGAAAATGGTCTTTTGACCTATTTAACCCCTGCTCAAGGCATTTTTTTAACCTTTTCAACTATTATAAGCCACTTTTATAATCTTTTGGCCAAAATTTTCTTGACCATGGTTTTCATTAAACATAATCTATATGACATTCATTCCAAATTTCCTATCCATTATTTTAGAAATAAAATTGGACTCTACATTTTTCTACACGTCATATATTCCAATTTCATTTCTACAGGGGTGGTATATCTAAATTCTTGAAATATCAAAATGTCCTACCCCAACCAAATTTTTAATATCAAATCAAACAAAACCAGGGCATCCAAGAAAAATATTGTAATATCAACAAAATCAATGACAATCAAACATCATATCAACCTTGAAACATCAAACCATCATCCATCATCAGAGTTTGACCTAAAATCAGAGAATCAAGATAGTCTTTGAACTAATATGCTTCACATATTAGCTCAAAGAGCAGCATTTGTAGACACCCAAAAATTGGCAAAGACCTAAACAATGCAATTTCAATGAAATGACCTAAATTAAGGATTAAACTAGAGGAGCACGATGGACTTTCAAATCAATCGTTACATCAAGTCATTAATCAATTAATCAAATATCAAATCAAAAGGACCTAAATCACTTTAAAAGAGAAAAATCAATTCATAAATCACAAAATGAAATAAAAAAGGGAAAAGGGAAAAGATAAAAAGATAAAAATAAATGGAATAACAAATGAATCAATCAAATCCATTTATCCCCTCAAAAGTGAAAATCCCATTTTTTACATTTAAAATAATTGAAAAATAATCTTTTATCTTCACACACTAAGTCTATTGGACTCTTCCTCTTGGCCACTTATGAGATAGTTTTAATTTCACCTCCACCCTCCATTCAAAGGTAAAATCCTAATTCTTACCCTAACCCCTCCCAAAATCCTATAAATAAGAGGGAAATTTAAAAGCTAAAGGAACCACATTTTAGGGATCTCCACTATAGGTACATTTTTAGTTATCATCTTTAGCATTGACATTATAGCAAGTTCATGTAATTTTGATAGCATTTTAGCTTTCTTTTAATGTTATTTAGTATCATTTTAGCACATGTTTAACTTATTGCATATTTATTCAATAGCATTCTAGAGTTGTTACACACTTATAATCTGCATTTAGTCATAGATCTTTCATACATAGTTGTATATCTACATTTTAAGCATACTCATGTTCTAGAACTATCACCGAGATGCTGGTCTAAGAGCATTCTTAGTAGTTATAGTTAGAGAAACATGGGACGTTCATAGAGTTTTCATTTTGATAATGATTTCTTAGGTTTAGTTTAGTTCATTGTCATTTTAACTACACTTTGCATTAAAGTCTCATGAAGACATGAATCAACCATGTACATCTACCATAAATGCTTCTAATAAAGATAGTCCTCCATTTGCATCTTCTATAACTAAAAGTTCTACCCATTAAACTTTTCAACCTTCAGCTTACCCTCATCTTCCATCGCTCCCACTCAACAATGAGACCTGCCTATAGAGGATAGCTAAAAACTATGATGACACCTCACTTTGATACCACTTGTTTAGATTAACCATAGACATAAATAATAATTACATGCAAATATAACCAATATCAAAAAATAATAAATCACACATAAGAGAATAGAAGACACAAAGATTTATCAGAGTTCACTTAATCTTTGATGTCCACCAATAATAAGTCCAATATTATTATTATCCAATGATTGCAATATACAATCCCTTACAACTCAATACCATTGAAAGAAGGTACAATCTCATCCTATATTATGAAATCTATAACCCTAATCCCCTTTTTGCAAGCATTTTGTCACTTCCAAATTAGGCATAGAATAAGTTATACAATAAAAAAAAGCAGCCAATGCCTTAAAAAATAATGTCATTTTTGTCTTTGGAGGTGCTAGCCCCAAAAACCCTTGTGGAGGTGTTGCCCCTCAATCCCACCCTATACTGTGCTTGGGAGTGCACATGAGGCACTGCACTAATAGCCCACAAGGGCTACTCATTCTTACTCTTCTGAAGTGATGCCCTGTAAAAGGCCAACCCTATTAAAGGTTACAATGCACACTATTAAATGTAAAGTAGTTAAAGGATTTCAATCACCCCGTTAGTAGTGAACCTTGTTAAAGGGCTTTAGACCATTCACTTGGAATGTTACCCAGTTAAAGGATTTATAAATGATTATTAGGTCAACCTTAATCAAAAGGATTTACCCTAGACTGTAACACCTAGCCAAGGGATCCAAAGAATTAACCTAAAATTTTACTAAGTTTGGTAGCATTTTTTTTTTCTAATCATGAAAGTAAAACCATTCATAACATAGTAGTGAAAGTAATATCAATATCCAACTGAAAGTAAACATTAACATACATACATAACTTGTTACATTCTTAAGGATCCCTTAATGTTGAATCACATCTAAATTAACTATTAATGAATCCATCTAATACAACATCCACATGAAATAATAATGAAAAGTCCAATGTTCTTAAATTACATTCTGATTTCTCAATCATCCATTGTACATGCCACATGGTATGAAAGGCTTAAAAGAATATACATATGTGAAATAAAGTAC